>ONZH01024560.1:0-161281 GCA_900303285.1 Rhinella marina
TCATTTTCTGAGGTTTCCAGGTTTTCACGCAACCTTCCCTGTGCAGAGCTTTGGTCCCCTGCAAAAAATGCTCGAGTCTGCCATTGACTTCAATGGGGTTCGTTATTCCAAACGAGCACCTGAGCAAAAAATTTGAAAAATTTGACTCGAATAACGAGCACCCGAGCATTTTAGTGCTCGCTCATCTCTAGTGGCCAGGTAGGACAGTGCTCGCCCTAGCAGGGAACCGGGGACCTCGGTGGTGAGTAGGGGTACATCGACGGACAGCAACCGCTGTTACACCTGGCCCAAGATTGCACTGTTGCTCTGCTTGCATCACAGGTATCACAAGTAATTACAATTAATGTGAAGTGAATGTATTACATTGTAACCTGCACAATACTGCGGCCAGAACACAACAAGACCTCCATTTAAAATCCTCCTCACTGCAGTTGGTGGGACCCTGAGTATTTAGACAGTTATCACCTATTCTGTGGATAGGTGATACATGTAGATTATGAGAATATGAAAAGCAACCTGTTTCTGTGCAGCTAGTTTGGAGTTTTCCATGCAGACTGACAAAAAAGGCAAATGTTTCTTTTTTTTCTCATTTATTTTGTATGTCTAAAATATTTTTTGTTACAAAAAATGTGCTTCATTATCTTCCGTTTATATCAATAACTTTAATTTTAATTAAAATGTGTAAATTAAATCTTCAGACAGCACCAGCATATTGAACCATTAATTCACTGAAATAAGGATAAAATTCACATATTATGAACTGTTCTATGAATCATAAATTGATCAAGATTTGACCTAAAAAAATAAAGCAATAGCAGGATAAAAGAGGTCCAAAGAGACGCTGTGAAAATGGAGACTCTGAACAAACATCAACTAAAAGTTTAGTGTATTCCTATAAGGTGGGTAAAACATATATTTATCCCTGCTGTTGGTTACCAGCTTCATGATTGCACTATATGATCAGCTGAATTACTGCTTAATATGCTATTTATTTATTACACTGTATATGTATAGCAGTGCAATTGGAATATATATATATATATATATATATATATATATATATATATATATATATATATATACAGTGCCTTGCGAAAGTATTTGGCCCCCTGGAACTTTTCAACCTTTTGCCACATTTCAGGCTTCAAACAAAAAGATGTAACATTTTACATTTTTGGTGAAGAATCAACAACAAGTGGGTCACAATTGTGAAATGGAACGAAATTTATTGAACCATTTAAACTTTTTTGTAATAATAAAACTGAAAAGTGGGGCGTGCAAAATTATTCGGCCCATTTACTGTCAGATCAGAAAACTCACTCCAGAAGTTCATTAAGGATCTCTGAATGGTCCAATGTTGTACAAAATGACTAATGAAGATAAATAGAATCCACCTGTGTGTAATCAAGTCCCCGTATAAATGCACCTGCTCTGTGATAGTCTCAGGGTTCTGTTTAAAGCACAGAGAGCATCATGAAGACCAATGAACCCACCAGGCAGGTCCGTGATACTGTTGTGGAGAAGTTTAACCCCTTAATGACCGGGCCATTTTGCACCTTCGTGACCAGACTGATTTTTGCTAATCTGACATGTGTCAGTTTATGTGGTAATAACTTTGGAACGCTTTTACTTATCCAGGCCATTCTAAGATTGTTTTCTCGTCACATATTGTGCTTCACGACAGTAGTAAATTTGTGGCAAAATATTTCATTTTATTTATAAAAAAATAGCAAATTTACAAAAAATTTGGAAAAATTAGCAAATTTCCAAATTTCAATTTCTCTACTTTCAAAATAAATAGTAATACCTCCAAAAATAGTTATTATTTTACATTCCCCATATGTCTACTTTATGTTGGCATCATTTTCTAAATGTCATTTTACTTTTTTAGGACGTTAGAGGGCTTAGAAGTTTAGAAGCCATTTTTCAAATTTTCACCAAATTTTCCAAAACCATTTTTTTTAAGCACCAGTTCAGATGTAAAGTGATTTTGAGTGGCTTACATAATGAAACCCCCCATAAATGACCCCATTTTAGAAACTACACCCCTCAAATTATAAAAAACTGCTGTTACAAACTTTGTTAACCCTTGAGGTGTTCCACAAGAATTAAAGGAAAATGGAGGTGAAATTTCAAAATTTCACTTTTTTTGGTAGATTATTCATGTTAATATTTTTTTCTTGCAACACAGCAAGGGTTAACAGCAAACTAAACCTCAATATATATTGCTCTGATTCTGCAGTTTACAGAAATACCCCATATGTGGTGGTAAACGTTTCTATGGGTTTGTGGCAGTGGTCAGAAGGGAAGGAGCGCCATACGGATTTTGGAGGCAGATTTTGCTAAAATAGTTTGTAGGCACCATTTTGTAATTGAGAGACCCTGACGTACCCCTACAGTGGAAACCCTCAAAAAGTGACCCCATTTTGGAAACTACACCCTTCAACGAATATATTAAGGGGGGTACTGGCCACTTTGACCCCCTAAGCGTTTTACGGAATTTGGAAACACTTGGCTGTGAAAATGAAAAGTTTCATTTCTTCCAATAAAATGTTGCTATAGCCCCAATTTTTTTTATTTGCATAAGGGGTAACAGGAGAAAAGCACCCCATAATTTGTTACCCATTTTCTCCTGAATACGGCAACACCCCATATGTGGTGGTAAACTGCTGTGGGGGCACATGGCAGGACTCAGAACAGAAGGAGTGCCATATGGATTTTACAACACAGATTTTGATGGATTGGTTTGCGGGAGCCATTGATTTTTATTTTTTTGAGCTATTGTCTTATGTAGGGGCTCATTTTTTGCAGGATGAGGTGAGGTTTTCATTGGTACCATTTTGGGGTAAATATGCCTTTTTGATCGCTTGGTATTACTCTTTTTGTGAGTCAAGGTGAAAAAAATAGCTGTTTTGGCATAGTTTTTTTTAGTATTTTTTTTACAGCATTCACCTGAGGGGGCAAGTCATGTGATATTTTTATAGAGCAGGTTTTTACGAACGCGGCGATACCCAATATGTCTAACATTTTTATTATTGTTAAGTTTTACACATTAGATGCATTTTAGAACAGAATTAAATCTTGTTTATGTGTTGCCATTTTCAGAGAGCCATATTTTTTTTATTTTTCGGGCGATTGTCTCAGGTAGGGTATCATTTTTGCAGGACAAGATGACGGTTAGATTAGTACCATTTTGGGTTAAATACATCTTTTTGATCACCTGCTATTACACTTTTCGTGAGGGAAGAGGGAAAAAAATGGCTATTTTGGCATAGTTTTTTTTTTTATTTTTTTTTTACAGCATTCGCCTGGGGGGCCATCTCATGTAATATTTTTATAGAGCAGGTTGTTACGGACGTGGCGATACCCAATGTGTCTAACATTTTTATTTTTGGAAAGTTTTACACATTAGATGCATTTTTGAACAGAATAAAATCTTTTTTTTGTGTTGCTATTTTCTGAGAGCCATATTTTTTTTATTTTTCAGGCGATTATCTTAGTTAGGGTCTCATTTTTTGCGGGACAAGATTACGGTTTGATTGGTACCATTTTGGGGTACATACGCTTTTTTGATCGCCTGCTATTACACTTTTTGTAAGGGAAGGTGACCAAAAAATGTCTGTTTTGGCACAGTTTTTTTTTTTTTTTTTACTGCATTCACTTGGCGGGGTGGATGACATGATATTTTTATAAAGCCGGTCGATACGGACGCGGCGATACCTAATATGTATACCTTTCTTTTTTCACCTTTTTTTTACCATTTTTTTAACTTTTTTTTTTAAAATGGCTTTTTTTTTTAACTTTTATTATTATTATTTATTTATTTTTACTTTATTTTTTAACTTTTCATTTTCCACTTTATTTAACTTTTAGGGGTCTGATCCCCTTTACAATGCATTACAATACTTTTGTATTGTAATGCATTGGCTGTAAGTGTATTACTCAGTGTAATACACTTACAGCCTGCTTCCTGTGCGATCCAGGGGGCTGGATCGCACAGGAACGCAGGGATAGCAGCCACGATGCCTAAGGAAGGCATCGGGCTGCTATCCAAGCCATCGGGTCCCCGTCACAGCAGCACGGGGACCCGATGGCCCCGCTCGCCATCCTGAATAGCGGCGGACCATGCCGCACGCCTATTGGGCACAGCCGGACCCCCGTCGCTCGTCCGTCCTGGGGCTCCCTGACACCCCTTTTCTGCAGCGCCGTCTTTAGACGGCGCTGCAGACTGGGGACTCGCGCCGCCCGCCGTCTAAAGACAGTGGGCGGTCGGCATCGGGTTAAAGCCGGATTTGAATACCAAAAGATTTCCCAAGTTTTAAACATCACAAGGAGCACTGTGCAAGCGATCATATTGAAATGGAAGGAGTATCAGACTACTGCAAATCTACCAAGACCCAGGCGTCCCTCTAAACTTTCATCTCAAACAAGGAGAAGACTGATCAGAGATGCAGCCAAGAAGCCCATGATCACTCTGGATGAACTACAGAGATCTACAGCTGAGGTGGGAGAGTCTGTCCATAGGACAACAATCAGTTGAACACTTCACAAATCTGGCCTTTATGGAAGAGTGGCAAGAAGAAAGCCATTTCTCAAAGATATCCATAAAAAGTCTTGTTTACAGTTTGCCACAAGCCATATGTTTGGCATAAAAGCAACACAGCTCATCACCCTGAACACACCATCCCCACTGTCAAATATGGTGGTGGCAGCATCATGGTTTAGGCCTGCTTTTCATCAGCAGGGACAGGGAAGATGGTTAAAATTGATGGGAAGATGGATGGAGCCAAATACAGGACCATTCTGGATGAAAACCTGTTGGAGTCTGCAAAAGACCTGAGATTAGGACGGAGATTTATCTTCCAACAAGATAATGATCCCAAACATAAAGCTAAATGTACAATGGAATGGTTCAAAAATAAACGTATCCAGGTCTTAGAATGGCCAAGTCAAAGTCCAGACCTAAATCCAATTGAGAATATGTGGAAAGAGCTGAAAACTGCTGTTCACAAACCCTCTCCATCCAACCTCAAAGAGCTTGAGCTGTTTTGCAAGAAATAATGGGCAAGAATTTCAGTCTCTAGATGTGCAAAACTGATAAAGACATACCCCTAGCGACTTGCAGCTGTAATCGCAGCAAAAGGTGGCGCAACAAAGTATTAATGCAAGGGGGCCGAATAATTTTGCACGACCCACTTTTTAGTTTTATTATTGCAAAAAAAGTTTAAATGATCCAATAAACTTCATTCCACTTCACAACTGTGACCCACTTATTGTTGATTCTTCACCAAAAATTTTAAATGTTATATCTTTTTGTTTGAAGCCTGAAATGTGGCAAAAGGTTGAAAAGTTCCAGGGGGCCGAATACTTTCGCAAGGCACTGTATATATAGTACAGACCAAAAGTTTGGACACACCTTCTCATTCAAAGAGTTTTCTGTGTCTTCATGACTATGAAAATTGTAGATTCACACTGAATGCATCAAAACTACGAATTAACACATGTGGAATTATATACTTAACAAAAAAGTGTGAAACAACTGTAAATATGTCTTATATTCTAGGTTCTTCAAAGTAGCCACCTTTTGCTTTGATTACTGCTTTGCACACTCTTGGCATTCTCTTGATGAGCTTCAAGAGGTAGTCACCTAAAATGGTTTTCACTTCACAGGCGTGCCCTGTCAGGTTTAATAAGTGGGATTTCTTGCCTTATAAATGGGGTTGGGACCATGAGTTGTGTTGGCAGAAGTCAGGTGTACACACAGCTGATAGTCCTACTGAATAGACTGTTAGAATTTGTATTATGGCAAGAAAAAAGCAGCTAAGTAAATAAAAACGAGCGGCCATCATTACTTTAAGAAATGAAGATTAATCAGTCCGAAAAATTGGGAAAACTTTGAAACTGTCCCCAAGTGCAGTCGCCAAAAACCATCAAGTGCTACAAAGAAACTGGCTCACATGAGGACCGCCCCACGAAAGGAAGACCAAGAGTCAGCTCTACTGCGGAGGATAAGTTCATCCAAGTCACCAGCCTCAGAAATTGCAGGTTAACAGCAGCTCAGATTAGAGACCAGGTCAATGCCACACAGAGTTCTAGCAGCAGACACATCTCTACAACAACTGTTAAGAGGAGACTGTGTGCATCATGCCTTCATGGTAAAATAGCTGCTAGGAAACCACTGCTAAGGACAGGCAACAAGCAGAAGAGACTTGTTTGGGTTAAAGAACACAAGGAATTAGGAATTAGACAAGTGGAAATCTGTGCTTTGGTCTGATGAGTCCAAATTTGAGATCTTTGGTTCCAACCACCGTGTCTTTGTGCGACGCAGAAAAGGTGAACATGCCTGGTTCCCACCGTGAAGCATGGAGGAGCAAGTGTCATGGTGTGGGGGTACTTTGCTGGTGACACTGTTGGGGATTTATTCTAAATTGAAGGCATACTGAACCAGCATGGCTACCACAGCATCTTGCAGCAGCATGCTATTCCATCCGGTTTGCGTTTAGTTGGACCATCATTTATTCATCAACAGGACAATGACCCCAAACACACCTCCAGGCTGTGTAAGGGCTATTTGACCAAGAAGGAGAGTAATAGGGTGCTACGCCATATGACCTGGCCTCCACAGTCACCAGACCTGAACCCAATCGAGATGGTTTGGGGTGAGCTGGACCGCAGAGTGAAGGCAAAGGGCCAACAAGTGCTAAGCATCTCTGGGAACTCCTTCAAGACTGTTGGAATACCATTTCAGGCATTAATCTGTTTTTTCAATTTTTAGTTGATTTACTGATGCGCTTTGGGTCATTGACTTGGTGCATCAATCAATAATTCAACTTGAGGTCTCCCTAATTCAACTTTACATTCACCCCTAAAACCTTTTGATACACCTTACAATTCAATGTTACCAAGTAGAGATGAGTGAATCATCCAAAATTCGCTTCGTCGAATGTTCGATAAATTTCTGACAAGATTCGTTCGTAATACGAATTTACTCGGTCGAATCTACATTCAAAAAACAATCGTTGTTCCTGCACAAATTCCGAACGTACAGTCAGCGTAGCTAAAAGTATGCAATACGTAAGCATTAGCGTACAAAAGTGCGTATGAATTCGTAGCGTACTATTTACTCGCAAATGCGTCATACGCACGAGGCTAGGTACAGTCTTTAGAGGCAGTCCATATGAGGTAGAAAAGTAAGGTGCTCACTGCTAGCTATCCGGCTAAGTGCATAATTTACTATAAACACTGTACAATAAGTGCATAATAGGACATATTACAGTACCAGAAAAAGAATACACACAATGGGCTAAAGTGCTTGAACGTTGCTGAACCAGTAAAAACAGTGTAGCCAAAATACAGCAAAGACATAAGTATGTAAACATTTTAGTGCCATCAATTTCACATTTGCAAGCATAAAAGGCTCAGATATATGTTTGAGTCTCTCCTCGTGGGTCCTTGGCATGATAAAACACTGTCTGGAACACATAGTCCAAAATTCAATTGTAATCCACGTGAGGTGATATTGAGTGAGTGATATCCACTTGGATACTAGAAAATAGCAGCAAATAGAGAACCTTTTTGCAAAGGGGGCTCCCAAATAACCTGAGAAGGGGGGAAAAAGGAAAATAGGCATGCTTTGGTGCAACTGGGAATTTTCTACAGAATGGGGGGAGTCCTGACAGCCATGACATCCATCTGGGTGAGAGTCAAATGGGGGCAATACAAACTAAACAAACAAACACAAACAGTGCCAACTAGCTCTCACCCATCAGGAGCAGTCCATGGTGTGGCTCCCATAGGTCCTTTTGAAGTGTCCTTGATACAGCCAGTAGTTGGGTCCCTTAGATGAGGGGCCTGAAGTCCTCCTCGCTTGAGCTGCTACTAAATGACATCAGAGGACGCTCCTGCCTCTTGTAGGCCAAGCTCGCTGCCGTGGTGGAACTCCACTGCCCTCTTCTTCCGGAAGTCGGATTTGACCGGGTCCGGGTGGTTATCATGCTGGTGAGCGCTGCAGCCATTTGCCCTTTTCCGGATCCTCATGCCAGGACAGCAGGGGTAAGGACTTCCAGCTGCAGTGGTTCCGGCAAGGTTGCATCCAGGGAAGAAGCCCCAGCTTCCACGGCAGCTGGTATTAGTGGATCACTGTGGATTGGAACGTAAATGATGATGTTGTCAGCTGACCCAGCTGAAAGGACTGTGGTGGTGGTGGTGATGCTGGCAGTCCAGGGATTAGAGGCTACGGCTGTGGCTGTGGCTTTTCCCTGAACCGGAGGACACCATCTGGGGACTCCTGAAGGCAGCGCAAGCGTCCTGGTGATTTATCTGGCCACACTTCTGGTTCCGATGTAGGTACCAGGGGCTTAGAAAGAAGGGTAACCCTGGTAGCAAAGGGGCCTTTCAGGGACGACATGTGGGTGTACTCCACCTGATCCTCCACGTACAGGCTATGACGAGATTGTGGCAGGTACGGCCCTCGCTCGACCGAAAACCACAGGACAGTTCCCTTTCGGCATTCCAATGTAGGATCCCCTAGCCTAGGGTGGTCCAATACCTGGATCACCCAGTCCTCCGCTGCATTTTTGTAGTCCCAGAGGGTCTGTGTGTGGGCTGTCACCGATGCTGGCACAATCAGGTTCTGCCTTATGGAAGGTGTTGTTGATCTCCTCCTGGGCAGCGAAGTGGCCGCTCCAGCCACCTCCGCCGCACCAGCCACAGCAGCAGTACCAGCTGCCTTACGACAAACCGCCTCACGATGCGCAGCAAACTCAGCAGGCGGTAAGGAAAGCAAGGGCACTGAAGCTGGGACTCTCTTGATTTCAGAATGTGACACCCTGATGTCTGGAGCGGGCGGTGGTTCAGGGAACTCGTCCCCAACGACCATCTGCTTCCAGTTGGGACGCAGCTCTTTAGCCATGCTTGCTACTTGATCAGTGTTCAGCGCTGGTCTAAACTGGTTCAGAGGAGGATGGAGTACTGAGGGAGGAGTCTTTACTCCCTATACATGCAAATAGTTAGATCCCGGTGGGCAGGGCTGTTTTTTTACAGTTCTGAGGGGGGTGTATCTTCACTTTCCCGCTCTTGCGGGGGCGTATCTTCATTTTACCGCCTCACAAAGAATGCATATGTTTCGTACGTCTCGTACGTATCGTGCGTATCATTAGCACTCAAAATTTTGCAAAAATGTACGAATAATACAAAGCAAATCCGAAAAAATCCGGATTTGCTTCGGAGGAGAACATTTGTAAGATTCGATATGAATGTACGAAGATTCGCTCATCTCTATTCCCAAACCATACTGTTCTCTCCACTATTTTTCACAATTAGGGTGAGGTTTTGGTGTTTGTTCGCAGTGTTTTCCTGAAAGAATTGTGAGACATCCAGGTGTCTCAGGCAAACCTGAGATGGCCTCAATGTATTTTTTTTGGGCAGCAACAGCTTTCTTTGTTGTGTCTTATCATGAACACCATTCTTGTCCAGTGTTTTTCTAATAGTGGATTATGCAGGGTGCTGAATCTCCTTAAAGAGACCAGTCCTGTATAAGGACTTACTGAAAGTACTCATGGTATGGAGATTTATTGACAATGCTCCATGTGAAACAAAAATGCAGATAGTTATCTCTTGAGAGAACTATCTGGCCAGTGCCACCAATTGGAAGTGGCTCCCTATTAGTCAAGAACCGACTTTCCAACAAGACAAGGGAATATGGCCAGAACAAATCTTGACTTGGAGGGAACCACTTTTAATAGGTGGCATTGGTAAGATGGTGGACACATGAATAGATGTTTTGCTGATTGCAGAGTCCAATGTAAGTCTTTTGGTGTTACCCTTGGGGTCTTTCTTACCTTTATCAGGATTGCCCATTGAACTCTAGGAGTGATGTTAACAGGACATATGCTCCTATAGAGAGTAGCAATAGACCTCAATTTTCTTGATTTGTAGATAATTTGTCTAATCGTGGATTTAGAGGCTCCTAGGTGTTTAGCAATGTCAGTGCAGCCCTTATAAGTGTATGTCTCTATACCACATCTTCTGAGGTCTTCTGAAAGTTGTTTGCATTGAGACATGGTTCACATTAATAATCCGTGAATTTTTTAAAATGCATTTAGTTCTGATTCGTCCACATTAAAAAAAATCAGGGTAAAAATCAGGTTTACTTGATTATTGAAAAAGGAAAAACAGCCAGCATGTAATTTTTCTCTAGAGAAAGATGTGCAAATCAGTTTTTCTTCCAAAAGGAAAAGAAAATTGAAAATCGCATGCCACTAGATGTAAGGTACATAGCTATGGACAAGTCAATGCTCAACATTTTAACCCCTTCTACCCCTGCCAGTTTTCACCATCCTGAACAGGCCATTTTTTTGCAAATGGGATTTGTGTCACTTTATGTGGTAATAATTTTGGAAAGTTTTTGCTTATCCAAGCCATTCTGAGAATGTCTTCTAGTGACAAAATGTACTTTACGCCAGTGGTAAATGTAAGTCGATATATATTTTACCTCTTTATTTTAACATATCCAAAATCTAGCAAAAAATTTTGAAAAATTGGTGATTTTCAAAATTTCAATTTCTCTGCTTTTAAGACAGATAGTGATACCAAATAGTTATTACTTTACAAAATGATGCCAACATACAGTAGACATATGGGAAATGTAAATGACATTTTATAATTTTTTATGTTAAATGGATTATAATTTTGGATGCAATTTTTTTTTTAATTTCCAAAACCCACTTTTTAAGGATCAATTCAGGTAAGAAGTAACTTTGAGGGTTTTAAATAATAGAAACCACCCATAAATAAAACCGTTATAGGGTTAACAAACAAAACTCAATATTACCCTGATTCAGAAGTTTACATAAACACCCCATATGTGGTCATAAACTGATGTATGGGCACATGATAGGAAGCAGAAAGGAAGGAGCAACATATAGATTTTGGAGGAGAGATTTCACTAGGTTAGAGGGGTTGTCCAAGTTATTTTTTTGTCCTTTGCATGTTTCTAACTAAGCAAATGTAATGTTTTTTTCAATGCACTTACTTTAACTTCAGTGACCTATGATGTCAGCTTTTCTCCCTGCTCTGCTTATGTTTCATGCACAAGCCTCAGGGATCAGATAAGAGTCTGTACACGAGACGTCACTTTGCTGGCCACGCCTCCCTGCACTGCCGGCTGCTGCTGCTCTCTCCCTGGATACTTTCAGATAAGATTTTACCCCTTCAGCCAGCACAGACTCAGGGCTGAAGGACAGGTAGGGTGAAGATCCTGTGTGTATCGCAGTGTCATTATAGAGATGGGACTTGTAGTCCTACACATACAACATGCTGCTGAGTCTCCCAGCAGGCAGACATGCCACTCTGGGCAGCACTTGTATTCACTCCCTTGAGAGATTGTTGTTATTGCATGTAAACAGAAGAACCAGGGAAATGAGGAAATATATATATATATTTTTTGCCTAAAACTTGCTTAAAGAGGACCTTTCACCACTCCTGACATGACTAGTTTAATAGCTTCATGCATTCCCCATGTGATAACAATTCTGGAGCTTCTTTTCTTATGTCTCTGTGTTGTGCCGTTCCTTTATTATTTGCACTAGAAGTTGTGAATGAATTGCTATTTTCCTTCAGTAAGGGGAGGTAGAGGTAACCAGTTGGAGGTGTGTCCCTGCACAGACTCACTCTCTCCAATCAGTGCTGCCATGTTCAGACTTTGCAGGTACACACCCCTAACTTGTTACCTCCCCTCTTTTCCTTTACTGAAGACAAATAGCAATTCACATATAACTTCTAGTGCAAATAATAAAGGAATGGCACAAAATAGAGCCATAAGAATAGATGCTCCATAATTGTTATTACATGGGGAATGCATTAATCTATTAAAACAGTAATGTCAGGAACGGTGAAAGGTCCTCTTTAATTTAGTTATATATTGCTGCCCATCAGATTTGCAGTGCCATATATTGTTTTTTCATAACTCGGACAATCCCTTTAACTTTAAGTTGCCATGTCGCATTTGATGACTCCCTGATGCACCCCTACAGTAGAAACTACCAAAAAGTGACCCCATTTTGTTAACTACGGGATAAAGTGACAGTTTTATACAGTTTTGGTACAATTTTGGCTACACATGATTTTTGATTGCTCAATATTACACTTTTTGTGAGCTAAGGTAAAAAAAAATGGCTGCTCTGGCAGCATTTTTTTCAGAGTGCACCTGACAGAATAGATCATGTGTAGAGATGAGCGAATCATTCAAAAAATTATTCGCCAAACATTTGCCGAACTTTTCCTAAAATTCGTATATTCGACGAATAGATTCGTTGTATTTGCGTACAAAATATACGTTATTATGTGCTATTAGCGAACATTTGCTCACTAATAACGACTGTTCATTTACAAAATGTACGCAACTTCTTAGAAGACGTACGCATGAGCGTACAAATAGCTTATGAATCTCAGCGTACTATTGTCTAAGCGATTACGTAATACGCAGGCACGTACGAGGAGAGGCCGCGGCGTGCACTCCTCAGAGGCAGATCGAATATTCGAGACATATATATGGTAAAGTGCAAATACATTATTATAGGTATAATATAAAAATTTTAAATATCACCTACCTAGTATGCTCATGGACACGTTTAAGTCTCTTTTCTTCTGACGCTTGTCATAGAACTGGAGCAGAGTCCCAAACTCAGTCGCAATTTGTAATCCACATAGGTAAAATTGTAATCCAAATGGGTAAAAAAAGCAGCAAAGGTTCCTTAAAAAACCCTCTTTCAAGGGGCTCCCCAAATAACCTGAAAAGGGTGAAAAAGGGATGAGGCGCACGAATGCGCAACTTAATTTCCTGAGTTGCCTCGTCATCCTCCCGCGCTGGAGAAAGGGGAGGAACTACCAGGGAGGAGTCTTCATCGCTGAATTGAATTTGTACGCAACAGCGTATAGAGTAACTACAAGGGAAAAGTCTGCATCGCTGAATTGAATTCGTACGTGACAGCGTATAGAGTAACTAAATTATACATAGAATAGCGTATAATTTATAGGGCACACTACGTAGTGAATGCGTACAAAAGCGAAGCGAATTACTTAATATTCGGATTTGCTTTGCAGCTGAAAAATCCCAAGATTCGATATGAATCTACGAAGCAGCGAATAGATTTGCTCTAATCATGTGTTATTTTTATAGTGCAAGTTGTTATAGACACACTGCTATCAAATATGTATAGCTTTATATTTTTTTGTTTGTTCTACATAATAAAGCATTTTTGATTAAAAAAAATCACGTTTTTGTGTCACCATTTTCTGAAAGCCATATTTTTTTTTATTTCTCGGTTGATTATCTTGTGCAGGGGCTCGTACACAATGCCCTTCAAAGAATGTCATGGATAATAACTAAACTATCATCTCATATGCAAACAGCTCTTTCAGGATGACTATGTCACGGGGGAGACAAGGGGAGGTGCGCCCTGTACTGAAACCCCCCCGTTCTCTCCCTGCCTGCTTGCCTCAGTCGGCCCTAGGCGGCCGCGGACAACCACGGTGACGGTCCCTGCTCTGTATAAGTGCACAGGGAGGAACAGGGAACAATTGGAGAGACAAACACAGACGAAACAAACACAATATCAGAATAGTCTGCAAGCCGGGTCATACACAGGAGATAACGTCAATACCAGGGGTGAAGCAAAGAGAGGTCGAAGTCCAAGTCCAAGGTCAGGGTCAGGATCAAACAGCAATCAAACACTAGGTCGCACAAGCACTGATCAAAGTAGTAACGCTAATCACAGGCATCTGAGTGAGGCAGTTGCCAACTTTAAATAGCCCGCCCAGGATCATGTGATGTGGCCAGCATCACATGACCTGAGGCGGAGCAAGCTGTCAAAACAATATGTAAAGTAGCCATGTGGTGTGATCAGCACCACATGGCTAAACCCAAACAGAGAATTAACACATGAAGTGCTGGCTGACAAGACCAGCACTTCAATTCCCTATTGCTCGTCTCTAGGGGGGCGGAGAGGTCTGGTGACGTCGTGCAGAGGGAGCGCGACGCCGACCTCGCGTGACAGTACCCCCCCTTCACGAGGGGCCACCGGACCCTTACCAGCGGGAGCAGGCTTATCGGGATGCTGTAGATGGAACTTTCGGATGAGCGAGTCTGCATGCATCCTGGTCAACGGTACCCAAGATCTGTCCTCTGGCCCGAATCCCTTCCAGTGTACGAGGTACTGAAAGGAATTCCGGACCTTCCTCACATCAATGACTCTAGCAACCTCGTGCTCCACTTGTCCCTCCACCTCTACCGGAGGTGAGGGCTGTACCTCTGGACCAATAGGAGCAACATAACGCTTCAGCAAAGACATGTGAAAAACATTATGAACGCGAAGGGAGTCGGGTAAACATAATTCAAAAGATACCGGATTGATCACCTTAGTGATCCTGTATGGACCAATGAAGCGAGGCGCAAACTTATAGGATGGTACTTTCATACGTAGATTTTTAGTTGACAACCATACCATGTCCCCCACCTTGAAATTCACACCCTTAGAACGTCTCTTATCGGCCTTAGTTTTTTGAATCCTTTGGGCTCTTTCCAGGTTCGACTGAACCTGTGCCCAAACTGTGCACAGTTCCTGAGAGAGAGCATTGGCCTCTGGGACCGCCGAAACAGCTGGAGAAAAGGAGCCAAAGCGCGGATGAAACCCCATGTTGCAGAAAAACGGCGATACCCCAGAAGACGAATTCACACGGTTATTAATCGCGAACTCGGCCAGAGACAGGAATCTGGCCCACACATGCTGGTTATCAGCAACATAACATCTGAGATATTGCTCAACGGACTGATTAAGACGTTCAGTCTGACCATTGGTCTCTGGATGAAAGGCTGACGAAAAGGATAAGGAAATATCAATCTTCTTACAGAAGGCCCTCCAGAATTTAGACACAAACTGCACCCCCCTGTCAGAAACAATATTCTCAGGAACACCGTGAAGTTTAACTATGTGGTCCATAAATACGGAAGCCAAAACCTTTGCAGAGGGTAATTTACACAAAGGAATAAAGTGACACATCTTGCTGAATCTGTCCACCACTACAAGAATCACGGTTTTACCCTCAGAGCATGGCAAATCCGTGATGAAGTCCATGGACAGATGTGACCAAGGTCTATCAGGTATGGGTAATGGACGCAACTCACCCATAGGCCGAGTCTTGGGATTCTTGGACCTGGCACAAGTATTGCACGCAGTTACAAAAGCCTGAACATCTCTGGAGATTGACGACCACCAATACTGCCTAGAGACCAACTCCTTGGTGGCATTGATACCAGGATGTCCACATAAAACAGAGCTATGGCACTCACCCAGCAGTCGCAACCGCAAATGAGCTGGCACAAATAACTTGTCATTGGGAGTACCAGTGGGAGCAAGATGTTGTCCTGCCACGATTTCAGAAGCGAGATCAGATGAGGTAGCGGCTACGATGATGTCAGCTGGCAGGATGGGCTCAGGAGGGACGTCAGGAGGCTGATACGCCTGGAAACTTCGGGATAAGGCATCGGCTTTAATGTTCTTGCTTCCAGGTCTGAAGGTAACACAAAAGTCAAAACGAGTAAAGAACAAAGCCCACCTCGCCTGTCTGGGATTCAATCGCTTAGCAGATTCCAGAAACATCAAATTCTTATGATCCGTGAGGACCGTAATGCGGTGTAATGCCCCTTCTAAAAAATGACGCCATTCCTCAAATGCCCACTTGATTGCTAGTAACTCCCTATTACCAATGTCATAGTTTCTCTCGGCAGGAGAGAACTTGCGGGAGAAGAAGGCGCATGGCTTGAGATTAGTTAAGGTGGAAGACCCCTGGGACAGTACTGCCCCCACACCATCTTCAGATGCATCCACCTCAACTACAAACGGCTTATTTTGATCAGGCTGGATCAGCACAGGAGCATCAACAAAAAACCGCTTTAGCTTTTCAAAAGCTTCAATAGCTGCAGGGGACCAGTTGACTAAATCAGCTCCCTTGCGGGTCAAATCCGTAATGGGTTTGGCTATAACAGAAAAATTTTTGATAAATTTCCGATAGAAATTAGTAAAACCCAGAAATCGCTGGAGCGCCTTCAGAGAGGAAGGTCGCACCCAATCTACAATGGCCTGTACCTTACCCGGGTCCATTTTGAAGGAAAAAGGGGTGAGAATGTATCCCAAAAAGGTCACTTCCTGAACACCAAAGATACACTTCTCCCCTTTGACAAACAACTTGTTCTCACGCAACACCTCCAGCACTTGCCTGGTGTGGGATACGTGACTCTCCCAGTCTGTAGAAAAAATCAAGATGTCATCAATATAGACAATTACAAATTTTCCAATAAATGGTCTAAAAATGTCATTGACAAAATTTTGGAACACCGCAGGAGCATTACTTAACCCGAAGGGCATTACTAGGTACTCATAATGACCCTCCGGGGTATTAAAGGCAGTTTTCCATTCATCACCCTCACGGATTCTGATCAGGTTGTACGCCCCCTTCAGATCTAGCTTAGTAAACCAACAAGCACCCTGAACCTGATTCAACAAATCAGGAATAAGGGGCAGCGGGTACCTGTTTTTAACAGTAATTTTATTGAGTTCCCTGTAATCAATACAGGGCCTCAACCCTCCATCCTTTTTCCCGACAAAGAAAAATCCTGCCCCCATGGGAGAAACAGAAGGCCGGATGTGACCCTTGGCCAGACTCTCCTTGAGATAATCCCTCATAGACTGACGCTCTGGAGTAGAGAGATTATAGATACGGCCCTTAGGATATCTGGACCCCTCAATAATATCGATGGCACAATCATATTGCCGGTGAGGAGGGAGGAACTCAGCCTCGGACATGGAGAATACGTCCTGAAAATCTCTGATATATCCAGGCAGGATCAGAGACTCAGTAGTACCTCCTAACTGCAAAATTGATTTGCAACATTTGGAACAATCACCTCCCCATTTCTCTAATTCACCTGCAGGCCAGTTGATCACGGGGTTGTGGTCCTGTAACCATGGCAGACCTAAAACGAGGTCAGCAGGTAAATCCCTTAGGACAAGGAAGGAACAGGTCTCAGTATGGGAAATCCCCACCGTTAGGGACACCTCGGGGGTACAAAATTCCACTCGCCCATTATTCAATGGGGTGGAATCTAAGGCAATAATTTGAATTACCTCCCTTAGAGGAACTAGCGGAATACCAACCATTTGTACGAAATCAAAATTAATAAAATTAACGGCAGAACCTGAATCAACAAATGCTTGACCCTCCCCCTTAATTTGACCATAGGTAACAGAAATAGGTAGCAAAACTTTCCTTCTTACCACCGTCGGAGTTACCTTGCTTCCCACCAGAGATCTCCTAGAAGGTGGAAGTTTGGGACACTGCTGGAGCCAGTGGTTCATCCCACCGCAGTAAAAACAGGCTCCCTTCAGGCGTCTTTGGTCCCTTATGGTCCCCCCTAACTGCATGGGTTCCTCCGGAATTCTGGCAGGCGATGGACTCGGAAGAGGAATCTCAGGCCAAAGCGGCCACCTGAGGAATGCTAGAACGTTCTCTCAGCCTCTCTCTCACCCGTCGGTCTAGTTTAATGGCCAAGGTCATAGTCGCCTCTAAGGAGTCAGGAGTGGGATAACATACCAGAAGGTCTTTGAGTTGGTCTGACAGCCCCACCCTAAACTGGCTTCTCAAAGCTGGGTCATTCCACCCAGAGGAGACACACCACTTCCTGAACTCTGCACAGTAATCCTCTACAGGGCGGTTTCCCTGCTGAATGTTCCTGAGCTGAGTTTCTGCTACAGTGGCCCAGTCTGGTTCTTCATACAAAAGACCTAAGGCCTGGAAAAAGGCCTCCACAGACAACAGACATGGGGAGTCAGATGGCAATGAGAAAGCCCACTCCTGCGGATCCCCTTGCAGCAAGGAAATAATTATTCCTACCCGCTGCTGCTCAGAACCCGAGGAGTGTGGGCGTAAACGAAAATATAATTTGCAACTTTCCTGGAAAGAACGGAAAGTCTTTCGGTTACCCACAAACCGATCGGGCAACCTTATATAGGGTTCAATAATGGAGGGAGCGGCTGCGGGTACAGTTTGCAGCTGCTCCTGGTGTTGGATTCTCTCGGCCAGATCCTGGATCATCTGAGCCATGTCACTTATATGATCCGTGAGAATTCGCAACGGCTCCATTTAGTATGGCCTGTGATTCTGTCACGGGGGAGACAAGGGGAGGTGCGCCCTGTACTGAAACCCCCCCGTTCTCTCCCTGCCTGCTTGCCTCAGTCGGCCCTAGGCGGCCGCGGACAACCACGGTGACGGTCCCTGCTCTGTATAAGTGCACAGGGAGGAACAGGGAACAATTGGAGAGACAAACACAGACGAAACAAACACAATATCAGAATAGTCTGCAAGCCGGGTCATACACAGGAGATAACGTCAATACCAGGGGTGAAGCAAAGAGAGGTCGAAGTCCAAGTCCAAGGTCAGGGTCAGGATCAAACAGCAATCAAACACTAGGTCGCACAAGCACTGATCAAAGTAGTAACGCTAATCACAGGCATCTGAGTGAGGCAGTTGCCAACTTTAAATAGCCCGCCCAGGATCATGTGATGTGGCCAGCATCACATGACCTGAGGCGGAGCAAGCTGTCAAAACAATATGTAAAGTAGCCATGTGGTGTGATCAGCACCACATGGCTAAACCCAAACAGAGAATTAACACATGAAGTGCTGGCTGACAAGACCAGCACTTCAATTCCCTATTGCTCGTCTCTAGGGGGGCGGAGAGGTCTGGTGACGTCGTGCAGAGGGAGCGCGACGCCGACCTCGCGTGACAGACTATCCTTTTTTAATACAAAAGAGAAAAAACTGGCTTAGCTAGCTAAAAAGTTTGTCAAAATTTGGAGAGTACTCTCTCATTATGCAGAACACCTAGTATATAGCAAATTAGCATATATTAAATCTAGTGGCATCAGAGATTTAGCTTTCTTTTCCTTTTCGAATGAAAGCTAATTTGCATATCTTTGTGTTTCTGGGAAATATATACAAATAGGTCCCATCAATAGTGCTCCCAGCAGTATCAATGCCCCTCCATAGAGCACCCCTATAGAGCCAACAGTAACATAGTTTATAAGGTCGAAAAAAGACAGCTGTTCATCCAGTTTGGCCTGTTTTCCTACAAGTTGATCCAGAGGAAGGCAAAAAACCCTGTGAGGTAGAAGCCAATTTTCCCCACTTTAGGGAAAAAAATTCCTTCCCGACTCCAATCAGGCAATCAGAATAACTCCCTGGATCAACGACCCCTCTCTAGTAACTATAACCTGTAATATTATTACACTCCAGAAATACATCCAGGCCCCTCTTGAACTCTTTTAGTGAACTTACTATCACCACCTCCTCAGGCAGAGAGTTCCATAGTCTCACTGCTCTTACTGTAAAGAATCCTCTTCTATGTTTGTGTACAAACCTTCTTTCCTCCAGATGCAGAGGATGTCCCCTCGTCACAGTCACAGTCCTGGGGATAAATAGATCATGGGAGAGATCTCTGTACTGACCTCTGATATATTTATACATAGTTATTAGATCTCCCCTCAGTCGTCTTTTTTCTAAAGTGAATAAGCCTAATTTTGATAATCTTTCTGAGTACTGTAGTCCACCCATTCCAGTTATTACTTTAGTTTCCCTCCTCGGAACCCTCTCCAGCTCTACTATGTCTGCCTTGTTAACAGGCGCTCAGAACTGTACACAGTACTCCATGTGTGGTCTGACTAGTGATTTAGTGGCAGGACTATGTTCTCATCACGGGCATCTATGCCTCTTTTGATGCAACCCATTATCTTATTGGCCTTGGCAGCAGCTGTCTGACACAGCTTAGTTTGCTGTTCACTAAAATTCCTAGGTCCTTTTCTATGTCAGAGTTACCCAATATTTTACCATTTAGTATGTACTGGTGACTTGCATTATTCCTTCCCATATGCATAACCTTACATTTGTCAGTATTAAACCTCATCTGCCACTTCTCTGCCCAAGCCTCCAGTTTATCCAGATCCATCTGTAGCAGTGTACTGTCCTCTTCTGTGTTAATTACTTTACACAGTTTAGTGTCATCTGCAAAAATTGATATTTTACTATGCAAGCCTTCTACAAGATCATTAATAAATATATTGAAGAGAATAGGGCCCAATAATCACCCCTGTGGTACCCCACTAGTGACAGTGACCCAATCTGAATATGTGCCGTTAATAACCACCCTCTGTTTACTGTCACTAAGCCAGTTACTTACCCACATACAGACATTTTCTCCCAGGCCAAACATTCTCATTTTATATACTAACCTTTTAGGTGATACCGTGTCAAATGCTTTTGAGAAGTCTAGATATACGACATCCATTGATTCGCCGCGGTCCAGTCTAGAACTTACCTCCTCATAGAAACTGATTAAATTGGTTTGACATGACCGATCCCTCATGAAGCCATACTGATATGGAGTTATTTGCTTATTTTCATTGAGGTACTCCAAGATAGTATCTTTTAGAAAACCCTCAAACAGTTTACCCACAACTAAATAATAATATTATATATGGCAGGGCACTCAATATTTGGACACCACAATTTATTTAGCTAAATTCACCTATATATTAAACAAATATCTATAAAATATCAATAGAATAGGCATAAATTTCGCAGATGTGTCAAGGTACACCCTTATATCCACTCCTGACGGTGTTCCTATGGCACAAATGCAAGTACATACAACGCAATTGAATTCACATACATAAAAAACTATAACATCATTATGTCACTTGTATATCACCTTAATAAAATGCATGCAGTAAACATATAAAACCTATGTAATATTAGTCTTGTTGTTATGTCCCTAAATATATAGAGGCATATAGTAGTAATATTTAGTAATACTCCAACATCTTCTGCTATAGTTCACTTTCAATAAAAGGAATGGGTCTGTAGAGAGAGTCTCGTGCATATACCAATATCAATAGGTGGTGTTAATGTGATTAGTTGTTAATATCACAATTGATCATATCGGGTACTTTACCACCTTCTTCTGATGGTATGTTCGGTCTGCCTGCCCGCATAGAAGATCGCGGTTAGTATTCCGGAGTGTTTCGTGGCGTCCCACGTGACTCCGCTTTGTCACCGCCTTGTTGGTCACGTGATTCAAGTAATGTGACCTGACGTCATACAGGTCCTGGTCGACGATCTATTTCCCAGGTCCTGAAAGTAGATGGGCTTGTTTTAAATGCAAGACCGATTAAAATTATAGAACTTGCTCTCCTTCACTTTTGCTTTTGCAGCTGGCCAGCATCTCTTTTTTGGAAAAACTTGCACTCAAATCGTCAAGACATCCAGACGCGTTTCGAAGCACCTGCTTCTTCTTCAGTGGGTCTTCTTCAGGTGTAACTTACCGGCCTATAGTTCCCGGGCTCTGTTTTTTGACCCTTTTTGAATATTGGCACCACGTTTGCTATGCGCCAATCCTGTGGAACACTCCCTGTCAGTATAGAGTCCTTAAATATCAGAAATAAGGCTCTGGTGATGACATTACTTAATTCTCTTAGGATACGGGGGTGTATGCCATCCAGTCCTGGCAATTTGTCTATTTTAATCTTTTTAAGACGCAGCTCTACTTCTTCTTGGGTCAGACAGGGCACTTTTAATGGGGAATTTACTTTTATAAGGTCCCATATATTGTCCTTTATAGTCATAATGTCCCCTAGTGGTACCAGTATTTATTGCACAGTAGGTCCAAGTAGTTATAATGCTCTTTGTAGAAGCCTCGATAATTATAAAAGATGCCTGTGATTGCACTGCCGGAGACCCGGCGCAGGCACCATGGCCTCTTGGGCTATTCTACTTCTCATTGCGGTTCACTTCAATTGCATCTCTGGCAGAACTGTACCAGATTTACTTTAATTGACTCTGGTGAGAAATTATCTTCTTTAAAATGAACTACTATAATAACAACGCTCTATATTCTTTGCCACAATGCAAAGGTTTGCAAAACTATATACATTAGGTTGATGCAACTGCAGCACCATGATTAGTCTACAAATACACATACTTGTAGCTTGATCCTGATCAGCTTTAGAAATTTCTGCAGCAAATCTACCATATGTGCATAGACAACACTTAGGTCAAGGTACCACTGCATTTTTAGTGGCAATTCTCAGCTATTTTTTTGTTTCTCCTAAAAGTGGAGATGTTTACTAGTATGCCGTTCTCTGTACACATTGAGAGAAAATTAATTACAGTACATGAATAGAATGGCAAAATATGGTATTTGGGACAAAAAATATACTTTCGAAACCCCCATTGTAAGTTTTCCAACAAAAGTGTGTTTTCTGCAATTTTTTCCTTGTCTGCTTTGAGCTCATAATCCAATTTTATATTATTTAAATTTATGATTTGCAAGAAAGAAAGAATGCATTTTTTTACATTCAATTCACTATTATATCCAGAACAAATTGTTGTCATCTATTGATATCACCATAGTCTACAGTACAGGCTAAATTAGCCCTATGTGATATATACTGATTAAAATAATTCAAAATTTACATTTCTGTTGGGAACATCACCAAGACAGTGATTGATTAGATAAGACAACTATGGTAAAATGATTGAATGTTTATATAAAATAAGTGAATACACAAACAAGAATGATGGACAACTTAATAACTGAGTATTTTTATTGCATTGTGTCTTGTGCATCATCCTTGTAATATTATTTATCCCATTTTGTGTACATATATGTACATTAAGGGGCTCATTTACTGTATTAAGACCAGTGTTTTCCACACCAGTCTTAAGTCTTTCTGTGCTGCTGGAGGATTCGCCAAAGTTATGTGAGGGTGCAGGCCTCTACATAACTTTGGCACTTTCTCCAGCGGGCCATGTAACAGACTTAAATCTACACCAGCTACCTGTGTAAAAATGTATAATTAATTATTTTAAACGGAGTCTCTGTTTATGCATCAGAGTCATGTGGGCAGTTCTTCTCAGTGATTGACAGCCTTTCCTGTATGTTTAGTCATGCAGGGTTAGCTGTCAATCACTGAGTGGTACCGTCCACATGACTCTGATGCGTCCTGGCCAGATATGCCTTCAAAACCCTGCATCCCGCAGTCGACACTACACCGATTATAGCCAAGATACTATTGCCCGTCATAGATTCTACAGCCATTGAGGACAGCTGCCGTGATTGACAGTGACAGTCAAAGCCACTACCGCTCCCATCCTCCACTCTGGCTCCTTATGGGTTAACTGCAGAAACATTTTGGGGAATTGTTTGGGGATTTTATATAAGTCTGTTGAGGGCCTGTGGAAGGTTTACGAGAAAGGAATATTAGAGTTTTCTAAAAGTGTTAGGATGACCCAGTCAAAGTCCAGACCTAAATCTCATTGAGAATCTGTGGCAAGAAAATTGCTGTTCACGGATGCTCTCCATCCAATCTGACTGAGCTTGATCTATTTTGCAAATCTCTCTCTCTCTCTCTCTCTCTCTCTCTCTCTCTCACATTCTCTCAGGCAATTGCACTGTGCCTTATCTCTCTATCTCCTCTCTGCACTTGGTAGGCTGACTCTGGAGGCAGGACTCTGGAGCCACTCTGGCAGTGGCACTGTACTCTCTCTATGGTATCTCCTCTCAGGAGACAGGACACAGGAGGCAGTAGACATGTCTCTTGATTGGGTGAGTGGATTCTGCCATGCCTGCTACCATCCTGGGCATAGTGTAAGGCTACAGTATTCCAATTCTCCTTGTCTGTGACATCATGAGGCATAACCTAGCGCTGGAGGCGCTCACTATATCTTGGGCTTATATTTGGAGTAGGGCTTATATTTTTAGCCTACTCCAAAAACCCTGCAAAATAGCGCTAGGGATTATTTTTAGGGTAGGGCTTATTTTTGGTCTAACACAAAAAATCCAAATAAAATACATTTAAGTTTGTGGATGTAAAGTGAAAAAAAATTGAAAAAGTTCAATAAATACTTTTTTTCAAGGCACTGTACATAAAAAACTGGCTTCCTGTCCACACAAGATGCTGTGTTATTTGGAGAGAGCTGGTCACATGACACAGCTTAGGATCAGTAGGGAGGTTATAACTAACACAAACAGTCACTGGTAAGAAGATTACCTTCACTACAGTTTACATCATGTACATTACTAACAAGTTAGACAATACAAATTTTTGTAGGAATGCTTCTTTAACACAGTGATGGAACATGCATAACGAGGGTCATCTCTCCAAGGAGCAAAGCTAGTGGGGTAATGCAGATTCTAGAAACCTAAGTCATAAAAGATGATAGGTGTCTGCACCCCGTCATCAGAGCACCAGGAGCGGATGGGTTCACAGAGGGATCCCCCTCCCTCTTCAAACCCCATAGATGCAGCTGTTAGCAATGACTGTGGCATCTAGGGGGGTGGGGGGATACATCAGCATCACTGGAAACACTGCTCACAGCTTCTGTTACAAAGCCATGCAAAGGTTTCTGGATCTACCAGCTGTGGAGACCTATGAGATTCTCATAGGCAACTGTAAAGATAGTACTGACAGGTTCAATGCACCATAATACATAGTGACACATGTCAGATTTGCTAAAATAGACTTTCAGGAAGGTGAAAATGGCAGTGTCAGGAACAGGTTAAACATATCATATATAAATGGCATCCTTGGGCCGTCCACATTTATCGCCAGCCAATTTATCTACGTAAATGATGAGTCATATGGGGAAATCTGGGTGGACAATTTTCTCTCCTACTTTTCAGTTGGCCCTTTGACAATAACAGTGAGGCAGCACCTAGATGTCATCATCTGATTGAGCACCTAATGCCTACAGTACATGTCTATTTTACAGCTCTCTTTCATATTAGACAGTAATCAGGTGCCAGTGTTTTCTATTCAAATCAAAGACAAGAAAAACATTGTATGCCGTATTACTGAACTATATTGCCCTTAAAGCATTGCTCTCCATCATATGGCATCTGACAGAACAAGGAATGGCGGAACGTGGAGTCATCAAGTGTTGTAATCCTTAGCTGCAAGGGACTATGTGCCACCACAGATCCTCTGATATTGAGCTCAGTCATGTACACGGAGTAACCTGTAAAAGTCCTTTCTCTTTACTACCGTTAGCATATCAACCAATTCAAAGAAAATATTTTAGGCATTCATCTTCTAATATTTTACAAGGAGAAATACAAACAATGCAAAGTTTCATTCATGTTAGACGTAAAGCTTATTTCCAAGAAAAATATTTCTTTCCTTTCTAGTAGACTGACTATAATACAGAATTAGACCTTAATGAAGACATATTTTGTTTTTATAATCTGATGCGTAGGTAGATTCAAAGCTTAGAGAATGAGAGGTTTGCTATTCACTGCAGAAGTATATTCCTATATATATTTTTGGTTCTATGGCTTATTGATGGAATGACAGTGTCAGCGATAAAATGTACAGAAATATATAATACTCTAGCTGTGCTCACATATTCTTTTCATTTCATTTTCAATGTGTTTGTATTCATGCAAAAACAACAGGAATATTTTATTGAAGGTAAAACTTTGACCTTATTCATATGATTTCAGGCTATTTTGTTAGAGTAATTCTCAGGAAGTAAGCTAGGTGTTTATTCCAATTATAATGAAAATAAAATTCAATACAAGAAAACTCAAAGCTCACTGCTGCTGTAGATTTTACAAGAGTAGACTATCTATCTATCTACAGTTTTCCCTCATCAATTTGTACTCAATACCCCATAATGTGAAAAAGAAAAACATCATTTTAGAAAAGTTTACAAATATGTTAACCACTTCACAACATAGGTGTACATGTAAAGCAGTGTGGGGGTTTCAAACAGCAGACACTGAGGCTAATGTCTGCCATTGGCGATAATGCCGATCACAGACATTTAACCCCTCAGAAGCAGTAGTCAATTGTGATCATGGCATTCGAAGTAGCTTTCTGCAGAAAGCCGTTCAAAAATATAAATTTGCTGTTTTTTCATCATTTCACTGCCCAAAAAAATTGAATAGAAGTGATGAAAAAGACATACAATAATATGTTATCACTGAAAACCAGATCGCACTACTAAAAATGAGCCCTCACACAGCTTCTTAGACATAAATATAAAAAGGTTATGTGCATCAGAATATGGCAATTAGAGATGAGCAAATCTTTGCAAAATTCGATTTGGTTGCGTTGCACATTTTTCAAAAAAATTTGCTTTGTGATTAATTACTTTGTCACGAAACACATTTTTTTGTATGTAGCTGGTGCAATGACAGGAAGCTACTATAGCGCCTCTCCCCATCATTGTACCTTTCAGATTCTGCTTTAATGCATGATCGCGGCATATGAGAGTAATAATACAGTTTAAAATTAACAGAAACAAATGAAATCATACTTACTGTCTCCATTTGCTCGTGAAGGGCCGTCGTCGCCATCTTCCTTGAAGATCTTGCGCAAAATCTCGCACGGCCCAAAATGATGTTGTCACGCCAGCCGTCATTCGTCACCACGCACGGGATTTCAGCCTGAGATCTTTACTGAAGCAAATGGAGGAGGTAAGTATGATTTTTTTTTTTTATAATTGTTTTATACACAATTTCGGGTTAAATCGATTCTCTACCACAAAGTATGAAGAATTTCGGCTTTGAGAATTTGAAATTTGGATCAAATTCTATTTGCTCATCTCTAATGGCAATGCAAAGAGAACAATACCTCATTTGGAATTTTTTTCCAGCATCCCACTACATTGCATGCAATTTAAAAAAAAACAAAACTAAATTATAAAAATGAAAAAATGCTGTGTCATAAAATGAATAAAAATGAAAAATTGTGCATGGACATATGTATTTAGACCCTTTGCTATAACACTTGAAAGTTACCTCTGGGAACCTCCCATTTCTCTTGATAATATTTTAGATGTTTCAGTTGATTGGACATGATTTGGAAATACAGCTGATAATGCATATTAAAGAAAAAAACCAAACCATGCACTAAAAGTTCCTAGGAGAACAGTGGCCTCCATAAGTCTTAAAGGGGTTGTCTCACCAGCAAATGGCATGTATCATGTAGATAAAGTTAATTTAAAGCACTTACAAATGTATTTTGGTTGTCCATACTGTCTACTTTGCTGGCTTGATACATTTTTTAATCACATCATGCACTTCTTGCATCCAGAAGTTACAACCACCTTGCAATAAAGCAGCAGAGGTCATACTTGCACACTATAGGAAAAGGTGCTTTCCTCTCTGGTGGCCAGATCCACAAGAATGGGCATAGGCTAGCAATTTTTTATACTATGCAAGCACATCAACAGCTGCTGGATTGCAGAATGATTGTAACCCCTGGATACGAGCAGTGTATGATGCAATGGAAATATGAATCAAGCTAGCAAAGGAGAAATATGGACAATCACAATATATTAGAAAGTGCCTGCTATTAACGTTGTCTACATGATAAATGCTATTTGCTGAAGTGCAAGACAACCCCTTTAAATGGAAAAAATTTGGAACAACCAGAACTTTCCCTAGAGCTGGCTGCCTCACTAAGTATTCAGGAAGAAAGGCTTTGGTAAGAGAGTTGAACATCAACTCACTCTCACTAAGCTCCAAAGATCTCTTGTTCATTAACTTTGAATCTTGTTAACTGAAAAAATAAATAAATAAATAAATAAAGTATTAACGCTTTTAGTTGAGGCATTTTTACCTTGCAACCTTTTCCCCCACACCTGCCTAAAATGTATGCACATTACCAGGGGCGCTGCTAGGGTCTTAAAAGATCCGGGGCCCAAGCACCAATGAATATGGCCCAATTCTCTATGTCGACCCCCACCCCTGCTATATAGCAACACATACCTGTCACATCCAGTGCCTCCCAGGTGACGTCTCCTCTGATGTAGATCTTCTCTGTCATCATTGTCTCCATTCGGCCCAGACAACTTCTCTCAGCTGCGCCTTGTCTCTGCAGAGTGTGACACACGGACATCTTAGCCTCCTCACATTTCTATAATCATCCCCCAACCTGGAGTTCCCACGGTGTTATCCTGCTGCTCGCTGTGCCCCCCCCCAATACCCCAAATACTATCCTTAAGAAATATTAGTGCACCCATAGTAATAGTGCTCCTCATAGTCCCAATAGTAATTCCCTTCTAGAGTGCCCTCATCAGTAATACTGCCCCCTACAGTGATAATGCTCCCCAAGAATGCCTCCATTAGTAGAAGAGCCCGTCAGTATTAAAAATGCCCTCACAGAGCCCCCAGTACAAATAAGGCCCCCCCTATTGTTTCCTCAGTGGTAATAAAGCTCTCTACAGACCCCTCAGCAGTAGTAATAAGGCCCCCATAGTGCTCTTAGTAGTAATAAGGTGGATCTATAAGTCCCTCCTATAGAGCCCCGAGTAGTAATAAGAACGCCTCCACTGGATTTATAATGCCTCACAGTGCTCCTAGTTTTTATAATGCCCCTATAGTGCCCATATTATTTATATTGCTCCCTACTGTTATAATGCTCACCTTGAAGTGCTCCCAGTATTTATACTGCCCCCCCCCCACTGTTATAATGCTCACCCTGATGTCCCCTCTGTGGTTATATTCCTCCCTTTAGTGTCCTCAAAAATTATAATTCCTCAACCCCTCCACCATACAGTCTCATGCAAATAACCCTATTTCCCTTCCTCCGCCGTACAGTCCTGTGTAAATAACATCACACCATCTCTCCAGCCCCTTCCAATATACAGCCCCATGCAAATAACATCCCTCTGTATCTACAGCCCCCTCCAAAATACAGTCATATGTAAATAACATCACCTCCTCCCCAGCTACCTTCAACATACAGTTCCATGTAAATAATATCACCCACTTCCCAGCCATCTCCAACATGCAATCCCATGTAAACAACATCACAGTCCCATGTAAATAACCACTCCCTCCCCCAGCCACCATCAATATACAATCCTATGTAAATAACATCAATCCCTCCCACAGCTGCCATCAACATGCAGTCCCATGTAAATAACATCATTCCTACCTGCAGCCGCCATGAACATACAGCCCCATGTAAATAACATTACTCACTCTCACAACCGTCTTCAACATACAATTCCCTGTAAATAACATGACTCCACCCAACTCCAACACATTTCCCCATGTAAATAACATCACCCCTCCCACAGCCACCTCCATCATACAGTCCCATGTAAATAACATAACCCTGCCCCAGAAACCTCCAACATGCAGTCCCATGATAATAACATCCCTCCCTTCAGCATTAACATAAAGTCCCAGTTAAAGGGGTTGTCCAAGTTATGAAAAAAAAAATATATAGTACTTTAAATCTGATGGGCAGCAATATATAACTAAGTTAAGCAAGTTTTAGGCAAAAAAAAATCTAGATTTCCACATTTACCTGGTTCTCTTTGGTCTTTGTTTACCTGCAGTAATAACAATCTCTGCCCCTCCCCCTGCTCTGCAAATGCTGCCCTGAGTGACATGTCTGCAGGGATACTCAGCAGCATGTTGTATGTGTAGGACTACAAGTCCCAGCTGTACAATGACACTGCTGATACACACAGGATCTTCCCCCTACCTTCTTTGTTCTTTGCATCTCCTCCAGATCAGCTCCAGTGTCAGCTTTGTGTCTGTATGGTGAGGAGAGCAGATCCTGTGTCTCTTTACATCTACAGCTTCTGTTGTATAGCCTTCAGTGTGTTCTGGCTGCAGGGGTTAATGTTTTATCTGAAAGAATCCAGGGAGAGCAGATAGCAGGAGCCTGGCAAAGGAGGGGGGGCATGGCCAGCACAGTGACGTTTGGTGTACAGGCTCTGTGCACAAATACAAGATTAGCAGGGAGGCAAGCTGACATCACAGGTCATGTGACTCTCATTGAAATCTGAGAAACCAGTAGCTTTAGAAGCAGAAAGTGTATGGAAAAGCTGTTGTATTTGATTAGTTAGAAACATACAAAGGACAAAAAATAACTCGAACAACCGCTTTAAATAACCACAACTCCCAGCAGTGCTCTGTCTCTCCTTTCACTTACCTCTCCTGATGTAGTAAACATCACCACAGATTCTTCTCCTCTTCCCTGCCGTCCTCTCCTGCACTGGTTACATGATGGTGACATCATCACAGTTCCTTCTTAACCCCTTCCTTCTGCACTGATCAAATGATCTGTGATGTCACCACAGGTCCTTCAGCTTTTCCAGTGCATGAGATTCAATTGTATTGCCATCCTGAGGATGGCAATACACTTGTATCTGTCTGGCAGGCAAGACATTCGGGACCTGGGGCAAAAAATCAGGGGACCAGGCCTAGAATGTTTTAGCTTATATAGAAAGATAGATAGGTAATATACTATATAGACAAAACTATTGGAATACCAATGCATTATACTTACAGGGGTTTTTATGACGTTCCATTCTAAATCTATAGGCATCAAAATTGAGCTGGTCCTCTGCAGCTAAAACATCTTCCACTCTTCTGGGAAGCCTTTTGTACTGCTATTGTAATGATAAAGCCAAACTGACAGCCAGCAAAGCGGTGTACCAGACACACTTTGCGCAAGTCATCACACTCTGAACACCCTTGAGAGCCAGGGTAGTCTTCACCCACCTCCAGCAGGAAGGGGGACTTTGGCAGATCCCTTCCTAGGTGTCAGTAGCAGGCTGGCTGGTGGCTGGGCACACCAGCGCAGTTGGGCAAAACCCCAAAGTAAATACTGTGACACTATGCAATGGTCAATAGGGAAACAAAAAAATGGTCAGTAAATGTAAACCAGGGTACAAGAACCAGAAGACAACCAAAACCAAAGCCAGAGTCAACAGCCACAGAAAGCACTCACCAGATAGCTTCAGATCCAGAACCATGGAAGCAACTGAATAATCAGCAGTAAGTGAGGGAAAAGACCAGGGTTAAATATCCCTCCACAGATCCCCTGACACTGCTGAGGTCACACCCATTCTTCACCCTCAGCCCAGGGAAGCACAGGTGAGAGCTGAGAGTGTGCAGAGGAAGGAACCTCCCACCACATGTCTAACTCAGGAGACATGACGACAGAGGTTCCCTGGCAACAGCTGAAGCTAGGGGTCCCGGTGTCAGCGCTGGGAATGACGGCATCCCGTCTCCCAGCAGCACCAGAATGGATCCCACAGAGTGACGCGTGCGCCTAATGTGCAAACCTTTACTAGATCCACCCTCCAGGGGCAACATCCTGCCCCTCGTGGCCAGCGAGGGATGAGGGAGGTCCCTCCGGAGGGCCAGAGATCACCTGGGAAAATGAGAGACACGTCTTTGCGTGGTGACATGGTTCAGGTGAGACTGCGTCTGTCTCCCTGGCTGCCTGACACTTTTCTACAAGATTTTGGAGTGTGTCTGCCAACTAATGGTAGAGAGGACCTGGCTTGCAGTCTTTGTTCTAGTTCACCTCAAAGGGGTTTGACGGAGTTGAGGTCTGGGCTCTGTAAGGGCCGGTCATGTTCTTCCACCCTAAACTAACCTAACCAGGTCCTTTATGGACCTTCCTTTGTGCACTAGGGCACAGTCATGATGGAACAGAAAAAGTCCATACACAAACTGTTCCCACATAGTTGGAAGCATACAAATGTCCAAAATGTCTTGGTATGCTGAAGCATTAAGATTTATCTTCACTGGAACTAATAGGCCTAGGTCAACTGTTTACACCACTCCATCCGATGTTTGGCATTGTGCATTGGTTAGTGTGAGGATTGTCCTGTTCCCCGCCACACTTCCAACTACTGATAGCTTAAAGGCTTCCCTTCAAATTGACACCAACGTGTGTGTCTGAAATAGAGAAATTAGCCTGAGAGATGCACTGAGGATAGGGACATTGTACATTGCTGCAAAATATGTTCTAGTAAGCAAGAGTTGGGGAAATGACTCACATGAATGGCGAGACAAACATCAAGATTTTCTTTCCTGGGAGGCATAAAAACCCCTAAATTATCATGGGGGTCATTTTATCTTTTCTATGTGGCCCCCTCTCTTCTATGTACGTCTCCAGACAGAGCGTCTTCACAAACCATTTCAATAGGTTCTGCAATTTCAGTGTGAATATGCATAGGTCAGATCTGAACATCTTGACTCTTTTAGATGGTTGGTGAAAGTGTTGAATGTGCAGCTAAATGTAAATGCCATGTAACATCAGCCAGCGGTAGCAATCATATTTCCTATTATTTATGGTTGCTGCATGACTGTGATAGCTGTCAAAGGCTATTGTTCATTTATTCCAGAAAAATAACAACCTGATATGATACACTTTCTTATACAACGACCATAATGGAAACCGGATGGATGGATAGCACACTGTTATTTCTAAAATGTCACATTTCCTCTATTCTGCCGAGATTGTACGATTTAAAGCAGAACCCTGAATCATACTTGCAAAATTAGTTTTCTGTATTATGTGACAATAATGATTTTCCTTTCAAAAGCAATTCCCAGCTCCCCCCCCCCCACACCTCAAATTTTAGTTACAAGCACTGATGATAATCACAATCTATTTAAAAAATATCTGGTCCTCCTACCATTTAAATGCTGTTTCTTGTATCAAGAACATAATTTAATGAATTTTATGGGTCGAGGGTTGTAACACTGTTAATCCTAAACCTTCTTATTCAGGAACAGAAAGCTGGATCTACAGAAAACACTGACACAAAGGCTAGAGAGAGGGCAGTGATGCCATTTCTTATAGCAGTGAAGTTTTTATTTTTATTTTTTTGTTTTTTTTTTTACAAGTTTTAGGGTTTGTGAAGGTTGCAGACACATACAGAAACACTATATGGCAGTGTGCAGAGCAGAGATCAGCAACCTTTGGCACTACAGCTGCTATTAAACTGCAATTCTCAGCATGCACACTTACCAGCTGTCCTTGCAACTCCTATAGAAGTGAAATACAGATTCTGGGAGTTGTAGTTTCAGACAGCAACAGTTGGGGTTCCATAGGTTGCTGATCCCTGCTCTGTACACTGCCATATACTGCCCCTGCATGTGTCTGCAACCTGATACAGAGTCTTATGGTTATGGACCTATGGGAAATCTGTATGGCAGTCTATGGTGCATCTACATGTTTTAATGGCGTGCATATTGATTGATTGCCCAAAAATGTTTGAAAACCCCTAGTGTCATCTCTTCTTGACTTATGACAAAAATGCACATCATGGCTGAAGACTAGCTCCTGATACACAAAATACATTTTCATCATGGCGATCTTGGGAATAATATAGGTTTGGGTGCTGTAAATTTTTTTCTCAATTTCAATACATGATACTGCACAATAGAAAAGAGCTCTCATACAGCTATATGATACAAAAGTTAAAAAACAAAACAAAAAAAAAACTGCGTCCTAGAAGGCAGGGGTGAAAAAACAAAAATTAAAAAATTAAAATTGGCCATTTTTTTATAGGATTATGACCCCAAACTGCTAAGCCATTAAGGGGTTACAATGGTATATAGTGGTATACAGTGGTATCTCTAGAATATTTCTTCAATGTCAGTTAGGTGTGGGTCTCACCTCTAGGGCCCACTCCTATCTCCAGAAGGGAAGGAATGTGCATTGTGCAAGCGTGGACACCCTCCATTCACACCCGATTGGACTTTCGAAAATAGCCAAGCTCCACTATTTTCAGCAATCCCGTAGATGTGGCGCTGCATGCGACGTGCACTCTCCAATAACCGCTAGGAGTCTTAAAAAAATAGTCAAGTGCGCTTGCTCGACTATTTTCAGATCTCCCATAGGAGTGAATAGGGAGCACGCCACACATGCAAGGCATGTTCTCTTTCACTTCAGGTGCTCCATTTTGGAAATAGGAGCAGGTCCCAAAGGTGAGACACATACTTGACACTGATGGCATATCCTAACGATATGTCTTTAATGTCTGAGATATTAGGGCAAAATCCTAATTCTTTAAACACGGATTTTGTGGCTTTCATGGCTTTTTGCAGTCAGCAAAACAACAATGAAAAATATTTTCACACAAATCTACAAGAATAAATAAAAATGTTCTTGTAAATCACTATAATGCGTTTTGCCGTCATATACATACAGGACCTACTGTAGTTAACTATTGTTCCAATTTATAATTTAGGAAGTACATTGAGGCAGATTCTGACTGTCTGCCAGCGTGTAAGCTTTAGGACTGAGCCTGGCATCTACATCTATAATCTTCTTTGGGATTTGGTTGCGGCGAGAACGAGAAAGGCAGTTTGTTGTCCAAGCTTCCCTGCATTGTGCAGAGCTGATGGGTAGCCAAAATTTTACCCCTGATTACTCAAGATGAAGTATACATGGAGATCTTCCCAAAAGTGACACTTCAAGACGAATGCTGATGGGTCTTCAGGGAAATTTATGCAGGTTAGATCAATAAAATTACGAGTCTTCAGGTTGATATATTTTTTAGCATCTTGTGAACACTTTGATCCAAACTGTACCATCTGTGAAATTTCAATAATTACTAGCACACTGGCATTTAATGACAATACCTGTTTTGAGACTTGTTCTAAGGGAATCAGCTATTGTGTTTTGCTTAATACAGATTCTTTTCTAGGTTGCTATTTTTTGTATATAGTATAAAGTGGCTTTTTACTAGACTTGCCAAGTGAAAGAATTAAAGGATTACTCTGATCTTGTTGTATAATTGGAAATTGGTTCTTCCTAGTCATCTCCGATAATTATTGTGGAAGCTTTGCCTTTGATATCCATGCCATATGCAAACATTCTGTAGAAAAAAAGCACAAAAATTGTTGAGGGTAAAGTAGGCAACAAATACCGTACATAGTACTAACTGATCAAGGATGGGAATTGAAACTCTACAACAAACATTTTGCATTGTGACTTAATTAAATGAGAAGGGAGACAAAGGCACATGTGTTTCATACTTATTACTTTGCCAGAATCCTTCCTCTCTTGGAGCATCTTTGCCCTAGAAGTTCATTATTGTTTTATATGAAGTCACAATGATTTAATCCTATAAGAGAATCCAAGAACGTTGATAACAGTGTAATAATTGTTCGGGCACATTATGTCCTTGATCTAGGAAAAGTAGATATGTCCTTGTCAAGTTTGCTTTTAGGTCCTGGCACTTAGATGTATTAAAAATTCATCTGATTGCTGGAATGCTAGTTCTATAATATACAGCAGCTGGGCGTCATGTGTATCAGTCACGCTTAAGAATGGTGTTAGAAATATACTATATAGCGTGATACAATTTTCTATAAATTTACAGACGCCATAAATGATATAACTATGGGTAATATAAGGCTATAGAAATGTAGCAAGCGTTACACTGACATACCATTCATTTCAAAGCAGTTCAGAACTTGCCACGTCTAGGTAGATACAGCTGCTTTTCCCCTTTACTATTTGAATATATATCTGCAAACACAAATTACATTAAATAATAGTAGGTTTTTCAATTACAGTTTTCCAGTCGTTTTACATGATCTAAAGATGAAGCATACCATTTAGTTTCCAGATCTGGGCTTAACTGATAAAAGCAATGGACATTAATAAATGTGAATAAAAAGAATAAATTATATATATATATATATATATATATATATATATATATATATATATATATATATGTGGCTAGGTTGATTGGCATTCTATCTATTTATTTATCTATCTATCTATCTATCTCATTATCTATCTATCATTATCTATCTATCTATCTATCTATCTATCCTCTATCATTATCTATCTATCTATCTATCTATCTATCTATCTATCTATCTATCCTACCATATTGTCATATGTTTTCACTTGATTTCTTAAAAAAAACAAAAAAACATTATGTATTAAAAATAATTAAAGTCAAGTAAAATGCTCTCAGTTATCCTAACAACCAATTACCACCGTTCCCTAGGTTTCAGACTGTAGAGGCTCAATGGGATTTAATTTAATCCCTGACTGTGAACAGATGGAGAGATTGCAGGTCTTTGTAAAAACTTCTCCATGCTCTAGTAAACACCACACGTGTAGAGCAATCACCATCTCATCTTGTTTTATTTATTTATTTTTTACCTTTGTATATAATTAAAAAATGTTTTTTTATAATCACAACTTGTTATTCTAATTAAATTTAATTTTACTGGTGGAGTATAATTTATTAGAAAGTATTACTTGGATGATGTCAGTTTATTACGGCCATAAAACAAAGTTATATATTTCTAAGTGAGATCCTGAATACTTTCTTCAGTATGGAAGTTTTACAATTGTTAAAGAAGTGCACAATGCTGATAGGCTAGCTAGTTTGACTAAGCAGCTACTTTTTTAATGGCATATCCTTATAGATAGATCTAACATGTGTTTCTCCAAAGCATCCTTCACTTGACAGTAAGGGTATCAACCATCTATTAATCTGTTGTTGTTTTGTTTTTGTTTTTTTTTTTACTTAGCAAAAATGTGGTTTTCGCTTTAAATTTCCTTCTTTGCTTTGTTCATGGTATATAGCTGATCTCTGCAATTTGCTATGACATGAATAATATGTCCAAGTTTCAGAGCGGATAAAAGTAATGCAACATTTACATAGACAGATCAGTAGGGTACAAAAACACTATAAGCACACTATAAATCTCCATAATACTAAGGCTCTGTTGCAAATAAAGTGATAAGCTCTATAGGCACAGTAATGGGTGCCATTATTGGTTGTCACCCAGCATATGTTAGCCGTGTAGGAGGGCAAAACAACTTAGAAAAGGCTGAATACGGTCATCAAATAAGAGAAGTGGCTAAAAACTTTAATTGTATGAGGAGAACCGGTGACATACTGTACCTCTTTAAAATGTGAACCATGATTGTGGGTGCTTGTGCAACAATTCAATGTGTTCCCTAAATATGGTGGCTTAAGGAATGATGATTGCACAGCACTCTCTGCTGACTGACCTTCGTACTGTACATGACAATTTAGCTAAAAAGGTCAGTGGATATGTCAACATGATCTCTCATGGACTATGCTCTCATACGGCACAATATGACAACAAGTAAACTGTTCTAATGTTTGAATCAAGTAATTCTTTAATTGAAAAATAATCTGTCACTTTAGTAGTTCCTCCTTAAAGGGATCATCTGTTCTATAGAAACAAGTCACGCAATTCAGACTTGGAACTTTTAACACCCTCATCTGTGATTTAGAGTAGATGCAAAAATTGTCTCTTGCACTAGATAACCAAGCATCTAATGCCTGTGCATTACACAGAAAGGGGATTGTGTAATGTGCATTTCCCCTGTAGCAGTGCTGTAGGGGTACTTAACATCTGCAGATGGATTCCACCACAGATCACAAAAAAACAGAGTAGATCCAGGCAGTGCTCCAGATGAAGGTCCTCTTTATTGACACAATGTGATGCTTCAGCTCACAGTGAGCTTTTCTCAAGCTTTAAAAGGGTTGTGCCACAAATATTGATGACCCCTAATCCACAGGACAAGGGATAAGTATTTGATCTCTGGGGATCTGACCGCTGTGACCCCCAGAAAGTACGAGAACATAGGTCTACAAGTGCCACAGAACTCCCCATGAGAATGAAGTGGTAGTGCATCCTCTACTCCAGTCACTCCACGTTTATGGGACTGCCAAGTATAGTGCTAGCAGCAGTCCCATAGAAGTGAATGGAGCAGAAGATACACATATGCACCACATCTCTATTCTCATGGGCAGTTCGGTAGCACTTAAGAACCTCCATTCTCATGACCATCAGGTGTCCTAGTGATCAGACCCACAGCAATCACTTATGTCCTATCCTGTGGATAGGAAATACATGGAAAAAGCACCAGCCTCTCTCCGCTTCTATGGTCTCGGCCAGCACTTTTTCTTATAGTGTGCAAGCACAGCCACCGCTAATTGATTACGCGGTGATCGTAATCATGGAAACTAGTAGTATATAATGTGATGGTAAAATGAATCAAGCCAGCAAAGGAAGCAATATGGACAATCACAATCCATTAGTATTAACTAATGTATTAACTAGGGATGAGCGAACTTTTGAAAAGTTCGATTCGGCTCATTCGCCGAATTTTACAAAAAATTTGCTTTGTGACTAATTACTTCACCAAGAAGCGCATTTTTTGTAAGTAGTGGGTGCAATAACAGGAGCTGCGATAGCGCCGCCCCCGACATGGTACCCCTCAGATGCCGCGTTCATACATGATCGCAGCATCTGAGTGCAAAAAAAGTGTAACATTAACATAAAAAAAAAATCCATACTTACCTTCTCCATTTGCTCATGACAGGCCGGCCGCCGCCATCTTGCTTAAAGATCTGGCCTGAAATCTTGCGCGGCGTGGTTTTACGTCATCAAGCCGTCCAGCGTGGTGACCTCATACGTCACTACGCACGAGATTTCGGCTGAGATCTTCAAGCAAGATGGCGGCTGGCGGCCCATCGCGAGCAAATGGAGGAGGTAAGTATGGATTTTTTTTGTTTTATTTTTTTGTTTACAGTATTTTAGGTTAAATCAATTCGCTGACACGAAGCACGAGGAAATTTGGCTTCTAGGCGAATCGAATTCTACGTTCGCTCATCTCTAGTATTAACGTTCTCTACATAATAAATGCTATTTGCTGAAGTGAGACAACCCCTTTAAGTGTGATCATTTGGGCATTCTGCAGTGCACATGACATCACTGTGTGCTCTGTACGGAGAGCGAGCTTTGAGGAGGAGAGGCGTGCGCCCAGTCGGAGAACGCTTCAAGCATTATCCAGAATTGCAACTGTGTTTTTTTGCCTATGCATGAGGACGCCACATACATATGACTTCTTCTTCCCCTCCGGTGCCTCCAGTTCTGATAGGTGCCTGATTGATGTGTGGAAAATATCCTGCGTGTATTACAAAGAACTGTACATATAATTGTGGTTACTACACACAGTAGTATAGGGAGCAACAGTCGGGCATACTAGTTGGATTCTGGACATTGATATCGCAGTCACAATACACACCATATAGTTGTCAGTTGTTATTAAGCCAGCGGACGGTACTGACTCATGCACTGCTGCACTACTGCTGCATCTTTTGTGATCATGCAGGTGATCCTATTAGGGAATTGATATATATTTGTGTGTGCTTGTGTGTGCTGAACCGTCAACCGTCAACCGTCATTGGTTGTCAAAAATATACAGGGTGACCAACAAAAAACAAAACCCTATTTCCCTTGTGTGGCTTATAGAGGGTAAAGGGAGAATGACATACTTGTCAGTAACAGGACATACTGGAAGTGATTTCCATCAAAGGCTTTGCAAAGCTGTATTGGTATTATTGTGTTCAGGAACACCTTCTGCAACACCTAACATTCAGTATTCTGGACATGATTTTCAATTTGCTCTTACAGTTCAGGTGGGATTACTCTCATGGACCCAGCCCTGCACCATTAGGTCTAGTGATCAAGAGTGGTTACAATCACTGTACATTCTTTTGCGAATGCAAAGGAAATTGGCACAGGGATGAGCATGACATATGGCAAGTTGCCCTGTATTGCTGAAAGTAACAGTACTCATGCTCAATTAATCAGAATTGCTCAAAAATGTGCATGTACCGGACCATGTTCACATTTTCATCAAAGAATTTTGGACCCATAATCTACATAGCCAAAGCCACACACCAAATATTACTTGTTGGACTTATGGTGCAATCCATGTGAATTATCTATGTGCCAGTGCCTATTGTTCGTTTAGCTGGAACCATGCTTTATAGGACATGTTTTGCAATGGATCCACATCTGTCTATGATCATAGTCAATCGCAATACACCACACACTCCCGTTTATTCTTCCCCCTTTAACTCTTATCTTGGCGTTCTGCTGATGAATACATGCTGGGATGATTTTTGCATTGATTTCATCAGGCTGACCATAATCTCTCCTGGATCTCTGCAATAAGGATGGGTGCCCAACAAGAACGAGAAATTGTTTATTTTTGCTGGAACAAGAAATTGACAATTGTCATATGTTTTTTAATACATTTTTTAATTAGTCCATGTATACATAGGCATCCACTGTTGCAGTTTTTTGTGAAATCATATATAGCATGTTGAACAGACTGGCAGCAGCACTACTGTCCTCCGCAAAGAGTACCACTTGACTAGCAGTGAATGAGAGAGTGGAGGAAATTTAGTAAAATTTAAAATTTTATGCCTGTCTTTGAAATCTCCTGTACGGTAGTTTGACACAAACAAAGACAAAAGTATTGAGCCCTCTGGTCATGCATCCTTTTTGGAAAATGGTGAGGGCAGCATAAAAATGCCACTGATGACAAAAATTTGCAAGGAGATGATGAATTTCACCTAATGGTCCTCATTCATCTCTTAAAGTTTTGATGATCGAAGTTCAATAACCATGATCTTGTACAAACCACAAGGGGGACAGGGGTCTGTTTCTCGTGGCCCACCCTGCACATATGGCCTTCATATCTTTACATAATTGGTACATCATTACTCCAGGTGTCTTGGTGCTAATACAAATGGTTGGGCTTTACCACCACACAAAGCAAGCAAACGCGTGGGGCCCCAGAAATGTGGGTAGCCCCTGCTGGCCACAAATGATTGGCTCAAAAAAAAAACTTAAGGGGCAAACATACCATCCAGTTCGGCTACACAGGGACCTAGGGTGTTGTTTCCAGCTGTAGCTTAACTTATAGAATAAATGTGTTTTGCACTTTGCGCCGCAATCTGCCTCAGAAATATGCCTAATATAGGCATATTTCTGTTTAATAAAGGTCTCCCATTGTCCCTATGTAAAAGGTCTGCTTCAGAGTTAATGGCTACTTCTTACCTCCCTGTGTGTACTCCGACTCTGTATTGACTATCTGGTCTTGAACTGCATTACAATTAACAACAAATATCTGTTATCCTTAATCCTAAGCTGTTTGACTGCTAGCGTGGTGCATGTATTTTTACTCAACTGTATTTGCACGGATTTTATAACTTAATCCGTAACCGAAAGGTGATGAATGGAAGGCTGCCTTTTACATTCGGGATGGGCATTGTGAGTATCTGCTGATCACCTATATTAGCTGACCTATAAGGGCCACAGGCATCAAACACAACTACTACAAAAAAGATGTGTATACAAAAAATCATAAATAATCCAAAATTGCCAAATTTTTCTTTACTTAATCACCATATTAAAAGCATAAAGAAAATATATAGGCCCTGATTTATCATACCTTCACTCCAGAATTCTGGCATCCAAAAGTCGCAAAATAGGGCTTTTGCGACTTTTTTGCACTCCCGTGCGCAAAATGTATGCGATTGCGCAAACATTTGCGACTTTTTACGCTCACTTGCGCAAAATTTTGCGACTTTTTGCATGTGTACACCACTCACTCCAGTTTTGTAATATGGGTGGAAAAGTGGGTGTGGTTAGCTATGTTAATAAGTTTCACTCCAGATTTATCATTGAAACTGTTTTAAAAAGTCGCAAAATAGTCACAATCTCACTCCAGGAGGAGGCTGGAGTAGGAAAAGTGGAGGACCTTCTCTAGACAGAAGTGTTAGGTTTAAGGACAAGCCACATTTATCAAAAAAACTGTGACATTTGATAAATGTGACACAAAGTACTCCAGCACAGACTGAAGCAAAACTGACTTCAAATATTCTCCTAATGATAAATTCCCCCCATAGAGTCCACTCTACAATGGTTAAACAAAAGAGTGAGGGAACACTAAAAAAAGGCTAGCAACAATTATATACCGCATTAAAGGAGGCTGACACCAAATAGTATCATACTAAACTCTGCCTAATACCACAGAAATAGGTTTAGGTCTAAACAAGTCCTAACAATTGCCCAACCCTTAGACTAACCCAAATGAGGAAAAAATGTAACCCAAGAAAAATATCCCCTGATCAAGCCTGTCACCCTTAGGTTTAGCCCAAAGCCATACTGGTTAGTTGGTACAGTCGGTCCACCCCCACTGTCTGTAACATTAAATTGCAAACACAGTCAACTGCCTACTTTATGGATTATTTTGTAAAACCTTGAGATTCCCTCCAGAAGATCACACAGCTTGGGGATCCTAAAAGCATGAATTCTAAAAAACAATATCCAAAGTAAACATTATATTGCACAAGATTTTAAATGATCACCTTCTCACAATAGACCCTTACAGCACATTTTATGTACAGTGAGACTTCTCCAGAAGACCACCTCATGGAGAGGACCATCATTTTAGCCACACCAGATTTTCTACACTCCATACGGGCAATCTTCTTAAAATATACCTGAACTTTAGCAAAACCTTATTATGTCATAATGAGATATCAAAGGTTTTCATCAGCATAGGTTTCATTACTGAGACCCCTGTTGATTGCTAAAATGAGGAGACAGAAGTGCAAAAATTATTATTTCTTCTCGTTGCAGAAGACAGGCTCAATAAAAAGTCTATGAGCATGTCTCCATTTTTGCTGAAGTATAGGTACAGTTTAAGTAGAACACACACAATTGATAAATGTCAGGTCTCAGCGGAGAGAAGAACTGGGCAGCATAATTTGAACTGCCCGATCCTTTCCTTCTTGGAGAGCTGTTGCCTAAGGTGCCCGAACAGGGGTTTCTTCCTCTCTCTTTTCACAACATATGGATGCACCAAGGTGGCATGTTTATGGGGGGTGGGTTAGGAGAGATAGTTGATAGCTGTGTAGGACCTGTTTTAATTGTATATTACATAGGGTTGTACAGTACATTACAACCCTATGTAATATACAATTGTACAGTACATTACAATTAGCTTTTTTTATTTAGTGTCATTTTTAGGACTGTCTGGATTCAAGCCTCCATTTATATGCTTTTTCTACAAAGCAGCTTTCAATTTTATTGTAATCAATTACAATAAAATATGACAATGGGATTCCATTTCCGTTTTATTCACTGGCTTCATTACAAACCTTTTTTTGTTCATTTTGCATTTTTAATCATCTCGGTCCAACATTACAAGCAAATTGTGCATCCAATATTTTCTTACAAGCTCTCATAGTTCTCGTATGTTGACCACAGTGTTTTCCTACTGATGACATTGCCTGGAGGAGGATTGAGGAGACACATATTAATCTAATGATACATGATGGTTTCCAGGCACTAAGTTCATACCATGTTCCCCAAAGGCTAAATATCACCAAAATAATAGTAGGTACATCCTCTCACCATCATATTGAACATTACTGCAGTATTTTTGACAGTGATCCTTGGGGCATTCCCAGATGATACAACAGCGAGAAGATATTTGTGAGCCCTTTGAGCTGAGTCTTTCTATTCATCAGACACTAACAAGATGTCAGGGAGGTTCAGTGTGTGAAGTAACTTTCATACGTAGTCAGTAAGCTCAAGTGTTGATAACTCATTACACTGACTCCAAGGTAGGTTGAAGAAATCTTTTGATTCTTTCTATAACGGCTATGAAATATGTAAGACTGGGAGTAAATCTAGAACCAAAGCCTATATTACCCATGAGAGTGAGGGGTGAATAATTTTGCAATATCATTATGTAATAGGGAGATGTTCACTAAATCCAGTGATAAAACACAACAGTAATCTGCATAGCAGGATATGGGAAATATTACAAATATTTTCTTTGCTAACTTTGTACTGACGATAATTCTTTCTCCTCTATTCACATCTAACGCAGTATAAAATTATGTCACTTGTTTGTTATAGAAACACTCAAAAAGCTAAAAGATATTGACAGTTACTCCACGTTCTAATGATTTCTAAAATACAAGCTCCAACATTTTCTATGGGATGCAAGTTTTGATGTGAATGAAAGCAACAAAGACCTTAAAAACTGTACAAAGCACTCAAAAGGTTACAGAAGCTTAGTGAATGCAAGTTTAAACTCTTATAGAGGTTGTTTCATCTGCAACATTGATGGCATATCACTAGAATATGCCATCAGTGTCAGATAGGTGCAGGTCCAACTTCTAAGACCCCCACCTTTTTTCAGAACAGACCCCCAAAAATGAAGGAGAGAGCACCACACATGTGCTGCATGCTCTTCATTCATTTCCAGGGGGGGTTCCAAAAATAGCTGAATGTTGGTCGAGCCAACATTTTACTATTTTCAGTAGTCTCATAGAAATTAATAGAAAGCGGCAGCAAATGTGCGGCTGCTCTCCACTCACTTCAGGGATCCCATTCTGGGAAAAACATAGGTGTTGGTCCCAGAGGTGGGAAATGCACCTATCTGACATTGGTGACATACAGTATCCTAGTGATATGCCACCAATGTATAAAATGAGACAACACCTATAATAAGTAATGTAAAAACTGATAATCATATAGTACATGACAATCTATTTCTAAGGCTACTTTCACATCAGTATTTTGGCATTCCAGTTTTGAGATCTGGCAGAGGATCTCAAAATCGAGCCAAAACGGTCCAGTTTAGGGCCAACTTATTGTGAATGGGGTATGCTCCATTTAGGATGCATCAATATGCATTCTGTTCCAGTAGCATTCCATTTTGTGACCAGACACAAAACCACTCGCAAGCTATGGTTTTGTGTCCCGCCATCGAAACAGAACAAACTGGATCCTTCACTAAAAGCAATATAAGTCAATGGTGCCGTATCCGTTTCTTTTGGGTCCTAAGAAAACGGATCCGTCACTCATTGACTTGCATTGTTTTTAGTGACTGATCTAGTTTGTTCCATTTCGATTGAACACAACCACATCCAAAGAGAAAGGATTAGTGTTGAGCGAACATGTTTGGCTGAATATGGTATTCAGTCGAACATGACGGCGCTCAGGTCCATGCTCGAGTCCCCTCCCCGCAATTAGCATGCGAGGAGGTACTGGCATTCACTGTAATGCCAGTAGCCATGTTTGCTACTGGCATTACACTGATTGGCTGGCCGGGAACGCGTCATCGGCTATAAAGCACCCGGTGACATGTGACCAGCTCATACCGGACCAGGGAGAGCTGCTGCAAGGAGGGACAGATAGTGTAGACGCTAGGTAGGGATAGTAATTCTTTTGAAAATACCCAAAAGCCCTTTTAAGGGCTATTATATCTTGCTGCAATATATATAATTTTTTTAAGTGCATGGTGTATCCTTTTTTTGCTAGTGCATGGTGTATTACTCTCTGTATACTATAAACCTGGCATCCTTTGCTATTTTTTCTGATGTTAATTACGTCCGCAGTACCTCTGTTGCGTCTGCTGTATAACATTTGCGCAAGGAGGGACATATAGTGTAGGGATAGGATTTGGCTAGACAGGGCTAGTAGTTCTGTTCAAAAGACACAAAAGTCCATTGTTATATCTGGCTGCATTTTTTTATTTTATTTTGGGGCAAAAAGAACGCAAGTGTGCCTGATGCTAATACCACGTGCACAGCGTGTGCATTAGAACCATTCTGTAGTCTATATACCTGACATCTGTTGCTATTTTTTTCTGCTGTTAATTATGCCCGCAGTACCTCTTTTGAATCTGCTGTATAACATCTGCGTAAAGAGACACATATAGTGTAGGGATAGGATTTGGCTAGGCAGGGCTAGTAGTTCTGTTCAAAAGACACAAAAGTCCATTGTTATATCTGTGTGCACTCTCTTATTTGGAAAAATGGTGGGAATTTATTGGCATATAAAACACATAAACCTAAAAATATGTAATAAAAGTATATCCTTCAGATAATAAATAGAAGATGTCGCATTCACTAATAGTCCAAGAATTGTCTCATATAGATATCAGAAATGCAGTCTCTGGAATATCTATATAAACGTTTGCCCCTCAAAGAAATTTGGAGGAAGATAGGAGGCAAAATATATCCAGGTATGCGCAGTTCAGAATGTCACATGGAGTAATAGATAATCATGCAGATAATCTCCAAACTGCCTATATAGGCTCTTACCCCTTCTGTGCTGTAGCAGGGAATAATATGCTGGATATGCAGAGTAGTTCAATATTGAGGGTCAGAAGCTGGCGGGCTCCCCGCGGGCAATAGTTTGAGTATGATTCCCGGCTTGTAATCTTCTCCAGCGTACTTCCCCAATGTATGGGCTGTGTGTGGGTATGTCACGTGACTATCACGTGATCGGAGCTTGGAGTCCCGTTCCTCCGTTCTTTAAATTCTTGAATTATCTCTGTAAGCAGCTTGCGGTATCCAGGTAGAGGTGAACTTACTCCTTTGTAAATATGTAATGGGTCCGGACCCTAGTGTCTCTGCCAGGAAACCATACGCGTTTCGGAGAATGCTATCTCCTTCTTCAGTGGCAATCAAAGAAAAGGGAAGTCTCGTGCCTCTTTATATACCTGGGCTTCACTTTTATCCTATAAAATCTGGACTGGATTAGGGAGAGGATCCTGGAAAAGTTTCTTTCTTATATCAGTATTTATATAATAAAGCAATTAGTATCTCCCATCATTAAATATTATAAATAGAATGAAATAAAATGAAATAAAATATAAGAAAAACCAAAGAGCATATAAAACATAGAAAGATATTCAAAAACACATCAGAAATGCATATGCATTTTTTACATTTCAATTGTAAAATCATATATAGCTGCACTGAATACTTATTTGTGGAAGTGTCTGGAGAAGATCGGAATGGACTATTAGTGAATGCGACATCTTGTATTTATTATCTGAAGGATATACTTTTATTACATATTTTTAGGTTTATGTGTTTTATATGCCAATAAATTCCCACCATTTTCCAAATAAGAGAGTGCACACCGTATTTTGTTATATTATACTTACCTTTTTCCTGACATTTGGGTGGGTCAGGACGGTTGTTTGCACCACTTGTTTTCCATTTGGTATAGTGTGAGCCCTCCATTATATCTATTACCCCATTGTTATATCTGGCTGCATTTTTTATTTTATTTTGGGGCAAAAAGAACGCAAGTGTGCCTGACGCTAATACCTCGTGCACAGTGTGTGCATTAGAACCGTTCTGTAGTCTATATACAGATGTAGCAGCTCTAGCGATCACAGGAGAATCATGTGAGTGCAGAACAATATCGTAGACAGAGTACGCATCTGATGATTTGTACGCTAATGCTACGCATTGTATGCTAATGCGTACAAATTTGTATGCTAATGCTATGCATTGTACGCTAATGCGTACAAATTTGTATGCTAATGCTATGCATTGTACTCTAATGCGTATGAATTAACCTAATTAGTGTACTTTTACTGTGAAAGGAGTGAAAGAGGAGAAGTCGCAATTCATTAGCAACTCTATGCGAAAACAGTGATTGCTAGTGCTGCTACATCTGTACCTGACATCCGTTGCTATTTTCTCTACCGTTAATTAAGGCCGCAGTACCTCTTTTGCGTCTGCTGTATAACATTTGCGCAAGGAGGCACATATAGTGTAGGGATAGGATTTGGCTTGGCAGGGCTAGTTGTTCTGTTCAAAAGACACAAAAGTCCATTGTTATATCTAGCTGCAATATATTATTTTTGTGGTGGGTTAAAAATTGAACAAGGTTGCCTGACCTTCACACCACCTTTTCAGCCTCTGCTGTCTAACATTTGTGTATCGCAAATAACAGAAATCCGGTGTGTTTTTTTCTGCAGCTATTGAAGACGACATTACTAATGTTGCCGTGATTAGCGGCAGAAAGAAACGCAATAAATGCCAGGTACATAGGAGAGACATACATTGTCCTGCACATGTAATGTCTCCGTCATTAGCTGCATAAAGAAACGCAATAAATGTCAGGTACATAGGAGAAACATACATTGTCCTGCACATGTAATGTCTCCGTCATTAGCTGCATAAAGAAACGCAATAAATGTCAGGTACATAGGAGAAACATACATTGTCCTGCACATGTAATGTCACCGTGATTAGCGGAAGAAAGAAACACAATAAATGTCAGGTATATAGGAGAAACATACACTGTCCTGCACACACTGCGCAGCTGGTGTTAAGATTAGGCAAACTTGCTCAAATTTTGACCATCAAGAATAACAATATTGCAGCCAGATATAACAAAAGTCCTTAAAGGGTTTCTGTCACCAGTTTTGGGAATATCAAACAGGATGACATTTGCAATGTGCAAATGTCACCTGATGCCCGATCTGGTAATCATTTTTGTTTTGGTGTCCCGGTTTTTCAGAAAAATACACTTTTATGATATGCAAATTAGGCTTACTAGGTGCAAGGGGCGGTAACCCTGCACCTAGTAGCGCCATTTCCCCACCTCTAGTGATGCCTACTTTCTTGTGATGGACAGGGCCACGCAGCTTGCTCTAACTGCCTTCATTCGTGAGGACTGTGACGTCATCGCCGCAGCCTGCGCCGAATGAAGGCCGCACGGCGCAGGCGCGGGATTTGGAGCTCGGGCAGGCAGCAGTTAGATCAAGCTGCCTGGCCCTGTCCATCACAAGAAAGGAGACGTCACTAGAGGTGGGGAAATGGCGCTACTAGGTGCCCGGTTACCGCCCCTTGCACCTAGTAAGCCTAATTTGCATATCATAAAAGTGTATTTTTCTGAAAAACGGGGACACCAAAACAAAAATGATTACCAGATCGGGCATCAGGTGACATTTGCACATTGCAAATGTCATCCTGTTTGATATGCCCAAAACTGGTGATAGAAACCCTTTAAAAGGACTTTTGGGTCTTTTCAACAGAACAACTAGCCCTGCCTAACCAAATCCTATACATAAACTATCTGTGCCTGATTGCGCAAACGTTATACATTATATGAATAACGGCAGAAAAAAATACACTGGATGTCAGGTATTTAGGATACAGAAATGTTATACTGCATATGCAGCACAGGTATGTGAAATTACCTGTGCTGCGTCTGCTGCATAACGTTTGCTCATTCGGTGAAATTTTTCTGCTCATACACTAAAAAAAATCTGCGCAACTGTACTTTTGACAAACTTGCATATATACTATTTAGTATGCGCAAGGCGAGGAGTAAGAGACAGGGAAGTGGGCAAGCTGCTGATGGTGCAAGAAACAAAGTCATCCAAAACTCCTAGCTTCATGTCTCAGTTTGGAGGGCGGCGCAAGACAGGTTCTTGTTAGGTCAACATGTAAGGAGGAGGACCAGTGTGAGGTTAATTTTAAAAATTAGTTAAAAAATTAGGGGTGAGGGCCTGCTGGTGAACCTCTTAAATATTTAAAGGCGAGGGCAGCCTAATAAGCAGTTTGATATGATGGAGGAAGAGAAGGAAGAGGACGAGAAGAGGAAGGGGTTCATGGAAATACAGTGTATTCAATACACCTTAAAAGCCACATTTAAAGTTCCTTTATGTTCAGCCGTTTTCCTCTGGTGGGGTAGCAAAGTCAGGGGCAATCCAGGCCTTGTTCAATTTTATTAGCGTTAGCATTTTCAGTTGACAGGCGGATGCGCTTAGCAGTTATTATGCCCCCAGCGGCACTAAATAACCGCTCTGACAAAACACTGGCGCAGGGCAGGCCAGCACCTCCAAGGCGTAGAGCGCCAGTTCGTGCCACATGTCCAGCTTAGACACCCAATAATTATAAGGCACAGAGGGATCGCTGAGGACGTTGACATTGTCAGCTAGGTACTCCTTTACCATTTTCCAAAACTTTTCCCTCCTAGTTGTGACACTAGGCCGCTTATCAGAACCTTTTCCACATACAGCGCTGTCCTTCTTTATTGTGAGAAGGTAGAGTTCCAGCGTGTGCTCAGGTCGCACAGCAGTTAGTGATCTGGCAAGTGTAAGCGCTGCTGCAGCGTTGCCAGACCGGCAGAAGCTGTAGGTGACTTTCGGAAATGGGCACCTTCGCCAGCAGCTAAGGCAAATTGGTGTAGGTTTTGAGAAACCGCTGAACTACTAAGTTGAAGCAGTTGTTTGGCCTGAGGGAGACTCCTGTTTGTCCTTCCTGTTGGAGGAACAGGTGGACTCATTCCTGTAATTAGTTCCAAGGTCCTATAGGGTCAGTTTGGTTTAGGTTCCTGTGTCTGAACTCGCCTACATTTGAGGCCTGTTCATACTGGTAGTCAGTCAGGATTTGAGTTAGGGTTTCCTATAGGAGGTGTCCATCTTCCTTCCTTAGTTTCCAGTTTTCTTCTTTCCCTCCTATGCTCTGTTTGGTTTTCCCCCCACACCTGAGCGTGACAGTATGTGTGTGAGCTTGCAGAGCTCCAAAGCCGCCACCAAGTTGTGGCCATTATCAGACAGAACCATGCCTGGTTGTAGGTTGAGTGGCGAGAACCACAGCTCAGCCTGGTCCCTTATACCCTGCCACAGCTCTGTGGTGGTGTGTTGTTTGTCACCTAAGCAAATTAGTCTCAGCACAGCCTGTTGCCACTTCCCCACCGCTGTGCTAAAATGCTTCCAGCTACTGACTGGTGGCTGACTGGTGCTGCAAGATGAGAATTCCTAGATGGAAGTGGTTACGGACAAGGAGGGGTTGCAGCCGCTAATGTAGGTGCTGGCGGAAATCCTGATGGAAGTAGGGCCCGCAATCCTTTGTGTCGGTAGCAGCTGTGCCATCCCAGGGTACAACTCGCTCCTAGCCTCCACAACGTTCACCCAGTGTGCCGTCAGGGAAATGTAGCGTCCCTGGCCAGAAGCACTTGTCCATGTGTCAGTCGTTAAGTGGACCTTCCCAGTAACTGCGTTGGTCAGGGCATGGGTTATGTTTCGGGACACATGCTGGTATAAGACGGTGAGGGCACACCGGCAAAAATATTGGCGGCTAGGTACTGCGTAATGAGGGACAGCTGCCGCCATCAGACTGCAAAAAGCCTTGGTGTCCACAAGCAATATTTTCAGCGCCAGCAATTTGTAAAGGTGTGCATTTAGTGCTATGGCCTGTGGGTGGGTGGCGGGGTATTTGCGCTTTCGTTCAAAGGCCTGGGGTATGGACATCTGTACGCTGCGCTTGGACACAGAAGTGGATGTGCTTGCTGATGGTGCTTGCAAGGGTCCAGGTGCAGGACGGGAGGCATCTGGGCCTGCGTCTTGGCTAGCACGTAACACAGGGAAGAGGAGGCAGTGGTGTGACCCACAGACATCGATTGTGGATCCAGGCGTTTGGCCCACCTATTAGGGTGCTTTGCTGCCATGAAGATCATGCTGGTGGTGGTCAGGTTGCTAGTGTTCATGCCCCTGCTCATTTTGGTACGGCACAGGTTGCAAATGACAATTATTTTATCGTCTACACTTGTTGGTGTGGCCTGCCTTCTCCCTTTTGCCAACCCACCGCCTCTTTCAGCCTGTTGCGGTGCTGCAGATCCCTCCCCCTCCATACTGCTGTCCTCGCTCAGCTTGCCTCCTTCCCATGTTGGGCCAGTGATTTCATTATCCACCACCTCCTCTTCCTCTTCTTCACTCTGGTCCTCCTCCTGACATGTTGACCTTCAGTGCTGCTGACACTCAAAAACATTTGGGGTGAGGGTCTGCTGCTTAGCTGACTGTGTAAAACATTAGGGATGAGGGCGTGCTGCTACCTGCGCTTTATATACAAGTAAATATATGTTTCCTAACAATATTTCCTCCAAAATTGATGATATCTTCTGTTTTTGGGGGTATTATTGTCATTCCGTAAAAGTGGCATAATAGTCGAACATCATCGTTAACAGCAGCGACTTCTGTGTCCAAGATGCATCCAGACATCCTCCCCATGCTGTTCCCTAACCATTTCAGTGGTGTTTCCACCATTTTCTCACGTTTCCCTATGAACCAGACACCCTCCCCTCTGCATAGCATGGAGTGCCTGGTCTTCTCCCATTGACTTCCATTATACTCGGGTGCTCGGCCGAGCACTCAAGCACAACCTAGTGTTCGGTCAGGACACCTGAGCATTGCGGTGCTCGATCATCACTAGAAAGGATGTATCCTGATGTGTTAAATCAAACAAAACTGTTTTGGTCCAGTTTTGTGATCCTCAGCCGGATCTCAAAACCAGAAACCAACATGCAGATGAGAAAGTTGCCTAATAAAGCTAGAACCAGCCCTGTATGTCACATGTAACCAGAGATCTCCCCATTCATTGCTACAACTGCTTTGCTAGATTTATTTCGAGCTGGCACTCAGACCGTGTGTCCTTTTCAGGGACATGTAGTTTCTGCTGCAGCTGGTGGCAGTTGAAAGATTGAACTGAGCATGTGCCTCCACCTCAGCAGGTGTCACTATACAGATTAATTTTATTGAATAACTCAGTGTCTGTACAAAATTATTAATTGCATCCAATTACAAAAGTATTCAGATCTAGGATCTGGTTTGACCACTGTAGACTATGTTTTTCATGGGATAACCAGTTTAAATTTTGTTTCAAACTGGAGATCAGTTTTAATATACCGAAGGTACATGGACAGCAAACATTGCATTTAGAATAGTGGATATTACTACTGTATTTGACTATGTACTGTCAACAAGCTGACCACATGGTGTCCTGATCTTGAGAAACCATCTGTCAGCTGTAACCTGTAGGGAAGTAACCTGTATAGGAGCCGAGAATGGTTGGACATTTTAATGTATAATGTATAATCTGAATTTTTCCTTCCAAGTACCCTTGCTCAACAATTTTTTTCTCAAAAGAGGTACTATATTATCACTATGTTCATATAAAATCCCCTTTGTAGCTCTTTTAAATACTAGACCATTTGGAAGATTTGAGGGATTTTGAATAAAACTGTTATTGTTTTTTTTTCATTTTTTTCATGTTATAAGTTAAATTTGTTTGGTTGTATATTTTTTCTGTGTTTTCAATGAGGAAAGAGGAGAAAGCCGCTACCAGATGCCTTCAACAGCAACTCATCTCACAGGAGAAAAAAAGGATCAGGCACTGAAATGTAATACAATCTTCTCACCCTGACATTATATGTTGAAGGAGTGTTTTCAGCTGGCTCTGCTTAAAATGGCAGGTTCAGACAATGATACTCTAATTATGTGGGCACAGAGTTCTGTGCATGGCTATGCTGGGGGAGTTACCAGATTGGCCAGCAGGGACATGACTAGTCAGCATATCAGTGAGGCTGGAGGCCGAGCCAATCAGATTTGCTTATTTTTCTTCTGTGTACTGACCATAACTGTAACGGGAGGCCGGACCTCTCCTCCTCCCTAGAGACGAGCAGTAGGGAATTGAAGTGCTGGTCTGGTCAGCCAGTACTTAATCAGTTAATTTTCTTTTGGGTTTTTAGCCATGTGGTGCTGATCACACCACATGGCTACTTTGCATATTGTTTTGGCAGCAATGCTCCACCTCAGGTCATGTGATTCTGGCCACATCACATGATCCTGGGCGGGCTATTTAAAGATGGCAACTGCCTAGCAAGTTGCCTGTTATTGAAGTTCCTTCCTTGCAGTGCTGTGCGTATTTCTACTTGTGACCTGCCATATTACCTGACCTATTGCTTGTGACCTCAACCTTGTTTTTTCTTCATCCTTGGATCCTGACGTACACTCCTGGTTTGACCTTTGTTTGCCTGATTATTCGACTATTGTGTCTGTTTGTTTCCGTGTCCGTTTGTGGTTCTCCCTTCCCTGCACCCTCACGTAGCAGAGTAGGATTTGCCATCCAGTTGCTCCCCTTGGACCTTTAGCCTTGGGTGTGGCAAATAGGCAGGGACAGAGGGGGGGTTAAGTCAGGGTGCACTTCACCCCCGTGTTCCTGTCGTGACAGTAACTTAGTTTCTGGATTAACCCATTGTCTCCTTTACGTGCTTCTACTGATTCTCCTGGTATTCTGACCTTGGCTAGTTTCTGGATTAACCCCCATTTTCTTTGGGCTTTATCTGTCTCTCCTGGTTGTAAGCCTGATTGTCTCATATTCTTTGCACTCTGGTCATTCTGGTATGTCTGCTTTTGGTGAGCTTGTACTAGTTTTCTGATACATTAATCTATCAAGCCTTGCAGCAGGCTCTGGTTGAAAACCTAGAGATAGCCTTAGTTTCATACCAATTAAAGTGGTTAAAGAACATTGGTAGCAGTTTTTGAGTTTGCTGCCTGTGGTTCTGGACGTTGAACATAGCATTTTCTTAACATAAACCATTGGCAACAATGTGAGCACTGACTTGTTTGGAGCAGAATATATGAAATCTGTATACATCCTGACAATTCTGCCTGGTTCCCTGACTGTCTAATGGGATTTATGTGAAAGGGGGAAACTGTTCCCCAGCATCTGCCACTGAGGGAAAGAAGGACCAAGAATGGGCTGAATTATGTGGATTTTAATTAGGGCAATCCTGTGACGAATCCCACACATCGCAACCCACCTGACGTCAACTATGTTGAGCATACGTGGTACGGTTACGTCACTGGTTACCAAGACGTGATGTTATGCCATCCCTAGGAGCATTTAAGGTCAGCTTGGTACAGTTTACACAGACACCTCCTGCAGGGATGGAATTCAAATTTTAAACAACAGGTTCCCTACTCAACGGCGGACACATGGCACCATGACACATACATACATATACATACACCATATATATGCAACACACATACACATAAATATACCGTATACATGGTACACGTACATAAATAAACTAATATATACTAATATACCATAAGATAAACTATCAGCGGTGAGTGAAGCAATGGAAGTGAACATCTCCAGCTGCCCCGTAGCCGCCAGAGCACCGGATCGGTAACACGGTTCTCTGATCCAGTTGTAATTTTAACAACCGGATCTAAAGAACTGGAGGGAACTGGCTGAATACCATGCCTGGCCTCCTGTCCACGCAGGTACAGGGAGGCCCGGGAGATGAGAGGGAATGATTAATGGTTCCTTTGGCGTAACTCCACACTTTCTCACAACCATGACAAGCTGAGAGAGCCTTTTCACTGAGCCAGGGAAACAGAGCTTCCTCAGCCCGATAGACTACCACCAGTTCCTCATTAATATAATCCTGGTCCGCTAACAGGATTATATAAGGTGACAAACCAACCCGCAGTAGCGTATAACTATTCGTGATCGAGATACAAGAACAGCACAAGATTAAACTAGATATAACATAATATTACACAGAGAATGGACACAGTGGCCAGATGTGCAAATATAGGTGGTATGATACAACAGGGTTAAACAGAGCAAGAGTCAGTTACCAGGTGGATGAATAGTCCTTCAGATTATGAAGAGTCCTGGGTAGCTGTAAGGCCTGGCTGTAGTCACATGGGGCCAGTGGTGTCAGTAGCTTGTCTACGGACCCTCTAAAGACATTAGTCGATGTGACCCCCTTTCAGAGAAAGACGCTGGCCTCTGACCTGTAGTCAGCCACTCCACTCCCTCCCTCTGGGAGGAGTTCACTCTCCCTTCCTTGTCCTAGCAGCCAAACCCATTTTGGCCCATAGCTCCGGACAAGAAGGTCACAGGGAGATGGTTCTGGGACCAACAGATCTACCTGGGTTCCGGCTACAGGTGGAGACCAAACATGGCGCTGTTATTAGGTCCCTGCATGGAGATCTTCGTATCCACTTTTCCTGGCATGTTACCACCAAACTACGGCCATGGGCATGGCCGTCTTGGCCTCTGTGTTGTAGATATGTAACTGGTTCATGCCTGGGATGGTCGAGCAATTCATAATTCCTTATATACTCCCAGCTCCATGATGTCTGCGGGATTTCAGTGATCTGGCTATCAAGCTGTCACCCCTTGCTGGGTTTTTTTTCCTGTAGGATTACTTAGGCTCCAGGCTGTCTGATTGAGGTGTGAGATGTACACATGTAGCCTGCTTTTAAGCAGTGCCCCCTGGGGGGAGTTTATTCCCTCTACTAGCTGATAGCAAATGGCTAGAATTAGATCCTGGTTGGCGTTGGGTCATAATTCCACATTCCTCACAAATCCTTTCAACCTTAGACTGAGGATCCTAAGGTTTAACAGAACAAATGGTTGTGGGAATCCATGCCTTTATCCAGAATCCATGCCTAATTACATCGTATATTTTTTTATAATTACATACAGAACATATCATCAATAAGGTCTAATAATTGAAACAATCTATTAGAAATAGACCTCGGTGTTAAGTGATTGGGTCCAAACTAAAGGCCCCTTTAGACTGCACAATTTAGTAACCGATTGTGGGGAAGAAAAGGTTCCTTACCAGCAAGTGCCTGCTTGTTAGTGAGGAAGGACCACTGCATTTACATGCTGCAATCGCTAATGCCATCGCTTGTCCCCATACAGAATCATTGTTTGCTGGCTGCAAAACCTGTTTAGATGGCACAATCTGCTCCCGTCAACAGATGATTTAAGTGACCGCATGAAAGATGTGATTATCCGATGAATGGCCATTTTGCTTGCTCATTGGGTAATCAACAGAACCTACGAACACTTGTTAGCTATTATCTGGCTGATGTGCAGCCAGTGTAGAAGAGCTTTAAGTCATCTCATTATGGGGTTTTGTTTTACCAGATGATGGGTCTTCTAGTACAGTAAATAGGAACTGGTCAATATGCATCTCATCTGCATGGCCAGAATATGATGAATAGCATGTAAAACATCTCTAGTAAATTAATTCCATTAGTCTAGCCAGTGAAAATATATAATTTGTGAAAAACTAAATTTGATTTAAAACAGCAATTCTGAGAATCCAAATAAATGAAACATGACAGTATTTATTTCTAACAAACATTAATTTAGCAAAGTTACCTGTTTGTCACCTTTCTTCTAAAACACATATTTTGACAGAGTTAAAATGAAATATGAAGCTTGAATTTGCACTCATTAAATTGTGCTTATGTTTCGTTATATATATAAGACCATTATGTTTTTACAGGGGTTGTTCAGAAAATGAGCAAAGGGTATTTTTTAAATTTACTAGCTGAAGGACCCAGCTTTGCCCGGGTATATTTAATCTATTTCATTTAATGTTTGCATGTGTCGTTAAAAGATATGAACAGTGACCTCCACAGCCCCCCACCCCTAAACACTGACCCCCCATAGTGCCCCGTCTCCTTAAAATGGGACCTCCACAGCAGCCTACCCCCTTAACTTTGACCTTCACAGCAGCCTGCCCCTTTAATAGTGAGTTCTGCAGCACCTCACCCCCTTGACAGTGACCTCCACAGGGGCCCAACCCCTTAACAGTGACCTCTACAGAACTCACCCCTTAACACTGACCATAGGTTACAGTTCCCTTAACTGACCTCCACCATTCCTAGTCTCCTTGACAGAGACCTCCACAACAATTGCCCCTTTAACAGTGACTGTCACTGTACCCCGCTCCCTTAACGGTGACCTTACAGTACCCAGCTCCCTTAACAGTGATCTCACAGTACCCCGCTGCCCCTTTAATAGTGGCCTCCTCCCTTAACAGTGACCTCCACAGTGCTCGCCTCTTTAACAGTGACCTCCACAGAAGCCTGCCTCTTTAACAGTAATATCCACAGTGCCTTCCCCTTTAACTGTGACCTCCACAGCAGCCTGCCCCTAAGGTGACCAGAGGTCCGGTTTTAGGCCGGAAAGTCCGGCTTTCGGACTCCATGTCCTCCGTCCTGCGCATGGCCTGGATGGACACAGGGATGTCCTTTTGAACAGCTCACTCTCAGACAGCAGCACTGTGCAGTCTAATCATAAGCTACAGAGAGAAAGTCACCCTCCCTCCCACCCCTGCAGCAGACAAAAGTTGATTTTTACCTTCATTTTTTCAATCTACGTTGGCTGTGGAATGGGAGGGGCGCAACCTAATTGTGTCATGGCGTGGTTTAGCAGGACCTGGGGGTGGGGTTTTTAAGTCCTTCTTTTGAGGTCGGCCTGAATTACAGGTCAATGCCATGGTAATTTATGAAGAAACACAGTGGGTAGCAGTGGAAGAAAACATCTTTTATTACTACTGAATGATAAATATATGAAATTTACATTATATTAGGTAAAAATTGATGATGAATTAGTCTAAAACATAAGTTATATTTATGGTAACCGGAATACTTCTTTAACAGTGTCATCCACAGCACCCTGCCCCTTTAAAGTTGACTTACAGGAGTGAAGAAAAATGGCTGGGTTGTTATGGAAACCTGGTGTGAAACTGTGTGTGTGTGTGTGTGCGTGTGTGTGTGTGTGTATGGAGGCTAAAGGCCTGCAAGCTTCTATTGGCTGATAAGGGCCATGTGACCAGGCATCTATTGACTAATGTATTTTTTGGGAATATCTCAGGAACGGTACACCATGGAGAGCTGAGACCCGGTCTAAAACCTTCCTGGACACCTGATGTACCTGTGTGCCACCTGTGTGATTCCTTTAGCGGACATACATACATACATACATACATACACACATACACACACTCAGCTTTATATATTATATTTCAAAATAGCACCACTCTTTTCCATGGACTATGTCCGTTACTGCAGTTCACCCGATTCACCCCAATTCATATGAATGGTGCTGAGGTGCAATACTCGAATCAAGCATGACTAAAAACTTTTCACTGCCCTATTCTATACTAGTGTCTACCGTAGATAAGCCATAGAAGGTTTAAAACCAAATGGATGGTCTGAGTTTGAAAATTCAGTTATATTATTTGTACACTACTAAAGATAAATGTATTTTATGATACTTTAAGAATGCATATCAAATGGCATGTACCAGACTACAACTAGAATGCTATTTTTTTCCCCAAAATGACTAAGCTGATGATTACCTTAGCTACTTCAAAGATTCCATTACATTTTCGCATGTGCATGCCCTTTGAGGAATGAACCTTGAGTTGTCTGTTGTAAGGTTTTAGAAAGGCTAATAAAATTGATACAGTATTCGAGCCAAGTGGTTCTTATATGTCATCAAATCATGTGTTCCAGTTTTCTACTTTAAAACTAGGTTTAGGAGAAAAAACATATGCTTTTCATTATATGGCGGTCATAAATGCCACTATAACTACACTAAGTACAGATTTAACACTTCACTGTTAAAGTAAAATAATGTATTATCCTAAGAAATAAAGATACAGTCCTATGAGAAAACACTAAGCAATGCATTGCAGTCCTGTTTGTTTAAAGTAAATGTATGCCTATGGAAATTTTTTTATAAATATTTTTTTTCTCTAAATGGTTAGAGAATTTTGTTCTAATTAATCTGCACCTACTGTATATCAGCCTTTCAAATCTCCTTTGTATAAATAGACTTAGAACATAATACACTAGGTACCTACAGCCACCATCGAACCTTGGCTTATGTGCTTCCTCTAGTGGCGGTTACAGATAGCTAGCATGTTAAATTAAGGTGGTTTTCGGCAGAAGCTCCAGTGCTGAAAATAGACCAATGGGGTAAAGAAATCAAGGGGTGGGAGAGTCATCTTAATCAGAGTAATGTGATCAGCCATCGATAAATAGAGCTTGACCTAGAGTTCAGAATTGGGATAATATTAATTTCTGAATAATGTAAAATATTATTTGAGATATTTATTCCTAAATATTCATATGGTTCTCTATCAATTGGTATAAGAATAGATCAATCGGTTTCAGTCCCAGTTTACCAAATTCCGACACTATAGAAAATACTCTAGGTTGTGTCTCTTCCATCTATTTAAAGGGAGTCTTTCACCTCCATATGACCACATACAGCGCTTACATTGTCCTACAACACACCTATATATGAATGTAATGGTACCTTTGTCTTTTTCTTCACACTTGCAGAAGCTGTAAAAATGAAGTTTAATTCATATGCAATTGAGCACTCACAAGTGCCCAGGAGCTGTGTTCACGGTGTTGGAGCCCAGGCTGCTCTGCCTTTTTTCATTGTTTTCCCACCCCAGCCTCTGCCAAGGGATAGGAGGGCAGGCATAGGCAGAGGCTGGGGCAGGAAAGCAATAAAGAAAGGCAGAGCAGCCTGGGCTCCAACACTGTGAACACCGCCCCTGGGCACTTGCGAGTGCTCATTTGCATATGAATTAAACTTCAGTTTTACAGCTTCTGCAAGTGTGAAGAAAAAGACAAAGGTACCAATACATTCATGTATAGGTGCGCTGTATATGGTCATATGGAGGTGAAAGACTCACTTTAAGTATAGGAGACTATAATCTGCACAAAATGAGACCCAAACCTGCTTCCCATCCAAACCCTTCAACCTTTTGGTTTTAACTGACAATGGTTCCAAATTAAAGACAAAAATGACTGAGGAGGGGACAACCTTTCTCCACATCCCTAACAAAAATTCTTAAAACAATCTTTAAATAATTAGTATCTGGGTCTTAGGTGCTCTAAGAGTTTTCCACAGAAAGGGTGTAAATTGGTAGACATTTACTTTAAGGTAATTATAGTATTTCATCCACCACAGCGAACAACAACACGTAATGTTGAAGCTATTTCCATGGCATTCATTAATCCACACAAGGACTTTCCTTTCAAGTGAATACTGTAATTAAATGGGTTTGTGATTAAATGTAATTAAATAGGCTTTCTGAGACTTTCAGAATTAATACAAGAATCTGCAAGATGCAGAGGATATATATATATATATATATATATATATATATATATATATATATACGGTATATATATATATAGTGTGGGTGTGTGTAAAAGTGCTGGAAGCTGCAATTGTTTCAGAAAACTGTAGTCTGCTGGAGCTGTTTTGTTCAGATTTTGTTTGTGGGCTGGATTATGGATTATTTTGGAATGGTAGGTAGGGTGTAGGTTTGGCAGTGGGATCTGTTCCACACCCTTACTCCAGAACAGCTATTCCTCTAGCAACAGGAGGACCCAGGTGTGGCTACTGGGATCGTTACTGGGGAATAAATAGAGGCCTGATCCTGCTGAACGCATACATGAGAGAGCAAGTTCTCTGTATAGTTAACGCCCAGATGGGCATGTGTTTTCTTCTATGTTTATTATGACTGATGTGCTATGGCTTCACCCCAAGTGATGGTTAACTTGGACGCCATGTACTCTGCTGGATGCCTGTCATGTTTATGAGGTAAATAAACATTGTTTGGACTTTTCACCCCCAAAGTCTGAGAGTCTGTCATTTTCGACCCCACCGCAAGTACACAAACCCACAACAGTATGTATATATATATATATATATATATATATATATATATATATATATATCTTTAGTGAGTATTATAAAGTTACTCTAAGTACTATTGCAGGGGTTCTTTTTCCTGCAAATTGTGTTAATACCTTAATTTCTCAATTAATAGAGCGTAAGGGATCATGAGAGGTTTCACTGCTGACAATTGCTAGGCCAACAATCAAATAAAGTAAATGGGGTCTATATAAAATCAGCTTGCTCTGCACCAGTCTGGAAATACTAGCGCTGAGTGAATCGAAGTTCACAAAGTGAACTTTGATACAAATTTCAGGGAAAATTTAATTTGCCGCCAAGACAAATTCCCTTGTGCTTCAAGGCAAAGAATCGATTTTCCCTGAAATTGCAGTAAAAATTTTGAAAAAATCATTCATACCTAATCCATTTCATCTTGAGGAGCCCACTGCAGCCATCTTACTTGAAGATCCCACGCAAAATCTTGTACATGATGATGTATGGCGTCACCATGCCTGATGATGTGATGACGTCATCACGCACTGTACAAGATTTTGCGTTGGATTTTCAAGCAAGATGGCCGTGGTGGCCTTTTCGAGCTCAAATGGATGAGGTAAGTATGATTTTTATTTTTTTTTCATTTGCAAACAGTAAAATGCTTTAATATGGATCTCAGATACCACAAACAGCAATGAATGTGTGTGTATGTGTTGGTGGGGGGCAGCAGATGGCAATTACTGTTCCCTGTCATTGCACCAACTATTTACAGTACAAAGAAATGTGAATTACTTTGTCACAAAGCTGATTTCTTATTCGGCAAAGCAGGCAAATCAAATTTTAGAGAACTTTGCTCATCTCTGGTGGGAACGTCTTTCCCTATTCTGCTGAGTAGCTTCCAAGTAACCATGCCTTGCACAGATTGGTAAGAGTTTCTGGACAATCACTGCTTACAGCAGTCATTAAACTGCTCATAGAGGCTGTAATTCATCTCTTCATTGGTCCTAAATCAACTTTTATAGTTGAGACTAGCTGAAGGACCCGGCTTCACCCAGGTATATTTAATCTATTTCATTTAATGTTTGTGTGTGTGTCGTTAAAAGATATCGAGAGTGACCTATACAGTGCCCACCCCTTCAACAGTGACCTAAAGCCAGACATCTGGCCACCCTAACATCAGCCTGCCCCTAGGGTGACCAGAGGTCTGGTTTAAGGCTGGACAGTCTGGCTTTCAGACTCCCTGTCCTCTGTCTGGCATAGGGCCTGGATGGACACAGGGATGTCCTTTTGAACAGCTCACTCTCAGACAGCAGCACTGTGCAGTCTGAGCATGAGCTGCAGGGAGAAATTCACCCTCCCTCCCCTGCAGCTGACAGAAGTTGATTTTTACATTCATTTTTTCAATCCCAGTCAGATACGGAGTGGAGGGGGCATGGCCTGAATGAGTTGGGGGCGTGGCTTAGTGGGACCTGGGGGTGGGGCTTTTAAGTCCTTTTAAGTCCTTCTTTTGAGGGTGGCCTGAATTATAGGTCGATGCCATTGTAATTTAGCAGAAAACACAGTGGGTAGCAGTTGAAGAAAACATTTTTTATTACTACTGAATGGTAAATATGTGAAATTTACATTATATGAGGTAATGATTGATGATGAGTTAGTCTAAAACCTAAGTTATATTTATGGTAGCCGGAATACTCCTTTAACAGTGTCATCCAAAGCGCTCTGCTACTTTAAAGCAGACCTACAGCAGTGAACTGGCTAGGTTGTTATGGAAACCTGGTGTGTGTGGAGACAAACTGCCTCTGAGTTTCTATTGGCTGATTCTATTGGGTCATGGGACCAGGGTTCTATTTGCTAATGCATTTGTTGGGAATATCTCAGGAACGGTATGTGCTGGAGAGCTGAGACCCATTCTAAAACCTTCCTGGACACCTGATGTACCTGTGTGCCAAATTTCGTTATTGTAGCTGCGACAGTGCGGATTCCTTTAGCGGACATACACACACACATACATACACTCATCTTTATATATTAGATTTGTTGGCTGAATGCATTAACAAGCAATTTCTTCCAACCCTATATGCACATAGATACTTGACTCAACAGAGTGTGCATGTATTCTGAATGGTGGGACGGGAATAAGCTGCTGCTGGATATTTCTGGTGGCAGCTTATCTCTCCTGAGAGCAAAAGGATCGAACTTGTTGAAATCCAATTTTCCATTTGGTCATTTTTTTCACCCGACATCTAGTACGGACAGCTAGGAGTAAATGGGGTCAAAGTGTGTCTCACATGTTTGCTGCGTTCGTGAAACATGAATCACAAGAAAGCCAACACTGCTAGATTTTTTTAAATTTGGGTATTACAGTTGCAGCAAATGTGCGAGTCTCACTGTGACCCCATTCATTCCTTTGACAGCCCTGTTACACCTTGACCTTTGGCTGCCTTCAGCAATCACTGGGGCGGGGGGGGGGGTATAGGCTCATTGCTAGGAAGTTAAACAGCTACCACTGAACTCAATAGAAACTTTAAAAATCACTTTACAGTGAATTTCCCCTAGTTGTGGCTGTTGGAAAATGCTGTGAATCTGTGACGGATAGCAGATGCCATGTAGCACCAGATCCTATCTAACCAGTGGCCCCATATATTTGTTAGTCATAAGTAAGAAGTGTCTCCTCTGAAGGTCTGGGGAAGGGGATGTGTGACTATCAGGATCCTCGCCCAACTTCTCCGACAACTGCAATTAGACTTTATGCTCCAGCAGATGTGTGGGAGGCAGCCTATGCAAATGTCAGAGTACAGATGGGTTCTTCATAGGCTTTGAGAATAGGTCAGTGACTCTTGTGGAGACTTCTGGTTTGAAAGGTTGAGGGCACTTCTCCTTTTGGGGAGCGCTTGCAATTGACTGTATCATTGTGAGTACTTTTTTTTCACACAATACACTTTATGTGGTGCTTAGGTAGACAAAGAATGAACTCAGGCTTTCAAAAAAGTAAAGTATACTTTGTCTACAGACAATGATTCTCATTGTTCCTTTTACAACCTTCATTGAGCTTTACATACCGTAGCCGTCACCTTCCAGTGACCTTCATTCAATCATGTGCATCTTTTTACACCTTTCCCCACGTCTATTGATTTTTTCATTTTAGTTTCCCTGTTACTCAGTTACTAAGCTATATGTTTTAAACATAAGGCAAAGTATACACATTTCCACAGCATGATATAAAAATAAAAGCAAAGGAATGATTTAATAAAGCAGATAAAGTATCATGGATTCAGAAAACAGAACTGGAATTCAGTCTACTTTCTCTCTTCAAGAAACAGCTTTATTAAGGCTACTTTCACACTAGCGTTTTAAAATTCCGGTATTGAGTTCCGTCATAGGGGCTCAATACCGGAATAAAACGCTTCAGTTTTGTCCCCATTCATTGTCAATGGGGACAAAACTGAACTGAAGACAATGGAATGCTCCTGAAAGCATTCCGTTCCGTCTTCAGACCGGAGAACAAACCGCAGCATGCTGCGGTTTGCTCTCCGGTCCAGGCATCCGCACCAAGACGGATCCGGAATGACCCCCAATGCAAGTCAATGGGGGTGGATCCGTCTGGTGTGACCATAATGGTAACCGGATCCGCCCTCCATTGACTTTCAATGGAGTCCATTACGGATCCGGCTACACATAGACACATACAGACACACACATAAACATAAACATACACACACATATAGACATACAAACACACATACATACTTACATGCTCCCCAGCAGGTCTTCGGAGCATCAGGGACAGGAGGGCTCACACAGGTCACGATTCCCCACAGCGCCCTCTGCTGGGCGCCTGGTGGAATCGTCATGATTCCACCAGGCGCCCAGCAGAGGGCGCTGTGCGGAATCGTGACCTGTGTGAGCCGTCCTGTCCCTCTGACGCTCCGAAGACCTGCCGGGGAGCATGTAAGTATGTATGTGTGTTTGTATGTCTATATGTGTGTGTATGTTTATGTTTATGTGTATGTATGTACTGTGTGACATGTGTGGGGCCGGAGCGCGGTTCCGGCTCCACACATGTCACTGCGGCAGGCCTGATCCGGCAGCACCCTTCACCTGCCGGATCAGGCCTGCCGCCAGTGTGAAAGTAGCCTAAGGCAGATTTATTTTGTCCTTTTTTTCATCTCAAATTATAATGATACTCCCTGGCTTTAGGGCTTCTGCCTAGTGTTAGGTAGGGTTACCTTGGTGGAGATGAGTTTTGAGGTGTAAGGCAGGGGTCTCACGGTCCGGCCATCAATGCAGCATTATAGTGATGCAGACAGCAGTGCGGTACAATGATGCGGTCAGGTTTAATGCATCAAGCCAACGGTACTTTACTGAGACAGTTCAATAGATGGTTCCTCCAAGTGCTGTTGGCTGAACCTGCTTTTTCCATCAGGACTGTCCAACAGTCTATTATGGAGAGCAGTCAACCCTATTCACAGATCATGTAGTGTGACGAACTTCCAATCCTTCTGTTCTTCCAGGAAGTAAGCCACCACCAGAGTAGATTTCTCCTCTCTCCCCCTTGACAACACATGCATGATTGGCCGATTAGTTGGGAGACTTACCTACTGAAATTTACTGAAATAGCTAGCCCCCTTCTTCTACCTCATTTTACTCTTTACTGTATATTAGCTGAGGGCTTTTTCACAAAGCAAAGCCACATGTACAAACCCTATATAGCAGAGTACCTAAAGATCTGTGTTGTGTGTGTGCCTCTAAGGTGACCATACACATCCGTCTAAAGTTGATTAAAATTGACAATTTTGACCATAACAATCATACATTAATTGGGTAAAATGTAACACCGGACCACTATTTTAACGAATTACAGACCATTATCTGGAAAGTTTAAAAATCTCATCTGATAGTCACTAGTATTTGACTGTGCAGTATGTAAAAAGTCAATCTATCTAGTTTCACAGTGGAAGATCATTGGTACAATGCCCCTGGTTTCATTGAACAAATATGGCCAGTTTAAACAACTGTCTCCACCAATATGGACTAAAATGCATATCACTGTATAGACATAACAATAATTCATCAGACGATCTGTCCGTCAACTTGGTAAACCATACACCTGCTAACATCAGAAGTCTATCGCCACCTTAAAAGGTTCTGCTTGCCACCCAACAAACAATGCTTCTAGGGCAGAATTACAGACTGTGGAGATATTTGGCCCTAGATTCATGCCAAGTTTTTTATTTTTTTTATTTTAACATTCTCATCTAATCAATGTGAAAATAACTTGCTAAATCTATACAGTAAGCTATACATGATGCATTTCAGATGTATTATACAGGCAAACTACATCATTCTTGGCTACCTTTATCTTGACTACCGTGTGGATTTCCCATAGAAGAAGCTTTGCTGTGATTCCATTGTAAAACTGAAGCCAAGACTCCAGAAAAATCTGGATGTGCTGGAGGAGGACAGCTGCTGCACACATTGGCATGCTGTGGATTTTCTTCTGCAGCCTGTAGATAGAATACTGTAAGATCTCATCAACTTTGAGTATAGTGATTTTCCAATCACAATTCTGCAACTGAAAATGCTTGCCAAATAATCCACATGTAATACACTGTATAGATCTTTTTGTTGGTAATGTCACCATTAAAGGGGTATTCCCAGAGATATGCCATCAGTGTTAGATAGGTGCAGGTCAAACCTTTGTGCCTCGCTCCATGCAAGCATGTCAATCCTTCATTCACCACTGTGGGAGTTCCAGAAATAGTTTAGTGCTGGTTCAGCTATTTCAGGCTGTCCTATTATGGTGAATGAGGTGGTAACCATGCATGTGCCATAGCACTGAATGGACAGCATGCCATACATGCACAATGTGCTCTTCTTTGCTTCGGAGGCCTAGTTATGGAGGGTTGATGTGCGTGCATGGCTGCTCTCCCTTCACTTCAGGGGTGGTCTGGGGGGTTGTGGTGGTGGAGGAGGTGGTTGCTGTTCGGTGAGTGCCCCTTCTGGAGATAAGAGCAAGTCCCAGAGATGAAACCCGCAGCTATTTAACACTTACGGCATATTTTGCCAATATGCCATCAATGTCTGGGATGGGATTAACACTTTAAGTGCTTTTTTTCATAGACAGTCCTACTTTTCTTTAACTTATTCTTGAGCTGACTTTACAATCCCGGAGCAGGAAAAACCTTCATAAGGGTACAGCCACATGGTCAGGTTTCTGCATGCAGTTTCAGAAGCCAAAATCAGGATTGGTTTGTAAAACTGAAGAAATTATAAAGGACAGATACAACTTCTCCTCTGTTCTGAATCCACTCTTGGTTTTGGCTTGCAGAATTGCATGCATAAACCTGACCGTGTGGCCGTACCCTAAGGGCAATATCACATGCACTTGCCTTTGCAGTGCCATGAGAAAGACATGGGATACCTCTATTTCTTGTAGGATGAGACACCAAAATCCTCATCTACCAGTCTAGGAGATACGCTTACTGTCGTATTACAAGTTTACAATGGCAGAACTAAGAAAGAGTTAAAGAAAAAGTGAGAAAGTAAGATAAACTTTTCATTTCCTAGGTAGCATGCGTTCCTGTTGTCTTTACTTTTGAGCTTTACTTATCATGTTTAATCCAAAGCGCAGAGTAATTAACTGACTTTGTGCCTTGAGAGAAAGAAAAATATATCCCTTTCATTCCTATCTGTTCGCCTGGCAGCTACAATTTGTTTGCGGTTTCATTCAATGGATTGAACCAGGTTCATCGTTTGTACCACTGGATTGCAGAAAGAAATCATTTTCTTGTCAAAGAAGCTGGTAAATGGATTTGAGCAAGCAGAAGCTGCCTACAACTTAGAATATAATAGAAAGGAAGGAGAACATGGATAGAGTACGCAAGTGTGATTGAACGCTGCACATTAAAAGACTGGTGTTGATTAACGATACATCATTTCGCTTTTTAGGCTATAGCACCTGCTAGTAATTGGTGTGATGATTCTGCAGAGACATTTCGAGCGTTTACTATGAGAGCAAAACTTACTAATTGCTGGTGCCTCAAGCCATGCAGCCTGCATGCAGTGCTGATAGCTGCAGATAGAGGGCAGTGGAATCCTTACTAGTTTCCAAGTCTGCTTCCTTCTCATACAGCGAAGGGAAAGAACATTTCAACTGATTTGTGTTACACAGCATAACATTACCGACATTACAGCACTGGAAGAACATTACCGTGTGCTCTATTAGGAAATTTACCAAGCTAATGTGAAAGTACATAGACACCTGCCTGAGCCCTTCTAATTATTAGACACGCAGAAGTAATATTTTGTGCCTTAATGAAGAATCATAAAATGTGTTTTAAATTTCACAGATGATCCTTAAAAATAAAGAATATTATCAACGCGGCCGATTTATGACTGGCTTATGTACATAAAGGGGGTCATTTATTAAGACACAAGTCTTAATACCGCCGTACACTGACACTGGATCTGCCAAAGTTATGAAGAGGTGCTAGCCTCTATATAACTTCGGAGCATTCGTCGCCAGTCTAAATGTAAACCCATAATAAGAAAAAGGCACTGGGATTACAAATACTTTAAATATTTATTCAATAATCAAAATAATATAAAATCCAATAAAATAAATAATGGTGATACATGACAAACTTAGAAGTAACAGCCAATTTTTATCGTCGGTTGGAATCACAAATTCTATATATGAATAGTATTGATTGCACATAAGCCTAAGGGGATCACATGAGCAACTAAGTAATATAAAGTTCAAGTGTTATATATATATATATATATATATATATATATATATATATATATATATATATATATACCGCTAGTAAAACAACCTGCCGTCGTACTTAATACAAGTAAAATGTGCGTACAAAAAAACAGCAAATAACCAGGGAGACCATGCGCTCTGACGTGCGCTTCGCCTAATGCTTCATCAGGGTATGCTTCCTGGCTGGCTCAAATTTAGACCATTTTCTATTCCTAAAACAGGCACAGAAAATGACAAATGAGACCCGTCCCCTTCCCTGCCTACGCCACACACCCTATTGTAGACCTGGCATAAGCGGGAAAAGTCTCAAATTATGGTGTGAACAAAACTGCCACAATCTGCCACAATCTGCAACAGATATACATCAGAGAACTGGCGTATATCTGATAGTAAATTAGGTTTATTTTACATAAGACTTGTTTCCTTAGTTAAACGGGTTGTCTCACCTCGGACATTGGTCATCACCTCTGGGACCCGCACCTATCTCTAGAACAACACTCCCAAAGAGAACAAGAGCATGGCGCACATGCAGGTCTGCCCTCTATAACTTTCTATAGGAGTGACTACCATTTACAGCAATTCCATAGAAGACAATGGAGAGGTGGCAGCACTTGCGCAGTGCACTCTGTATTCATTTCTATGGGACTTCAGAAAATAGATGAGCTCATTGCCCAGCATTTTCACTGCTCAAATAGAAATGAACAGAGGGTGGCTGCATGTGCAAAAAGCACACTCCTGAACTTTGGACGCTCTGTGCTTTAAATAAGTGTGAGTACCCACACCTATCTGACATTGGTGGTTTGTCCTAGCGTTAGGCCACCAAAGTTTGAGATGAGACAACCCCTTTAAGTCATGTTGTTTTGCAGCAGTTTTCACAATTATAACAAAACTACTGTACTTTTTCAATAATTATATAAATTGTGGTATAAAATGCGGTCAAACTGCAAGTAGGGTACCCACAGGTTTTGGAAAGGATTTTGCAGAAAATTTGTTGTTAGTGTAAATCTACATATTCTTAGATTTTTTTTTTTTTTTTTGCTATGTTTATTTGGGTATTCCACATGTAGTATAAATTATCACAGATTTTGTCTATACTGAAAATCCACAACTATGCCATACCTATATTTGAACTTTGCCCAGTTTCACACACAAGGATGGATTGGCCATAGATCTTACAGGGTAATTTCCAGTGGACTGACTCCCTGGGGGCCTTGTCACTACTGATGGCGGGGTACATAAGAGATTTGAGCAGTAATTAACACTGTGAGAATCAGGAACTCATGTACCCAGCTAGTCACTGCACATGCTCTTCTGAATTCAACTGCTCAGGCACACATATCACCTCTTAAGCCCCCTGCTCCTTAATCGGAGACAACTGGAGGACGAGAACAGAAAAGGGCAGCTATTGGTGTCCACCACAGAGAGACAGCTTTTAGGGCAGTACATCGTGCTGCACTGCAGTATATGCTTATGATGGGATGGTATTTTGCACTATGGTATTGTTAACCCCGCCTATCTACTGTGAATATGGACCCACCTACAACATATGGCCACTTTTAGTTTTGTTTTGTTTTTTCCAGGGCCACTTTAAGCTCCCAGTCCACCCATGTTCACACAACCTGTATTTTTTCAGTATTTGGCTTCCTGAACATGGCCATGTCTGTATTGCAGCCCGCAAACAACAGATATTCAAAATATACACACCTTCCATGTGAATTCTGTAATTTTCTCACTCCCATTAATAAAAATGATTTTTCTCACTTACAATACAGACAAAAGTAGCACATGCTCTATAATTTGCATAACGGCCACACTCATCCACAAAAATACGGATGTATGCATGGCCCCATAAAATGAATGAGTCAATTTGCTGTCTGCAAAGCACATGGATGAAAAATGCAATCACATCCATGAATGCCTTGTAAGCCAAAAGCAGGAGTGGGTCCAATACCCTGTCCGGATATACTTCTTCCCTGTAGGTTCCAATCCTGGTATTTTTACAAATACTGATGAAAGATACTGAATGTGTGAAAGTGTCCTTATCTGCAGAGGTGCACTAAGGCTTTACTTTACATCCTATGAAAAAAGTCATGGCATTCTCAGTAGATGCCTTTGATTTCAGTACAGAATATGCTTCCTTAGGGATTCAATGTTCTACACATGGGCCATGTATGTTGGCTGGGGTGTTGAGTCTTTGAATCTTTGGATCTGTTCACATTTTGCAGTAAGGCTATGTTGCAGTCACTATTGCTTTCAGCTGGACAAAAAAATGTTGCATGCTGAAGTATTTGTCCAGCCAAAACCCATCATTTTTACTGTAAACTGGCTGGATCAAGGCTAGATCGACTTAAAGTCAATGGGGATCTGGCGGTCGTGTCCCGCAATGTCAGATACGCTGAGCTCCAGTAGCCTGACCATCTGTTGGATCAGGCTACTGGATTCCCAATAAGGCTGTGAACTTAGCCTTGAATTGTGGTCTTTTGCCATGATTACTGCAAAATCATTCTGTTCCTTTGGCTGCGATTTTGGCATAATTGCTGTAATAAATTGACATTTCAATGCAGCATACGAATAAGCTCTTAGGCTGGTTTAGGACAACTGTGTGCAGTCTGAGAAAAAGAGTCCGCGTGCTGGCCACAGTTCCCAAACTGACTGTAACTCATCTGACCTGAACTCACAGCATCTTAATGATTTATAATGCTGTAAGTTGTTTACTGTGGGTCTGCTATACTGTATTGTTCTTTTTTTTTTTTTTTTAATCACGGCATGACACAATTCACACATGCGAAGTTCTAAACACCACTGAAAAAAAAAACCACCTTAAAAAGTTGCACGTGGCATCAAAAATGTGTTTTTGTCAGCCTTTTTTGTGAGCAGAAACACCAGACCAAATTCACGTATGAAGGAGCCCTTATACTGTTTATGCATGAGGGTCTCTATTTCTTGCAGGGGGGCCGCCCCTTGTATTTGAATCTACGTGAACACTTTGCAGGATCAAGTCCAGTACACATGCACTATTTTTAGTTACAAAATTGACACAGAGAGATACTAAGCTAAGTGTGCCAGAATGCTGGCTTAGGCCTCATTCATACATCCATGTCTGTGATGACATCCTGGAGCAGATGGTCAGCGATTCATCTGTGAAGCTGTCCGTGAAGGATCAGTGTTTGGTCTGTGTGTCTGTTTTTTTGCCCTCTGTGTGCCATCCATATTCTACAGACATTGCTAGGCTGAAAATTAGTTCCCAGAGCATCTCCTAGCAATGGACGTGAAAACCTTGGGACCAAACATAGATGTGATCCATGCTGAGTCTGTGGTTTTCATGGACCCATAGACTATAATGTACATGAGGGATCCATAATCAGTAACAACATAAGGCATACTTCTGTGGTATTACCATGGACACAAGGTCTGTAGAAAACCACTGATGTGTGAATATACACATTATTATGAATGATGCCTGAGGAGTGAAGATGAGACCATGGACAGCACACGTCTGTAATTCACCGATGTGTGAAGGAGGCCTTAATTTGGGCTAAAATTGGTGAACATAAGTTGCACCTCATTTATTGTGTGTTTTAGACTCTCTTTGAGCTTTGTTAATCAAGGAGGAGCGGATTGTTGTGAAAGAGGTGGGATTTATTAGTAAAGACATGACCAATAGACGGTATAAAGTTTGAAAATTGTCTAGAGCTGCATCAAATTTATAATCCAGCATAAACGACCATGAAAATTTGGCAGATCTTTAGCCTGCAGCCTATGGGAAAACGTCAAACTCAATGTCTATTTTACCACACTTTGCCTGTATAGCTCTGTGTTATTGAGATAATTGATTTTCTCATTAGAGTTCTTCAACTGTGAGGGGCTGTCCCTTCTGCTGAAGAAGAGGTTTCCCCCCCTTGCTGCTGATATGACAGGACCGGACATCTCGACAATCTGGCACCTGCTCCAGTGCTCCTAGTAGCAAAGAAAGCGCAGAGGTTCTGCTTCTGATACCAATACAGAAGTGTAGCAGCACATTTACAGCTACTATTCTGACTTTTTCAGGGCTGGGTGAGATGTCAGGGCTGGGTGAGATGTCCAACTCTGTCAACCAAGCTGCAGGGGAAAGCTTCTTCAGCAGGGGGACAGCCCCTCGCAAGTGTAGAACTCCATTTGGTCTACAACATATCAACTTATGCTGCGTATTTCAGCCTTGCAATGTAAAAACCTGTCGCTGCCTGCAAGAATGGGGCAACACGGCAAGTCATAGACCAGCTGTATGACCAAAAACATTTCTGAAACCTGTGGCGCGACTGAACATTGACTGTAAAAGCACAGCCAAATTGCTGAAAAGATGCAGGCAAGTCGCTGGTGAATTACATTGTGGTCCACGATGGCAAGGTCAAATGCATCTTGTCCTCTTTGCTGCTACTGAAAAATGCTGTGGATTTTCAGCATGGAAATTTGTTGCAGAAAATGCGTAGGCTTTCTGCCACAAATGGACGCCCCGTTAGTGAGTACTATACTATAAAATATATAGAATAGAATGTGAGGACTGATCTACCAGGAAAGTTTCAAGCAATGTTCCAGTCTTCATCAGTGACACTATTATCTCACATCCTCGGTATAGGTCTTCTTGACTTTGCACAACTTGAATGTAAGAACTCTTCTTTACTCCTATGTATAATTTCTATCTATATGCAGTACGAGTTTCAAGGAATAAGCCTACGAAGGGCAGGGAAATTTATTAGACTCATCAAATATGAGTCAGTAACTCACAATAGCCAGAAGCATCCTCCTGCTGTGATAGACACACTGTGAACAGTCCATGGTATCCCTCACTCATTGGTATATAGCATCTCCCTGTAATTGGAGCAGGCACACAGCTCAGATGTGTCTCCAGCCTGTGTCCACACTCTGGTGCCTCTCTCAGGAGCAGCTCCAGTAAATTGTCACGTTTAGTAAGATCAGATGGCAGAGGGTGGAGTTAATGATTGCATTGAGGAGAGGACACAAGCCTGTTTACCTGCTGCTAGATCTGCTCCAGCAGCCACAACATTCCTGAGCCATAGATGAAGAGGAGGATGCATCTCAGCCTGCACACATTGCACTTGCTGCTTGCCATCTAAAGGACGCTTTTGGGATTCTTTTTGCCTTCTGCAAGCTGCTGCTTTCATCCATTCCTTGATGCCTTTTGTGTGATCGGATTTCAGCAACCTAATCCTCTTGTACAGGGGGAAGAAGACTGGCATTGAGTGAGTGCACTCTTGCATTTAATAATGAAGCCTTCTCCTGCAGGCTGTGGAGGAGATGAGGGGTGTTGCTGATGCTGAGCATGGGATCTGAACCTGGCTGGTGCACAGTTCTCAGGGATAATCTTTGGATGAATTGGAAAGACCCCCAAACCTCAACACCTGCATTTGTATTAGCAGATTAACCATTCATGGTTACTGGGTTATTATGCTATCCATGGAATATTTTCAGTTCTAACCTCATATAAGGTAAGGCACATTGATGAGAAATGTCACTTATGCAATATTCTGTCCACGTCCAGGTGAATTCCTCATGTCTTGTGGATTCTCTGTGTGTAGACATCTCCTCTTTGGGAAAGTTAGGGGAAAAGTTTGCAGTTATCTGATGGAGAGTGCTGCTGTGTTCAATGTGCTTACTTTACTGTATGTAGTAGCCTGTGGGGAAGAAATGTTCTAATTTACCTGAAGGGAATTGATTGTAGAATAAATGATGGGTCTATTAAGTAAATGACTGCACCAGTACATAATGAGAGAATGTATGGATTGGATCCATATGTGTTATTGGAAGACATATATGTTTCTGTAATACGATTTAGCTCTGGTTCTTTGTTTTATGGGTTTTTGTATAAGAAACTTAACATTACAGGTCAGATCGATCGATCTATCTATCCATCCTTCTATCTATCTGTTTGTCTATCTATCCTTCTATCTATCTATCTATCTATCTATCTATCTATCTATCTATCTATCTAGCATTCTATCTATCTATCTATCTATCTATCTATCTATCTATCTATCTATCATCAATCTAGCATTCTATCAATCCATCTATCATCAATCTATCCTTCTATCTGTCATTCTATTTATCTATCATCAATCTAGCTTTCTGTTTGTCTATTGTTTAGGACTATGATATTGTACCTTTCCAAGGTCTCCTGGATATTCCAGATGAAGGCAACGCAGGTTCTGTTTGCATTGATGGCTCTGAATACGTTTGATCTGTTGAGCCTGTTTGCAGCACTGCAGCCTGTTCTTCTTTATTTAATGAGTGTATTTCTTCTTTTCTGCTTCTATTAGGATGTCTGAGTGCCCTTGCTGTGGCAGCTGAACATGAGATCTCATTAGCATCATCACTAAAGCTTTCTTATTCTGTACACAAGGAAGGCAATGTCTGATTGTTGAGCTCTGCATTAAAAATCAGTTTCATATGTACTCTGCAACAGCATTGGGTTTAATGAAGTGCATCATCCTAATGGCAAGTCCAGCTAATGAATGTTTCCCCTGTTGTTTTAGTGAGGTGTCAAAGGGAGGCTTCTCATAATCTGGATCAGTGCATCCATATGGAGATGCAACGAGATTGTCCCTGAGCAGTGGCTTTTTAATTTCTGTACTCTCTTTATTATTCACATGACACATGTTGCAGTGAGGTCTGGACTGCAGTGAAAGGTGCTGTTGACAAGGTGTCCATTTGATTGCACTGTAGGATCAGGAGATCGGGTCTGTCTGCAGTCCTCTCTGTGCTTTGCTTTATTGTGACCATTGAGAAAGCAGCCTCCACAGTATTGATAATCTGCTATGTATTTTGTTGCAATGTCATAACTGCACCCCTAAAAAACCTGAAACACTTATACATAATACCAAACGCACAATTCTTATCATATCCAATACTTTATTCTGCTTGCACAAGTTCTGTAGAGTCGTGCGGACCTTGATCACTGTACACAGTGGAAATATGAAGAATATTCTAAACTTGACATGATGTGACTTCTGCACTTCCGTTATCTAGCTCCATAATATCATGTATAAGCAAGTCCTCCTAATCTATGTCCTGTATAGTGTTCTTCAACTGCCATCTTGGATGCCACACATGGCCAGTAGACCCCCTGCATGTGGCTCCTTAGCTGTTGTAACTTCAGATACTATAGTGCACCAGTGACTCCCTGCCTGTTATTGTATTACTGAAATTTGGTATCAGGGCTATGTCACTGGAAGCTGGAAGCTAAGATCCATATCACTAACACTTGACATCTGTGTCTGGATCATATAACAGACAGTTGTAGTAAGTGCTTCAAAACTGGACACATTATTTGTTTTATTTGATCATTTTTAGTTATTTTGGATAATAAATGTGACATTTGTTTTCTTTAGTGTGTTTACATTTACTTTATACTTTTATTCAATTTGCATCCTTTATGTTCTCAGCAGGGTTAGCGTTAAATGTGGCCTTTGATATTTACATATAGACATAATGTGGAACTCCACTTCTACTGCACCAGTGAAAATGCTTGAACTTATCAATTTAATTGAACAATAAATGTGCTATCATATCTTCACAGATGTAGGAATTCTTTCCTGAAATACTAACCCCAGCCGTATGAGGGAGGGGGAGGGGAATATAGTTTTGCAGATACTGCAGATGGTACCATATTGCAAGCAAAGTATCCAGTGTTGACATGCCCATATCTGTTGATATAAAAAAAAAAATATATATATATATATTATATATATATATATATATATATATATATATATATATATATTCCTCTCTTCCTTTCTAATCAGAATGTTAAAGTATAACAAGTATTTTATGTGTAAATATGACATACTACTAGGATATGTCATCATTAACAATGTGGAAGAAGACAACTAGAGTCCATACCATACCAATCACAAGATGATTGTTGGGGGTATAGGTTCTTAAATAGCCACTGTGCAGAGAACTGTAACACAGGTAGTAGTTGTACTATGTTGAGAAAACATCTAGTGGCAGGGCCTCAACTTTTAAATGAACATGGAGGTCCCAACAGTTGGACACTTATCCTTCATATGTGATGCCACATCCTAGCCATTAGGCATTTTTTGTTATATTTTTAAGGACCCTCTTTAAAATACTGTAGATATTTTCATTCCAGACACCGTATAGTATCTACTTTCTTGGTGGGTTGTAAGGAGTTAACATATCTCTTCTGACTTTATACAGTAAATGTTATAAAGTTTTACGTTACCTACAGATCACTTGAAATGTAAGTTCTCAGGTTGTTCTTCTATGTCAACTTTTCCTCAGTTCTATGAAAAGCTGAGTCTTTGTTCACACATTTGCCCTTTTAATGGTAATCTTCCACGTTTTGCAGTGAGACAGTCCCATTTGACATATTTCTGAATTTATTTTATAGTACCTATCACTTTGAGGAATAATTTCCTTCTTATTGTTAGCAAAGAAAACATTGAAACTTACATACAAATCTTGTGCTACATTGGTCATGTGAACAAATGACTACACAAGTTATCAAAGGTTAAGTAATTGTTGAGGAAAATTACCATTGCACTGTATAGTAATGGATTCTAGGTTAGATGCTCTTTCATATGATGCCAGAAGTATTGACTAAATTGCAATTATATGTAAAAGCTGACAAGCCTCTAATTCAGTTTATCAACCGTGAAATGTGGAAGAAACATTGTGCACAGTTATCATTATTGTCTTGACCTCAGGTGGTGGTGTAAGAGGCCAGTGGAATTGCTAGACCTAGGTAATAATTAAAGAGGGCAGTTTAAGGGTCTTTGGAAGGTCATCTGTTCACACCCTTAATTATACACTAGACAATCAAAGAGGATGTTCTGGAGGTGAGGTGGATCACTGTTAGGAAGGCTGTGGTGTTTGAGAAATAATTGTTTTATTTTATTTCAAAAGGAGAACTTAGATGTGGTGTGGATGCATGCTGTGACAAATTCTTTCAGATCCACACTGTCTCTTGAATGACAGCACCAACCATAGTGCTCAGAGTCGGCGACTGTGCCCTCAGTCCTATAACAGTGTGATTGCCCTGCTGAATCTGAAATGTTTGAGTGCCATGGTATGCCACATCAAGAAGAAGGGGGGGTGTTACTACTGAGGTCCATCTGAAAGTTTGAGGAACACCAAGCTTAAATATGGGTCCATTTGCAAGGGCAGCTACACAGTCCAATAATCAGGAATGAAACACCATTGCCCAACTTGTAACATTTATTAGCTGCAGGTTGTCATTGCTGTATGTGGATCAACAATTGTTACTACGGTCGTTCATCCCCATACGGTTTCATTATTTGTAGGCAACACATTCCTGTTTACATAGAGTAATGGATTACTAACAAAGAAGATTTAACGTGTTGAATAAATGATAGGACCACCCTACAAATTAGCATTTTCTTATTTGTTGGGTGATCAACAGTATATCTGAATGGGCTAATTATCAGGAATGAGTATGCATACAAGTGTTCACGCTGGAAAATTGTCGTGATAATCTGCATAAAGGCACTTATCAGAAACCTTGTAGACCACAAGCACAATCACAAAAATAGTATTGAAAATTGTTTTGAGTTAAAGTTGTTGTCCAAACCTTTATAACTTATTTCCTATCCTCAGGAAAGGCCATCACCATCTGATCGGTAGGGGTCTGATCGATGTTCTGCAAGAGCTCCAGTGGTAGAACTACACAGCTTCTTGCACTGCTATTGCACTCCTATTGTAGTGGATAGAAACTGTGTTGCAGTAACCAGCTTCATCCTACACAACAGACAAAGCTTTGTGGGTCCAGTCACGCGCCACCAGAGCTACTGCAGAACAGCCAGGGGCAGATTGGGAACTTAAAGTGGTTCTGGGAAAAACCTAAAAGTGGCCCCATGTGGTACATGGGTTCAAACTGAAAGAAGATGGGCTAAAACAAGTAGGGGACAGCTCAAGTAGACAGGACCTGCTATACTCTAGTGCAGCGTATACTGTAGTGCAGCGTACAGTAGAATACTGCCCCAGCAGAACCAAATATCACAGGGCAGCACAAAGTACGGCCACCCTCACCACAGTATTCAACTGTATCACCATCATAAGGACAGTGATACAGTTAAGTTCAGGAGGGCACCTGTGGCCAGGGGCAGACTGGGAACTTAAAGTGGCCCTGGAAAAAAATACTAAAAGCGGCCCCACTTTGTAGTTGGGTCCAAATTGATGGAAGGCAGGGCTGGCAATACCATAATGTGGTACATTATACCGCCACAACAGAGCCAAATACCACAGTCCATCACATTATACTGTCAGCAGCACAAAATACATCCCCAAAAACTTCCACTGGATAGCTGTGAGGAGGGCCCAGGCGGCCCCCTAGGTATCGGCCCACCAGGAAAATTCCCTGTAAGGTCTATGGCCAATTTGCCCATGCCTGTGGCCGTTGAGCATCAGATCATTATGCATCTTGCCTGCAGCCATCAAGAGGGCTTGAGTGGCCCATGGGCATTGGCCCACCAGGAAATTTCCCGGAGAACAGCTGATCAGCGGGGGTGTGAGTGTCAGACCCGTGCTGATCATATAGTGATGGCACGTCCACCTGCAATTGGAGCAATGAATAAGGAGATCTCTGGTTCCATGTGAGGAACAGGGCTGGCTAAAGCTTTGTTAGAAAGAGATTGTCATGTACTTATGATGGATGGTTGTAATTTTTTTTCAGTCATGTCAATCATGTCATAACTCCCCTTTAAGTAAAACATGTAGAATAAATTCTTAGCACAATGTATTGTGTAGTAAATTATAATGAATTCATAAACAATTAAATCAATAAATTCAAAATTTGGTAATATTAATTAAAATACAAGGATCATGTCCTATAATTGATGGTCTGCCAAATACTATGTGATATTCAATTAAACTTGAGGTCTCTTCTGTAATAATTTATCCATTTAAAAACCAGAAAGGATGATCATCTTGCGTATGACTGTAATCTGGCAAAATATCTAAATTACTGCTTCAAACCGCCCAAACAGCCTTTTCCATGGTTCTGCTGAACTGCACCCTGGTAGGAGAAATGCATGCCCTATTTTTGTCTGGGATTATGGATTCCTCATGCACATTATTGTCTATGGAGCCATGAAAACCACAGACACAACAATGATGTCATACATGGTTGGACCTTGGTTTTTACTGACCGTTGGTAGGAGATGCTCTGGAAATTAAATTTCAGCCTAGCAGAGTCTGTAGAACATGGCTGACAGATGGAGGGCAAAAAAAAACAAACTAACACAAAGACCAGAAAAAGATCCTTCATGGACAGATGAGCCACTGACCACCTTGTCATGGATGTCATCCCAGACATGAATGTGTGAGTGAGGTCTAACAAGGTTAAATATTCTCCTGGAGCAAAACTATATAATTTACTGTATATAATGTTACAGCAAAACTGTATAATGTATTATTACTAAGGTTACTAAGGTTGTCTGTCTTAGTAAATACTTGGATTCCTCATAATATAATGATTCTGTGGATTGTACCTTTTTTCTGGTTGTTCCTACCAGAAATGTATGAAAAAGTTGACAACTTTTTGTTACCAGTTGGGGGTTATCAAACAGTCCAATCAGTGCTGTGAGTGTCAGACAAGGGGAATGAAACACACAGAAAATAGGCTCTATAATTGCAGTATAACGACTAGTACTTATTAAAACAGTCAAGTCATGAGAGTGGACAGGTCCACCTTAAGGTCAGAATACTCCATTTTTTGTCTATAGAAATTTCTATAGCACAATGCTCATGTTGTAATACTATGAAGGCAAGGCATTTTTTTGTTTCCCTTCGTACATCTTCTCATGCTCATCTTGAATTTTACATGGAGCTGTATCTGATCAACTACAAAAAAATCATGGGACCATGAAACAGTTTCTCTTTTTTATTATCTGCACCACATACAGTAGTCAGTTCCATCTTGTATCTGTCCATATCCTCCAGGGGATGACAAAAATGTCTGTATACTTCTATAATGTTGACATTCCCATTCGTAGCACACACCTAGTCAGAGTGAGGCAGCCTGACAACTTGTCTTACCCGATTTGCCTACTGTAGTCAGTATTGCAGCTAGGAGCAGTGCTAAAACATAGAATATTTGCTAAATTCACATGAAACTTGCTTGACGAATGGTAGAGAGAGGCTGTTGTACTTTTTGCTTGACCTACTCTATGTTGTTCGGTAGCAATACATTAAAAATAATCTCTCTCTCTCTCTCTCTCTCTCTCTCTCTCTCTCTCTCTCTCTCCTCCTATACATATATATATATATATATATATATATATATATATATATATATTAGCAAAACAATTCAAGTCCTTCTCACATTGATCTGACAATTGCTTCTATATCATGTAATTTTCTTTATACTGAAATTACTGCAGAACAATACTTGTCTGATGGGCATATGTGTAACTGCCTAATAGTTTGGCTTAGAGGATCCTAAATGCAATGGCTATATACAGATAAGGAAAGGTTAATTCAACATGGCTTGAACAAATCAAGCTTCGGGTCATAGATCTGAAGTTGATTTGTTAAAAAAAACTTTGCTGTTAATGGTGTTTCCATACAGCCTTAAAATATATGGACTCCATGTAGCCAAACCTTGTCTGGGACGAAGTTGCGCAAAACTTTGGTGAATGACTTCAGTATTCATATCTGCATATTTAAAAACATTTTAAAATAGTGTGTTTTGATACTGAAGTACCAGCCAATACCAAAGCCCACTTCGGATTCCTATGATCCGTAGCTTGATTTTGCTTAAGCCTAGTCATGGAAATAGTTTATTCCCAGTCTACTGTCTGATGCCATATTATCCCACACATAGAAATCTATGGGGCCATGCTAAACTGATAAGGGACATGGAGGGTCGTAAATATTAGGGTAGATTAAAAGAACTAAATCTATTTAATTTTGAGAAACGGTGTCTAAGGAGGGACATAATTAGCCTATACAAATAGAAAATAGCTCAAACAAAAAAAATATGATTTAAAACGTTCTCCGCCTGGAGAAGAAAGAGTTCAATCTCCAGAGGCATCAAGGCTTCTTCACTGGGTTGCCAACCATCCTTAAATTTCTGGACAGTCCGTACAAATAGGCAACACTTTTTCTTGTGCCCCTGAAAAAAAATTGATGTGTCCATGACATTTTTAGGCTGCTGGTAGTAGACTAGATTATTTTGGTGGTAACTATCATAATTTTACAACTCCCAATAAACATTGGTAATGAGATCTTATCATTATAAGGAGCCATAGACAGTTATTGCCTATAATATTTAACATTCATTGTGGTTTTCCAATTTGTCCTTGAAAAATTTTGTCTGTTGTTTTTGGGATAAGGTGCCCAGTAAAGAAAGATTTTAGTTGGCAACCCTTCTCTTTCTCCATAAGAACTGTGAATCTATGGAGTAGCCTACCTCAGGAGGTGGTCACGGCAGGAAAATTCACTATTTTAAAAAAGGTCTAGATTAGTTCTTTGATTTCTTGGATTTTCTATAGTGTGCAAACATGTGTGCCTATGCCTGCCCCCACATTCCTGGCACCATAGATGCCGGTGCATTAACCTATAGTGTGCAAGCACGACCACCTCTTCTGTCCAGCAGCATTGTGGTCATGCTTGCACACTATACATCCTGGTGGCCAGGACCATATAGGCACATGTGCAGCGCCTCCTTTCCAGACCACCTTGTACCTGCGCTGCCGTGGTGGTCATAACCCCTGGACCTGAGCAGTGTATAATGCGATAGAAAAATGAATCAAGCCAGCAAAGAAGGCAATATGGACAATCACAATACATTAGTGCCTTGTATTAACTTTCTCTACATGATAAATGCCATTAATGAAATGAAACCCCTTTAAGTACCAGTTCTTGTGATACACAAAAAGTGCAGTCTCAAAGAGTGACCCATTCCACTCTGCTACATCTAACATTAGTGTTTGAAGATGGCTTATCGACTCTGAGAAAGCTTTCACTTCTAACATCACAGCCTAATGAATCTCTACGGTGTTTCTGTCATGGATCTGTATTTCCGCTCTTTGTATGTCACACAATGATTTATTATATGCGGGCAATCAGTGAGTCTTTCAGATTTCAACAGGAAAGGAAAACATTTTGTGAGATTAGATTTCCATATTCCCTGTGATAATCGCTGGCCACTGAACTAGCCTACTGTCGAGTCTTTCTATCTTCCTCTGTTTGTCAGTCCTAGACTCTGCCAGGCCACCTGCTACAGTGACTGAGCGCTTCAACTTCTGGGAAATAACATTTCACACGTATAACAGTTTCTCTATCCTGAATGCATAAGTCATCCAAACTGGCAAATGGAATGCGGTAGATCCCATTCACAGATCCAGAATATAATGAAATCTAAAGGAATGTTCAACAACGGCTGCATTTATTAGACGGGGCATCCAGTATTAACTCTTACGTGAACCAACTACACTTTACAGGTCTTTGTGATATTTTCTGAATGTTATAACTGGATATATAGCTTTACTAATACAATCTTTAAAAGGAATGTGTCATCAGAAAAAAAACTCTTGTTTAAATCAGGTTTTTATTTTAAACATATTTTAAATAATTTTTTGGTGGTATTTTTAATTTTCCATGTCACTAACTATACTTAATGGCATCTGTCAGCAGATTTGTGCCTATGAAACTTGCTGTTCATGTTCATATGTGCCTGCATTGCTGGGGAAATTATATTTTATATATGAAAATAAGCCTCTAAGAGCAACAGGGGTGTTGCTGTTGCACCTAGAGGCTCTGATCTCTCTCTGCAACTGCTGTGTCCTCTCTACTTTGATTGACAGGGTCAGGCAGCGAAAATGTGATCACTGCCTGGTCCTGTAAATCAAAGTGGAGAGGGTGCAGCAGTTGCAAAGAAAGAAGAGTCTCTAGGTGTAATGACAACACCCCCATTGCTCCCACAGGCTCATTTGCATATATTTTAAAACATCATTTTGTTTAAGCAATACGGACACATATGAACATGGGACCAACACAGATGTCTTCAGCTGCCAAGTGCACATGTAACAGGTCAGCCAGTTTCATAGGTACAAATCTGCTGACAGATGTCCTTTAAAAAAGAGGCCACTTATCCTAATAGCAAGCTTTTTTTTCCTGGCCTGCAGAGATCACTTTATAGCAGTCATATCATTATTATCAATGGTAAGATTACAGTGACAGATAACACCTGTATGTAGATAGCATTCAAAAATAGGTGATGGTCACAGTTTACCTGCTCCTTTCTTATGCAAGGATTTTCGTACAGGTCACAAAACATTTCCCCTCCAGTTTATTGTGTCTTAGGCTACTTCCACACTAGCGTCATAGGGGCTCAATACCGGAATAAAACGCTTCAGTTTTGTCCCCATTCGTTGTCAATGGGGACAAAACTGAACTGAAACTGAATGCTCCTGAAAGCATTCCGTTCAGTCTTCAGACCGGAGAGCAAACCGCAACATGTTGAGGTTTGCTCTCCGTACTAGTTATCCGCACCTAAACGGATCCGGAATGACCCCCAATGCAAGTCAATGGGGACGGATCCGTTTGGTGTGGACACACTTGTAAACGGATCCGTCCTCCATTGACTTTCAATAGAGGTTATTCCGGATCCGTTTAAAAGATAATACAACCGGATCCGGAATTACGGATCCACAAGGTTGTATTTTTCAGTACGGATCCGGCGGGTCCCTTCACCCGCCGGATCCGTACTAACGCTAGTGTGGAATTAGCCTAAGGCTCATGGTTGCTTCTCTAAAGCATATCTAGAAATGTCCTGAAGATAAGTCATACATATGGGAAAAGCAGAGAACCCCATTCAGCACATAATCTGAATGACATCTCCCATGGTATAAAGATACTAGTGTAACACTACAATACACATTGGTCTCCTGGCAGGCAGCACAATCTATAGGTTCGTAAGAAATGCCTAATCATGCTGTGCTCTTTTGTCTAGTAAAATGACCAGCACCACGACTGTCACACGACAGATGCCATCTGTTCGTACCCTTTTTTTTTTGTTTAATCTGCATCTTTGTTTTAGTTGTAATTGCAACTGACACTGATAAAAGAGGTCAAAGCAAGACATCAGTTAAGCCACTTTTCCACTGCATGGTACTGGCTCTATCTTACTCCACTCTACTTGCTCTACAACTTTTATCTACCAGGTACTTTGTTCTCCACTTTGAATATGGTACATCGCTCAATGTAACTGATAGCAGAGTAGTGGCAGTTCTGACCAATCACCAGTCATCAGTGTGGTCACGTGACCTTCATAAATTAGGTGTCTATACTGATATCTATTCCTGCTCCAGAAAACTGGTATAAAAGATGATAAATGTGTCAGGGCTGCCAGCCCCGCTCCCTCTCCGCCCTCATCGCGTTTCCGTTCTGGAAGATGGCACCATTTGCAGTTTGTGACTTTCACACCACAAAAATGGCGTATTTTAATAATAAACCTGCCCCTTTAAGCCTAACATGAAAATCCCACCATTTTGTATGTAATTTTATATCACTTTGTTGCTTCTCTTCCTGCTTAGTTGCTTCTATTCTATATGCTCTATTGTATTATACGTTGTATTATTTATAACTATTTGTGTTTCACATTACTGATAACCAGCTTATAATAGTTCTCCTGTATTGTGTATGATTCATTATTAATTTGTGCTTGCATTAAGAATAATGTTTTCATTTTCTTTTTACGTTATTCAGGGCTGTTTACTGTATTCATGCTGCTCTAAGCCCTTTTTGCTGCCCTCCTCCCCCATTGATGTCCAGTCTCCATATAATTATAATAGCTGACTGCCAAACACTCCCTAGGCCATCAGCTATCCCTCCAAACTCTCCAGTATGCATGCATGTTTAAAAAGTCTACAAAACACCACAGGACAGATTATAATAATGTGTTACTAAAAATCCATCTGAAGTGTGTATAGTAGAGGTTTGATTATTAATAAATTAACCACCTCTTTAGACAGTCCATGCAACTAAATGCAAAACAGTGGCAGCTATGAGCTATGCCAGTGATGGCAAACCTTTTACAGACCGAGTGCCCAAACTGTAAACCAAAACCCACTTATCGCAAAGTGCCACCACGGTAATTTACCTTGAATATTCCAGTCTAGTATAGTATATATTCCATGTACTTTACCATTTAGCTATAAAAGCCTATCTACATTCAGTGCACTGCCTGTGCTGTTCATAGTGCGCCCTGTGCTGATGAGTGCCAGGAAAAGTCTTAGGGGTATTGTTACACCATAGACTTTTTCCATGGTGAAGGTGCCAATAGAGAGGGCTCTGAGTGCCACCTCTGGCACCCGTGCCATAGGTTTGCCACCACTGAGCTATGCCAAATTTGGTTCTGCTAACAAGGTCTCATCACTGAAGAGGATAGACCTCCATTCCTTTGCTGTCTTGCTGTGTACTATGCCTTTGAAAGTGGAGGCATAAGGTCAGTGGGACACCTGTAGCTAGACGTTTGACGTTTGGCAGCCCAATGTTGTACAAGAACCTTCTGATGGTTTGTGTAGATACTGTTTGTCGCCCTAGGCTTGGGATGTGATGTCCATTTTCACTTGCAGTACAGAATGGATCACTATATGCTCTTCTTATAAGAAGACAACCCGTCCATGCAGAAGTTTGCCTCTGTGCACCTTTTGCTGTCATTCCTGTTCACCCAGGAACTTGGAAACGCAACATTGAACAGTGCTGATATCTCGGCCTAGGCACGTAGTAATCTGCTGGAGTGACAAACCAAGGTCTCGCAGTTCAAGGATTTTGTCCCTCTCAGTTTGTGACAAGTGGCGATAACTGGCAGATCAATAAACAGGAGGCATCACACAATCATCCAACACGACATCCAATTTTTGAGGATTCAAAATATGGTTAAAAAACTTTACTTTCTATCTGGCTTTTATGCCCCTCCCACAAACCACAGATTGGAGCTAGGTGCTTGAAAATTTGATCATTTACAGATCTTAGTAACACCTGCTACTTCCTCAATTTACATAACCTTATAACTTGTCCTTTTTGGTGTTGCAGTTTCAATGTTATGGCGTTTACATTACAGATATACTGTAGACTGGCTAAATAAAATGTTATCGTGTAATGGGGAATTCTGTATTTGTGCAAGCGCTCATTGAATCCTGCATCCCCTTGACAGCTGGAACCCGAGGCAGGCCATACCCATTGTCACTCACGTCCCTACCCCCCCCACCTTGCAGATCGAAGGGAGTTTGAGGGTGGCCAGGGGTCCAGTTTTAGGCCAGACAGTCCGGCGTTCTGACCCACTGATCTCCCTGTCCTCCTTCCAGTGCAGGGCCTGGACTGATGTAGGGATGTTGCTTTTAACAGTTCACGCTCAGAAAACAGCACTGTGCAGTCTGAGCATGGAGAAAGCCACCCTTAACGCAGCTGACCTGAAGTTCTGCATTAACTTTTTTCAATCTCCATCAGGTGCTAGGGGGTGGGGGGGGGCGTTGTCTTGGCCCAACGGGATTGGAGCGTGGCTTAGTGGAGCCAATGGGTGGGGTTGTAGTGTCTGGGTTTTTGAGGTTTGTCTGAGTGGCCACCCTAGGTTCGACACTTGGAACCCCCACCAATCAGCTGCTTGGCCAGCACCACAAACTATCCAGTGTATAGAGCTGAAAACAAAAGGGTCTATGCACTGTGTAGTGGCCGTGCCAGGGAACTGTTCAGCTCCATTTAGCTGCCTGTGTTTGTCCACAGCGGTTACAGGACCAAGCTATGTCCTGTTCCAACAGAAAGCAGTGCAAACAAGTTTTTTTTTTTTTTTTAATTGGGGAACATGTTAGGGTCATTAGGGTTGATGAGTACTAGGACAACCTATTTAACTGATTTCACTGTAAAAAAAATGCCTATAGTAATAAATAAGTTGAAAAAATATGCATTACAGGAAACAATTGCTTGGTTCTTGTCTACAGGACAAGAGATGCACCAGTCAGAGAATTGCTGGGTATAGGCCTGGCAGGTACATTTCAGCTATGAAAGCTTTACTCAGGCGTCTGCTGATGCATACAATTAAAATGTTCAACTACCATTCCATTGTAGGCAGACTCACAAAGGAAAATAATAGAGTGTCGCAGCTTTGCAAAATGTTTACCATGGTAAATAGTCTGGAAAACGGCACATGATTCTCTGCCCGTACCTCTCAGTACGTGAAATATTCATTGAGAGTATAAGTGATTAATGGCCATTATGAAGCATACTAAGTGCATCACAATGGGGAATCACCGGGCAGGCAGTAGGTGCATCTATGCTTTGTTTATCAGGTATACTAGTGTGAGCATTCATTACACAACCATTAGATGTGTTATTATCCTGATTTTATTGCTAATAGGGCTTTGTGTATGCCTTGTGAATGCTTTTCCACCACCCCCAATGCTACAATTGACCTCTAGAAAATTCTTTATGGCTTCATTGTATTGCATATCTAGATATTAATTAGGACTGTGAAGACGTGCATTGCACAGTGTCAATAGCCTATTGGTAATGTAATGATCAGAGCAATATCATTGATTATGCATTGAACCGCTCAGTGACTCCAAGGAAAACAGCAATTTATGACTTCATTACGCAGCATAAATGAAAGTTGCTCTGATTTTACGTTATTAAGGAAACGGTTGTAGCCTTTATGGCATAGTTATTGTACTTTTTGCTGTAAGCATGCATCAACATTGCCTCACATGCATCAGTTTTCAGTGTGCTCAAAGTGATCAAACATCGCATTAGTAGAAATCTTGGAGAAAAGGAGCAATCACTGGGGCAGCAAACATGAAGGGGAATATTTATCAAAACTGGTGTAAAGTAGATCTGGCTTAGTTGCCCATAGCAAACAATCAGATTCCACCTTTTATTTTTCAGAGCTCCTTTGGAAAATGAAAGGTGGAGTCTGGTTGCTATGAGCAACTGAGACAGTTTTCCTTTACATCAGTTTTGATAACTCTTCCCCAAAGTTTCCAAACATGGTTCAGCTCCACAGACAGCTGCCACATCTCAAGATATTCACCATAGCAGAATGAGCCAAGTTAGCACAGGTCTAGTTAATTTGTTGTTTGTGTGTGTGGTTACTGAAAGACATCCACAGTGCCTCCATAAGAGTGACATCCACAGTGCCCACATAAGAGTGACATCCACAGTGCCCACATAAGAGTGACATATACAGTGCCCCCATAACAGTGACATCCACAGTGCTCCCATACGAGTGACATACACAGTGCTCCCATACGAGTGACATCCAAAGTGATCCCATAAGGGTGACATCCACAGTGCTCCCATACGAGTGACATCCACAGTGCTCCCATAACAGTGACATCCACAGTGCCCACATAATAGTGACATCCACAGTGCCCACATAACAGTGACATCCACAGTGCCCACATAACAGTGACATCCATAGTTCCCCCATAACAGTGATATCCACAGTGCCCCCATAACAGTGATATCCACAGTGCCCCCATAACAGTAATATCCACAATGCCCCATAACAGTGACATCCATAGTGCCCCCATAACAGTGATATCCACAGTGCCCCATAACAGTGACATCCACAGTGCCCCATAACAGTGACATCCACGGTGCCCACATAACAGTGACATCCTCAGTGCCCACATAACAGTGACATCCACAGTGCTCCCATAACAGTGACTTCCACAGTGACATCCACAGTGCCCACATAACAGTGACATCCACGGTGTTCCCATAACAGTGGCATCCACAGTGCCATCCACAGTGCCCACATAAGAGTGACATCCATAGTGCTCCCATAACAGTGACAACCACAGTGCTCCCATAACAGTGACATACACAGTGCCCCCATAACAGTGACACCCACAATGACTCCATAACAGTGACATCCACAGTGCTCCTATAACAATGAAGAAAAATGGCTGGGTTGTCATGGAAACCTGGTTTAAAACTGTGTGTATGTCAGTAAGGCTACGAATGAAGGACCCAGGAGCTTCTATTGGCTAAATCAGGTCATGTGATGGTGCCATATTTGATTTTGTACTCAAGAAACATTGGTCCTGGAGAGCTGAGACCTGGTCGAAATCCTTCAGAAGCACCTGAAGTACCTATGTGCCAAATGTGGTGCAGATCAGTCCAGTTGTTTGACCATGAATAATTTTATATATGCAAAAATTGATATTAAATTAGGAATGGAGCTGTAATGTGACGTCTGTCAATTTCAGAATGGATCTACTGTACCTGAGAAGGCCACTGATTATATACAAGTACATCCAGAGGTTTTATTTGTCACATTTCCTATGTATCTAAGGGTGGGTTCACATCACATATTTCCCATCTGTTTGACGTATACTTTGGAAAAAATGTATACAAAAGCGCAGCACACCACACTTTTGGATCCTACAGAGTCCAGTTAAAAAAAAACGTATATGTTAAAATGTACTTTTTTAATTTACAATGGAACTCTATGGTGAATGGATTTTACTGTATGACATCCGTCTGAGGCATCCTTTAACATATACAGTACGCTTTGCATACCTTAAACGGGTGGGAAAAGCGTGATGTGAACACAGGAAGGACAATTCCTGTGTAATATGATGCTGATTGGACTCCATATTATGGCTCTACCACTACCACAAGAGACCTTACTCCGCTCTACATCTCTCTCTATTACATGTGTGGCTATATTATTCAGATTTAGATGAGCTTTCATTGTTGTAACTCTAATGTCCTACCTGAAGTGTCCATTTACACTAGGGCAGATCTATCTATCTATCTATCTATCTATCTATCTATGTAATGAAAGCGGCACTGCAGTCCAAGTAAAATGTGGGTTGGTATGCCAGCGGCTGCGAGGGTGATCCAGCCTCCAGTAAATATAAAATAAATATAATTCCACGGCACTCCCAAGGAAGTATTTTAAAAGTGGTGTCCTTTAATTAACCAAAGTGTCGTTTCAGTCCTCTTACTGGGATTTTTATCTATCTAGCCTTTTCTATGTGTATCGGTCTATCTATCTATCTATCTATCTATCTATCTATCTATCTATCTATAATTTATCTATTCCTTTGTCTGTCTATCTATCTATCTATCTATCTATCTATCTATCTATCTATCTCATTTATATATCTCTATGTCTATCTATCTACAATGCATGTATATCTATCTATCTATCTATCTATCTATCTATCTATCTATCTATCTCTATATATTTGTTTGTCTGTCCATCAATATATTTACCTTTTCATAACTAAATGTAGCTGAGCATTTAATTTTGTGTTGTAAATTGTAAAGTAATTCTATTATTTTATCCATTCTTTCAATCATGATTCGGAAATCCATACCACATTAAAGATCTATTTGTTCCAAGCTGTAGACGCTGCTTGGTTTCCCTGCGGCAGAGTAAATTATTGTCAGGTAAGACGTAAGACAGAGTAGCAGAAAATTACATGAATAAGTCCAGTTTAAACTCCATACAGCTTCTCCGCTTTGACAGCTTTTCTTTGTCAGTTACATTAATGACTTCACTTTGTCTCCAGTTGCACGCTATGTGCAGTGTACATGTATATTCGGAAAATCATAAGACATTTTATAGTGTTCTTGTTGAATAGAAATAATGATCCGGAATGCAACATAATAAATTACATCAAATAATATAAAGTACAATCTAAGGCCTCTTTTAGGCAGATGTATTGTATTGTACCTGTGTTTGAACACCTTGTTGTGGAGGTAAAAAGTTTCCCATTGTGGAGATTACCTAGTAGACATAGGGAGTCTCATCGGCAAGGTCATGCTAGGTAAAAAAAAAATGTGTGCAAAGTAATTACCCTAGAAATAGTTAAAAGGGTTGTCTCACTTCAGCAAATGACATTTGTCATGTAGAAAAAGTTACTACAAGGAACTTACTAATATGTTGTGATTGTCCATATTGCTTCCTTTGCTGGCTTGATTCAATTTTCCATCACATTACACACTGTTCGTTTCCATGGTTACAGACCACTCTGCAATCCATCAATGGTGGCTGTGCTTTCACACTATAGGAAAAAGCACTGGCCTCTCTGGTGGCTGGGACCATGGGACTGTGCATAGGTTGGTGCTTTTTTCTATAGGGTGTAAGCACGGGCACTGCTGCTAGATTTCAGGGTAGTCATAACCCATGAAAACAAGAAGTGTATAATGTGATGAAAAAATGAATCTAGCCAACAAAGGAGGCAATATGGACAATCACAATACATTAGTAAGTGCCTTGTATTAACTTTGTCTAGATGATAAAGTTAGACAACCCCTTTAAATAGTCATGTACAATATGGCAATACATGGCAATAGCTGCCCTATAAGTCAATGTTCACTTTTTTTACAAGCCTTGTAGGGCGAAGTTCTCATTGCCATTAGTAGAGGTTTTTGTCCTGCCGAATCCCGGCATATTTGCTGGGTAGCAGCCGGATCTCTGCCAGACCACATTATAGTCAATAGGGCCTGCGGGCATTCCAGTAACATCTGGAGTTCCAACAAGCTGTTCTCTGCTGGGACTACTAACAGCAGTGTGAAAAAAGCCTAACGTGACCTGAGATATAATCAGAAAATCTATGACCATAAAGAAAAGAGATCCATCTGTGGAGAGCTGTTTCTGGGTTTTTGCTTCTGGTTTGGCTGGAGAAGACCCTTTGATGTGGGTCTGGAGTGCCTGGATACAACATCTATACCAGCAATGGTTCTACTGAACTGAACTTACAGCATTTTAGGTCCTTAAAGTGCCTACAGTGGGGCAGAACTGAGGGGTGAGGGGTATTACTTGTACGTAATAAGGTCACGCTTTAGCATCCATATAATGGTCACAACTCTCAGACCCACTGCAGTTCTACTGAACCTAAATGAAATCACTATAGGTTGTTACAACCGAAAACAAACACTTAGATATAGTACAGAAATATAAAACTGGCAAAGCGACCCAATGCTGCATGTATTAAACCTAGTGATCATGTTACAAGTCTTCTGACTATCAATGCCTGGACCACAGCTGCCAAGTCTTAGCAGACCCAGATCAGCTCTATCTTGTGTCTAATTCTTCAAGTAACAAGGATGATATTACAGCCCTAGTCTAAAGGGAAGAGCGTGTATACCCTTTATAGAAATGACTGTAAAAGAAAGAACATTAATTCTCTATTTCTGTTTAACCTCTTAATAAATGGGAAAAACTGGAAAGAAAGCTGTGTCTAGTGGGTCATTAATAGGGTAATAGGGAGTACTCTGGCCCTAAAGAGATTGAACAAAGGCAGCTTGGATTGTCCTTGTATATCTTTAATTAAGCAGTAACCAGTAAACAAGAAGGAAATAACAACCAGTAAGGACACTTTGATCATGTCACATGCAGAGAGATGCAGGCTTTGTACTAAATCTTAACCTTTTAAATAAATTCTTCATCCAAACAATCCATAATTACAGATTGAATCATACAAAATGACAGTATTATCTGATAATTAGGCTTTAATTATTTGCCATGTGTTGAGAAAACACATTTTAACGTTACAAAGTTTAGGCTATATATTTATTGAAGATTATTATCTGATTTAGTAGTGTAGCAGGTATGCTGAAGGGTCCAATCTGAGAGTGGAAATCTGTATATTGAACTACATGATGATTTACATTTAATTCCCCTTTTCTTTGTGATTTCAATAAATCTTTTGGACAGGGTCACCTATGGATTCTTATGGGGTCATTAATATTAATATATGTGCAGTGTACATTAAAAGTATGCAACCTTTATCTTTTCCATATAGCCAGCATTACAAGTCGATTCCCTATCAATGATCATGAGGAATTCAGATGAATTGTTTGCTTACACTCCATTCTCTATTTCAAATAGATGAGAACCCTACTGTGCATACATCCCTATGCATGTGTACCATGACCAACGGACAATGCAATCTTGTATGGTCCATTAAACTAATGGTTTTGTACTCAGCAGTAACCATAGTTAATACTGCATCACTCCTGGGGTCCAGGAAGCTGAGATACGAGTTTGATAGAATCCTTGTACTTGAAAGTTAACTTTCGGCCTCATTAAGACAGGCTTAATCGCTCAGCTTTCTTCAATGAATTAAAATGCATATGTATTATTACCATGTGTAAGTGCTCTACCTGTCTACATATTAGATCACCCAAAAGTTGTAGCACCATAGAGATCTATGGAATAGTAACTTCAACATGCTAAAGTGTGTGTGTGGGGGGGGGGATGCGTACAATATTCTATCCACATAAGGCCATAGTTTACTCAGGATGAATATGGTGGTTGGTTACAGGGAGATTTCTTTTTTTGATGAAAAACAGCGATAACTCTTCAAGTAAACAAAATACACTGCATTTCCAACACCATAAGATACACCAGACCATAAGGCACTTCTAGATTTTATAGGAAGAAAAAAGAAAAAAAATGTTTTTCATCAGATCTCAGATCGGACTCCCAATCTTCATCAGACCTCAGATCAGACCTCCAAACTTTTCCAGACCCCCAAATTATATCTCCAATCCTCATCAGACCTCAGAAAAGATTCCCAAATCAGAACTCCAATTTTCATTAGATCTCAGCTAAGATGCCCAATTGTCATCAGACCCCCAATTCCTCATCAGACCTCAGATTGGACCCGCAATCTTCGTCAGACCTCAGATCAGATCCCCAATCTTTATCAGACCTCTAAATCAGACATCCACTCTTCAATAGACTTCAGATCAGACCCCCTAATCAAACCCCCAAACTTCATCAGATATTGAATCAGACCCCAATTTTCATCAGTCCCCAGATCACACCCTCAGTCTTTAACAGACCTCAGATCAGACAAAAAATAAATAAAACAACTTACTTCTCCTGACCTGGGGGCGTTGCCGCTACTCTGGAGATCAAGAGCACTCGTCCTGCAGCACTGCACTGTGACCTTATGTGCACTAGGTCCTAACAACATTGCCAGGACACAGTACTGGGCAGCGCCTGGAGAAGACCAGAGATTGTTGAGTAAAACAATCACCCACTATGTTCAGCACTCCCCAATCCTACTGAACCAATGCGTACTCATTAGTATTCGCATTATAAGACGCACTGCCATTTCCCCCTAATTTTGGGGAGAAAAAAAAGTCTTATATAGTGGGAAATACATAATATACATTTTCAAAAAAATTACCCTGCATACAAGTTGTTAGGAAGGAAATTTATTTTATTGCTGGTTATCTATCAACCTGGTAAGCACACAGACTGTGAACAGTATAGGAATCCAACCAAACAGTTCCTCAAGTCTCATCTTCCATGATAGGAGGAGAGCAGGCGTATGTTTGACAATGACAAAAACCCTATATTTTCAGGTTTTAAGTGGACATGTTCACTTAAATATTTTATAAATCCATTGCCTTGTAAAAGTTTGCAAAAAGTTCTTCATTGTTTTCTTTAGCGGTTCAAACAATCATTCATGTCTAAGTAGAGGTTAAAATATGCAAGACTGAGGGACGTTCTAAGGATGTTTTGGTAAATGCTGGTAATACTGATGATCTTCAGTCACTATGAGATGCAAAGCAAGCGATTTTACTCCAAAGATTCTTTGTAGAAACATCTATAAAAATCTGCATATGCATTTGCAAACCAAATTGGACCAACTTTACTCATCTTAAATTATAATCCCAAGTGGCGCCTATTACCAGCTTCTAAAGATTCCATTTATTGCAGAGAACACAGACAGAGGAATGCAATGAAAGAACTGAACTGAAATAAGAAAATGCTGAATTTATGTCTTATTTTTCTCATTATTTTTTTTATTTTTTTTTGTCAAGCAGAAGGTACTTTACAAACATACTTATTATTAAGACTACTTAAAAAATATCATTAAAATATTGCAGTTGTTCATTACGCTGCCCACACTTGACTATTGCGATTTTTGCAGTACTGGCACATGGTCATGACCACAATACGTTGTATGCTAATTTTTACAATGATAGATGTGTTTGTGGTTGCTGCAGCCAATGACTAGAGCCAGTGGTGACCTGTACCTCCATGCATCATGTCACTGGGTGCCCTAGTGCATGGGGTACACGTCACCACTGCAACTTGTGTCGAAACCTGATGTCGAAACAGGGATACCTGCGGCAGTGGCAGGGGACTGAAGGAATCTAGAGTAGGAGATTAGATAAGTATGATTCTCTCTACAGGTCTGCCCAATAGGCCCCTGGAGGTAAATAACATAATAATATTTTTTATAGATACTCTATTACAAAAAGGTCTAGATATCTTGAATACATCTTGAATTTTGAATACATAGGAATCTGCTTCCAGAGGTACGTGCACAGTGTTAGAAGCTGTACGTATCCAGTTTCCATAGGTTCTATCCCCAGTGGCTGCCTTTGTAATCTCAAATGATTCTACACATAATATAGTGTCACTGCAATATATAACCAAAGCAAAGTTATAACCTGCAAACTGATAATTATCTCAGTTAATCTGCTTCATTTATTTAGTTTCTGAAAGGCATAAAAATGATGAATGTAGCCAAGGAAAGGACGCTCCTTTTAAAATAAGTACTGGTGATACTAAATCTAGCCCTTGAGAAATCTCACTGCTGCTTAACACACCGTTCTGCAAAAGAGCATGACAGTTCAACCATCTACTTAATACGGCCACAACTCATGCCAACTCATCTCAGGAGGTTTACTTTTTGTCTCCCTATGAGGGCACAGACCTCTGCATCCCTGCTAGTTCAGAGCCACAATGCACAGAGATTTGCAGGAGTTGACATTTCTACTCTCCCGCAGGCACTTTTTGGAATATTTTGCCATTCTGTATGCTGTGTATAAGGGAACGTTAAGTAAGTAAAAATAATATTACACTTTTACAAGAGAATCTGCAAAGAGTTGTGGGGCTGGTGTTTTTGCACTCTGAAGCCAAACCTAGATTTTAATGAATCTCATTGAGTACTCCATTTCTCCTGCAGCATCTGTGCAGGGGAAACTTGGACTTGAGAACTTTTCCTGGCAACAAGTGGTCACAAACAACACATCTTGAGAAAGTGTTAGAACAAGACACAATTGTCCAAAACCTTTCAGGTACCGAGAACAGAAATGAAAGTGTTGCATGGGTTTATGACTACCTTATCATATAAGGAAAGTGTACCTTGTTCAGCCATTACCACCATGAACTACAACCCTTGTCTACGAACCATACCAGCATTTTACTGCTATCACTGTTTTCTCCTGTACTCTTGATGGGTCTGATTTACATCACTAAGGCTACTTTCACATTAGCGTTTTTAAATTCCGCTATTGAGTTCCGTTATAGGGGCTCAATACCGGAAAAAAACGCTTCAGTTTTGTCCCCATTCATTGTCAATGGGGACAAAACTGAACTGAAGACAACGGAATGCTCCTGAAAGCTTTCTGTTCCGTCTTCAGACCGGAGAACAAACCGCAGCATGCTGCGGTTTGCTCTCCGGTCCAGGCATCCGCACCAAGACGGATCCGGAATGACCCCCAATGCAAGTCAAAGGGGACGGATCCGTTTGGTGTGGACACACCAGTAATCCGGATCTGTCCTCCATTGATTTCCAATGGGGGGTCATTCCGAATCCGTCTTACATACATAGATACATACATACAGACATACATACAAACAAACATACAGACATACATACTCACATACTCCAGGGACGCCGGCAGCATGTCTTCATGCGCCTCCTGCGTGCAGCTATGACGTTTCTCCACTGCGCCCAGCAGAGGGCGCTGTGGGGAATCGTCATCACTGCGCGCAGGAGGCGCGTGAAGACGTTCTGCCGGCGTCCCTGGAGTATGTAAGTATGTATGTATGTATGTCTGTATGTCTGTGTCTTGTTTCAATGTGTGGGGCCGGAGCGCTGCTCTGGCTCCACACATGTATAGCGTTAGCACGGATCCGTTGGCACCCTTTAGGTGCCGGATCCGTGCTAACGCTAGTGTGAAAGTAGCCTTATTTACTGAATTTTTTCATGTGCAAATGTGGAACTTTTCAAATTTTACATTAGACCATGCTTGATGGAGAGATCAAGTACTCTCAGAAGCTTGCTGTTTGTCATCATCTCCTCAAGTAGCCATTTAAAGGTATTAGCTACTGAGGACTTTCCATTTGTATCTTTTCTATCTACAGGCTAACACAATAGTTGTAAACCTCCTCTGAAGGCTGATCTTGAGGACAGCTGAAGAAAATAAAGGAGCACTTATCGAGTGCCTGTGGCATAGCTTTGTTAGGTTAGACTTATGAATGTCCAACCATTACAAAACCCTAATGTAAACAGACTGAATTATGGGTCTAAAGGATGTGGCAGGATTTGTTGGAATCCATTTAAAAACAGACTAATTATAGATATATACTCATTAAAGCCACGTTCACTTTTTATTTTTTTATTTTTTAATCACTTTTTTTTTTCATAGTGAGTAGAGATGAGCGAGTACTAAAATGCTCGGGTGCTCGTTATTCGAGACGAATTTTTCCCGATGCTCGGACCAAAGCTCTTCACAGGGAAGTTTGCCTGAAAACCTGGAAACCTCAGAAAATGATGGAAACACCGCGGAAATGGACAGGAAACAGCAGGGGCAGCATGCATGGATGCCTCTGAGGCTGCTTAATCCCACCATTACCCCAAATCCTCAGGCAACAGCCTGGTGGTTACCCTCATGGCAATTGTGCTCACCCAGACCAAGAAAGGCGAGGCACATGCCCATCACATGTTAGGGAAGCACCCAACTAGGTGCAACGAAGGTCCATCACCGCCTGCAGGTGACACCACTGCTCGTGCTGGCACAGCACCTGAAATCAAGTTTAGTATCTGTTCTTATCAATTGCTGTGCCTGCTGGTGGTATAGTGGTGAGCATAGCTACTTCCCAAGCAGTTGATCTGGGTTCCATTCCCGTCTATCGCAGGAGGCAATTCAGAATCAGTATAATATCTAATACGTCCCCCTACCAGGGGTAAATTGTTTGGAGAGAGGGCCTGTAGGTGGGGGGCAAGGAGGTTTCGGTGGAAGAGCCAGAGGAGTGCCCCCTGGGCTAGCGTGTGTGGTGGTGACAACAGCCGTAATGCATTTGGAAATGCTCTAGCATCAGCCGGTGCAGTATCGATTCTTCTCAGTTTAATACCGTATACGTCCCCTATCTTGGGACCGTATATTTAATGGATATTTCGAACACGGAAAAGGGAAAAAGAGCTTGCTCTGGCCAGGGGAGTGTCTTTCCCACTGCAGCTAAGGGGACGTGTCCATGCTCTGCCTATCACAGGTCATGAGGCAGATAAAAGAAGAACAAAAAAAAACATCATTACAACATCTAATACGTCCCCTATCCGGCTAAATTGTTTGTACAGTGGGTCTGTAGGTGGGGGGGGGGGGGTCAGGCTGGGGGGAAGGAGGTTTCGCTGGAAGAGCCAGAGGAGTGCCCCCTGGGCTAGCGTGTGTAGTGGTGACAACAGCCAGAATGGATTTTTGAAAACTGTTGCATCAACCGGTACAGTCGTAAATTATGAACTTGATCAAGTGTAGCATGTGTTCTCTGTATTCTTCTCCGTTTAATACCGTATATGGCAGCTATCCGGAAAAATAGTTTGGAGAGAGAGAAAGATAGGAAAAAGACGTCAATTGTTTGGAGAGTGGGCCTGTAGGTGGGGGGCAGGGTGGGGCAAGGAGGTTTCGCTGGAAGAGCCAGAGGAGAGCCCCCTGGGCTAGCGTGTGTGGTGGTGACAACAGCCGAATGGAGTTAGAATGACGACGCAGGACCCCAACTTAAAAATTTAGCATCAACCGGTACAGTCGTAAATTATGAGATTGATCAAGTGTGGCATGACTTTTTAGATGGAGATTGCATGTGGTCACGTACTCCCTGGAACCCCATAGTCACCCCTTCTCTGATGTGCTAGCCCAGAACATTCTCTGCCCCAATTTGCAAAACCTTTTGCTGTTTCCGTGTGCTGACAGTGTGGATTTACCAGTGTTGTCTGAGGAGGTGGTGGACAATGGCGAGACACAGGTGTCGGGGGGTGAGGTAGTTGTATGGGAAGCAAGTTACAGTGGGGACTCCTTGGGGGGGAATTTCTCATGATGGGACAGATTCAACTTGGGTGGATCAGGCACATTAACAGATGAATTTTTTGGGGGGTTTATTTAACTTTTATTTAGCAAAAATAACCACAGAGATATTTATTGGATATCTTCTCTGCGCAGTCTGGCGTTGGGGTTCCTCACTTTGATGGCGAGCTGTGCCGCTCTCTCCACAATGGTCTGTGTGTTCTTAGATGGAGACTTTGTCGGCGATTTCAGTACAGAAGGACTTGTTGCTCATCCACAGAACCTCGTCCTCCTTGACATTGTGGACAAGGAATTTGCGGGTGGATCAGGAATTTGCGGAACCCTGTGAGCAGCATGTGTTTGGTCTTCTACTTGCTACCGTATCCAATGTTGGGCAATATAGATTCGCAAGTAATATTATTTTTCTCACCTATCCCAAAAATAAAAATGTATGCAGTATGCGCAAATAAAACTTGGAACTGGAATTGGAGAGAGGGCCTGTAGGTGGACCTCCGGAAAAATTGTTTGAATAGAGGGCCTGTAGGTGGACCTCTGGAAAAATTGTTTGAATAGAGGGCCTATAGGTGGACCTCTGGAAAAATTGTTTGAATAGAGGGCCTGTAGGGGGGCCCTCCTGAAAAATTGTTTGAAGAGAGGGCCTGTAGGTGGACCTCTGGAAAAATTGTTTGAATAGAGGGCCTGTAGGTGGACCTCTGGAAAAATTGTTGGAATAGAGGGCCTGTAGGTGGACCTCTGGAAAAACTGTTGGAATAGAGGGCCTGTAGGTGGACCTCTGGAAAAATTGTTGGAATAGAGGGCCTGTAGGTGGACCTCTGGAAAAATTGTTGGAATAGAGGGCCTGTAGGTGGACCTCTGGAAAAATTGTTGGAATAGAGGGCCTGTAGGTGGACCTCTGGAAAAATTGATGGAATAGAGGGCCTGTAGGGGGGCCCTCCTGAAAAATTGTTTGAAGAGAGGGCCTGTAGGGGGCCCTCCTGAAAAATTGTGCTAAAAGAGTGCCAGTTGGACCTCTGAAAAATGACGTTTTTTGGGTCAGCATTAGGAAAAGACGATATGGAGGAGGAGGAGGAATAGGAGGAGGATTAGAGAGGAGGAATCGGATACATAAGTTATTTAAATCTTTAGCTGCTTTCCCCCGGAGGAGATTTGAATTCCGGTGAAATCCAGGCTTTGTTCATTTTAATAAGCGTCAGCCTGTCAGCGCTGTCAGTTGAAAGGCGTGTACGCTTATCGGAGATGACGCCACCAGCTGCACTGAATACCCGCTCTGACAGAACGCTAGCGGCAGGGCAGGCCAGCACCTCCAAGGCGTACAGCGCCAGTTCAGGCCACGTGTCCAGCTTTGAAACCCAGTAGTTGTATGGAGCAGAGTGATCGCTACGGACGTTGGTATGGTCAGCTAGGTACTCCCTCACCATCTTTCTGTACAGCTCCCCCCTACTCTGCCTAGACTGGGGACAGGTGACAGTGTCTTGCTGGGGTGACATAAAACTGGCAAAGGCCTTGGAGAGCGTTCCCCCGCCAGTGCTGGACAAGCTGCCTGCTCGCCTCCTCTCCCCCGCTACTTGGCCCACAGAACCATGCCCTCTGCCGCTAGCGGCGTCAGATGGGAAGAATTGTTTCAGCTTGTGCACCAGGGCCTGTTGATATCTATTCACTCTCATACTCCTTTCCTCTGCAGGGATGAGAGTGGAAAGGTTCTGCTTGTACCGTGGGTCCAGAAGAGTGAACACCCAGTAATCGGTGTTTGAAAAAATTCTTCTAACGCAAGGGTCACGGGATAGGCAGCCTAACATGAAGTCTGCCATGTGCGCCAGAGTCCCAACACGCAAGAATTCCCTCTCCTCACTGACCTGACTCTCCATTTCCTCCTCCTCCTCCTCCTCCAAGTCCTCCTCTTCAGCCCATACACGCTCAAGAGTTAAGGACTGAGCACTGGTACCCTCTACTATCTTGCCGACATTCTCCTCCTCTTCCTCCTCATCCTCATCCCCCTCCTCCGATACGCGCTGAGAAACAGACCGGAGGGTGCTCTGGCTATCAAGCGACGTATCTTCCTCCACCGTCTCTTGTGACAAGCGGAAAGCATCCGACTTGATGCTGAGCAGTGATTTTTTTCAACAGGCAAAGCAGCGAGATGGTGAGGCTGATAATGGCGGCATCGCCGCTGACCATCAGTGTTGACTCCTCAAAGTTGCTCAACACCTGGCAGATATCAGACATCCACGTCCACTCCTCATTGTAGACTTGAGGAATCTGAGAGACCTGACTACCAGTTCTGGTGGAAGATGACATCTGGCAGTCTACAATCGCTCTGCGCTGCTGGTAAACTCTGGATAACATGTTTAATGTGGAATTCCATCTCGTGGGCACGTCGCACAACAGTCGGTGAGCGGGCAGTTGTAGGCGGCGCTGCGCTGCCCTGAGAGTGGCAGCATCTGTGCTAGACTTGCGGAAATGTGCACAGATGCGGCGCACCTTGGTGAGGAGGGATCGGAGGACGAGGAGGCATAGTACGTCTGAGAGACCGTGACCGAGGTAGGCCCCGCAATCCTCGGTGTGGGCAGTACATGAGCGGCCCCAGGGTCATTCTCGGTCCCAGCCTCCACCAAGTTAACCCAATGTGCCGTCAGTGAGATGTAGTGTCCCTGCCCGGCAGCACTTTTCCACGTGTCCGTGGTTAGGTGGACCTTCTCAGAAACAGCTGGTCAGGGCACGGATGATGTTCTGTGACACGTGCTGGTGTAGGGCTGGGACGGCACATCGGGAAAAATAGTGGCGGCTGGGGACGGAATACCGAGGGGCAGCAACCGCCATGAGATTTCGAAAGGCCTCGGTCTCTACCAGCCTATAGGGCAGCATCTCCAGGCTAAGCAATTTGGAGATGTGGACGTTGAGGGCTTGGGCATGTGGGTGGGTGGAACTGTATTTCCTCTTGCGCTCCAGCGTCTGCTGTAAAGACAGCTGAACGCTGCGCTGGGACACGTTGGTGGACGCTGTGGAGGATCGTGGAGGCGAAGGTGTGGTTTTCCGGCGGGAGGAGCTCGTGCCGGGGTCCTGGGCAGGGGGTTGACTAGCAGAGGCAGCGAGTGACGCGGGGGGTTGACTAGCAGAGGCAGCGAGTGACACAGGGGAAGGAGCAGTGGTGTGACCCGCAGGAGGTGGTGAACGGCTTTGGTTCCATTGAGTGGGGTGTTTAGCACTCATATGCCTGCGCATGCTGGTGGTGGTTAGGCTAGTAGTGGTGGCACCCCTGCTGATCCTGGTGTGGCACAGGTTGCACACCACAGTCCATCGGTCATCCTCACTTTCTTTAAAGAACCTCCAGACTTGCGAACATCTAGGCCTCGCCACGGGAGCTTCACTACATGGAACAGTTGCTGCTGATGCCCCAGCTCTGGCCCTGCTTCTCCCTCTGGCCACACCACTGCCTCTTACAACCTGTTCTGGTGCAGCACTCGCCTCCGCCTCAGAAGCACTGTCTTCACTTGGCATATCAACCCAGCTTGGGTCAGTCACCTTGTCATCCTCCGATTCCTCAGTCTGCTCCCCCCTCAGACTTCCTGCCCTGACAGCAACTTCACCACTGTCTGACAACAGTGTCTCCTCATCGTCCGACACCTCTTTACAAACTTCTTCCACTAACTCAACATTGTCATCATCATCATCATCATCACCCACAGACTGCGACAGTTGGAAAACTTGGGCATCGGGAACGAGGTCAGCAGCAACCTGAGAAGTGGTTTGTGACTCTGGGAAGGGTCCAGAAAACAGTTCCTAAGAGTATGCCGGATCACATTCCAAATTTTCCTGGGAGGGGGCAGACTGGGGGGAAGGAGGTTGAGGTGGAGGAGCCAGAGGAGTGCTCCCTTGGGTAACGTGGGTGGACTACGTGGAAGACTGACTGGTGGACAAATTACTTGAAGCATTGTCCGCAATCCACGAGATCAGCTGTTCGCACTGTTGTGGTTTCAACAGTCCTCTACCACGTGTCCCTGTAAGTTGAGACATGAAGCTAGGGAGTGTAGCTCTGCGGAATTCCCCAGCTCCCTCATCAGCGGGTACTGTCTCACCCTGCCCAGGACCACGACCTCTGCCCCCTGCAGTAATTGAATGCCCACGCCCACGCCCTCGCCCTCGACCCTTAGCCCTGGGGTTCAACATTTTTTGTATATAGGTGTATGATAAAAAAAAAAAATTAAGTCTGGTAGAATTAAGTGACGTACAGAAAGTGTCACCAGGACAGTATATACGGATGTGAGCGAATGTTTTGAACTGAGAAACAGAAAGGTTACACGCAGCTGAGTCAAATGGATTTGTATCACCGAGCTAAAACAACTGAAAAAATTATTATTTTTTTATATTTTCTTTTTTTTGGGAACGTGACGTGCAAGAACTATGGTAGGACTGACTGACACCCTGTGAACGGTGGCTATTTAGTCTGCGACCCAGACAAATGTCGCACAGAGAGTTTTCTGGACCAAGCGGTAGATGATATTGGTAGCAAATGACTTGGTTGTATTGTGTAACGTACAGAAAGTGTCACCTGGACAGTATATACGGATGGGAGCGAATGTGCTGAACTGTGACACACAGAAAGGTTACACAAAGCTGAGTAAAATGGATTTGTATCACTGAGCTAAAACAACTGAAAAAATTATTATTATTTTTTTTATATTTTGTTTTTTTGGGAACGTGACGTGCAGGAACTATGGTAGAACTGACTGACACCCTCTTAACGGTGGCTATTTAGTCTGCGACCCAGACAAATGTCACACAGAGAATTTTCTGGATCAAGCGGTAGATGATATTGGTAGCAAATGACTTGGTTGTATTGTGTGACATACAGAAAGTGTCACCTGGACAGTATATACGGATGGGAGCGAATGTGCTGAACTGTGACACACAGAAAGGTTACACGTAGCTGAGTAAAATGGATTTGTATCACTGAGCTAAAACAACTGAACTAATATTTTTTTTTTTTTATATTTTGTTTTTTTGGGAACGTGTTTTTTTGGTAGAACTGACTGACACCCTCTTAACGGTGGCTATTTAGTCTGCGACCCAGACAAATGTCACACAGAGAATTTTCTGGATCAAGCGGTAGATGATATTGGTAGCAAATGACTTGGTTGTATTGTGTGATGTACAGAAAGTGTCACCTGGAAAGTATATATGGATTGGAGTGAGTCAGTGCTGAACTGTGACACACAGAATGGTTCCACAGTGCTGTGTGCAATGGATTTGTATCACTGAGATAGAAAAAAAAAACAAAACAGGGTTAGATATGGCGATAGCTGCACTACTAGTGCCAGCCAGCCAAGTGACAAAAAAAATAAAATAAATAAAATGTCTTCTAGCCCTTAGAAGGGCTGTTGGGTTCTTTGTGGGTGATCCCTGCCTAACAGACAACTAAAAGCAGGCCCTAACACTGTCCCTGAAAGGCAGCAGCTCTATCCCTAACGACATCCAGACGGCATCTGAGCCGAGCGCCGCGGCCAGTCGGTAGTATATTCCAGGGTCACCTGGTCAGGCCAGCCAACCCCTGCTATCGACATGTAAGGGCCCCACGTGATGCTGGGTGTACTGTAGAGTCTCCTGGCTTGTGATTGGCTGTGTTTTTAGGCGCCAAAAAAGCACGATGCGGAAGTTGCCATTTCCTCGAGCATGGCGAGATACTCGTCCGAGCATCGAGCAGTTACGAGTACCCTAATGCTCGAACGAGCACAAAGCTCGGACGAGTATGATCGCTCATCTCTAATAGTGAGCCATACTCATCCTCACTTATCCCCTGCTACTTCTGTTATAGCTTTGTTTTGGTCTGCCCACTGCTCTGTGCTTCCTGGTCATGGTTTGGCAAATGCCAGGAAAGACCTTCTCAACCACTGACTGCTACGAGCAGTAATTAGATGAGCGGGCCTTTCATGGCATTTCCAGCATGTCGAGCTGGAACAAGGAAGTGAAGAGAGGTGGGGACAATGCCAGAGGATTGCAGATAAGTGAGGGTGCATTCTGGCCCTTTTTATTTTTAGCCCACTGTGAGCCATATACAAAAATTATAATAATGCTGGACAATCTCTTTTAACAAAGAAAAATTGCGGGTTTGTAAAAACTACTAGAGGTGTTTTTCAAATCTACTATGACAAAGCAGTTGATGACATCTCTGAGAACTAAAGCTGGCCATGCACATTCAAAATCGGCTGGCTGTACTATTGTTCGACTGACAACTATATGGCTGAACTCCCCCATACACAAACATGTTCAGTTCAGCTGAGCTTGTATGGTTGTCAATGAGGAAGAAGGAGATAGCTTCATACAGACACCTCTAGTAGTAAGCTATCTCCCCAAGAATGAAATTATCTGGGACAAAAACAAAATAGGTTAGCTCCCCATGCACATTAGATGTGTATGGGGGCCATTACTGATGTGTATGGGGAGCTTAATCCTACATGGCAAGATACATAAAGTATGACATCTTGTCTTGGTGTTGAGCTAGCCCCTTAGAGAGCTTTATGTGTGTCTCCAAGCAGGGAAGGTTTTAGACAATATGGAGCCCTGGACAAAAATTGGAGTTGGGCTGCAAGTGAAATATTGCACTGACAACACACTTACATTTAGTTAGTTCAGAAGGTGGTATGCCAGGGTATTACTATTGTCTTAAAAGATCAGGAGCAAAAGCCTCAATGTGTATGACCCCCCTCCACCCCCAAAAAAAATAAAAGTAATAAAAATTCATATACGTATCATTTATCAAGACCGGCGTTTTAGACACCGATGTTAATAAAGCCCCTCTGTGGCGATGGATCCGCCAAAGTTTTGTAGAGGTGCAGGCCGCTACATTATTTCAGCGCATATTGTGCAGCTTCTAGATGTAAGACAGTTTCCTTGCTGTCTTACATATAGGCCATTTTCTATGCCTAAACCTAGTGTAGAAAATGATGTATGAGATGGGCCTACCAACCTGTCCCCTTCCACACCATGCCCACTTTTTTAGACCTGGCGTGAGCAGGGAAACAGTGTCGCTGCAGTCTGCGCCTGAAATACACCAAATATAGGCATATTTCAGGTTAATAAATGACCCCCATAGTTTTCAGTTTAGGAAAATCATCTTTCCTTGCTGCCCATCTTTCATGTTATAATAAAATGCAGTATTCCTCAAAGGATGGTGCATTTGGCTTTGTCTGTTTTCATGATGTTTTATCCATCACACAAACATTTCAGCGAAAGAACCTGATTTTATGTAGACTGCTACCAAACAATAGCATTCTTTGATCCATCTCTGAGCCCATATTGATGATGTATGAGAAACTTTTTTACTGGGCTTATTTTAGTTTTTGAATATCTAGAAAAGAAAAGTCAACGGTAACCTGGAACCATCATCATTTAGTGACTTGGTTTAAAGGGGTATCCCTTGAGGAGCAAGTAGGATTTATCTGAAAGAACCATAGAAGTGCTTAGTTTCCAGCATACACAAAAATCTGCATGTTGGTTAGGGCCCATTCACACAACTGTACTTTTCTGTCGTTCTGTCCGCGTCTGCACTTCCGTTCTGTGGCCCCAGAAAATGTAGAAGGTGTCCAATTCTTCTCCATATTTGCGGATAAGTATAGGCTTTTCTACATTAGACATGGACATTCTGATCTGCAAAATGCGTAATGCACACCGCCAGTATCCATGTTTTGCCGATCCGCAATTTGCGGCCACAGAAACTGATATGGTGGTGTGAATGAGCCCTTAATGTGCAGTGTTGTTTTTACCTTTAAAATCAATGCTCTGCTTATTCCATAATACCCATAGTCACTATGGTAAGGCCACCTCTCCATTGAGCTTAACCCCTTCCCGACCAGCGCCGTACATGTACGGCGCTGGTGCGGGGACATGCCGCCCGCTTGCGGGTGCGGCGGGCTTCATGGCCTGCAAGTCTCTGCTGTTTCTAACAGCAGAGACTTGCCGCTACTTACCGCCATCGGCGGCGTCTTCTAGGGCCTTCTGATGCCGTGATCACAAGTGGCCAATCGGGGTGTCTGTACACCATATGAAAACTGTAATCCTCGCTGGTGAGGATTACAGTTTTCAAACTGCAATTCTTATTCTGGCCACTAGATGGCAGGCCAGGATAAGAAATGAGCAATTATGGGATTTAACTCCATCTAGTAAATCCCTGATTGATCATAAAGAAAAAAAAACACAATATATCAGCTCATATTTGAGCTTTAAAATAGTCAGAAAAAAATGTAAAAAAATGTTAAAAAATATATAAAAAATAAAAAATATATAAAAGTTCAAATCACCCCCCTTTCCGTATAATGAAAAAATAAATACCTAAATAACAATAAATATAGACATCATGGGTATCACCGTGACCGAAAACGCCCGTACTTTTAAAATATAAAAAAAAATTCCAATATGGCGAATTGTGTGGCGGAAAAAAGCGTCTAAATGGCAATTCGCTGTTTTTCGTCGCATTTTTTTCTTTTTCTAAGAAAAATTAAATAAAAAGTGATCAAAATAGTCATACACACCCCAGAATGGTATCAATAAAAACTTCATGATCGCCCCGTAAAAAAATGAGCCCCCATACGTACACATAAATACCAAAAAGTTATAGGGGTCAAGATATGACAAGGAAAAAAACAAAAAAGGCCAACTTTATAGTTATTTTATCACCATCTAAACGCAGGAAAAACTATACATATTAGGTATCGCCAGATTCGTACTGACCAGTAGAATGAAAGTAACTGGTCAGTTTTAATGAACATCGAACGCTGTAAATAAGAAACCCGTAGAATAGCGTTTTTTTTTAAATTTCATCCGATTTGGAATTTTTTTCCCGCTTCCCACTACACCATATGCAATATTAAATGGTGGCGTTGGAAAGTACAACTTGTCCTGCAAAAACAAGCCCTCATACAGCTATGTGAACAGAAAAATAAAACAGTTATGGCTGTTTGAAGGCAGGGAGCGCAAAACGAAAATGCATAACCGAAAAAAACCTCCAGGGGTGAAGGGGTTAATGGTAAAACTGGCCACTGATAGCAATTTTGAATTGGCAAAAAGGGGTCCCAATAGGTGAGTGTCCCAGAGGTGCCATCATTTATGACATTGTTGGTCTGTCATGTCAAAGATGTTTAAAACCATAATTTCCCTTCAATATTATGTTCTTTGACTTTACTTATTTCAGCTTTGTAAATGGATGTCTGTCACCAGATGTCATCTCATTTCAGGACAATTACTCCGTATCCTGTGAAAGTTAAACTGATAGGTGCAGTGGCACCTCTTAAAGAACCTATTCAAGTAATAATTTGATTTAAATGGGCTATGACATGATTGGTGTTAAAAGGTTTCTAAAAAGCTAGAACCAGCCCTGTACCTCACATGGATCCAGAGATCTCCCCATTCACTGCTCCAATTCCTTTGCTAGATTATCTTTAGCCTGGCAGCTCAGTGGGTGTTTACTTTCTGCTGCAAACATCTCCCTGAGACTGCCACAGCTTCTAACTGTACATGAATGTTAAAGATTTAAACTGAGCATATTTGACCAGCTCAGTGAGATGGACAAAGAGGAAAGGAAGAAACAGCAGGTGACACTATACAGATACATTTTATTGAATAGTTCACTGGCTATACTACCTGCAATTACAAAAGTATTCAAATCCAGGTGCTACTGTAGTATGAAAAATGTAGAATATGTTTCATGACACAACCCCTTTAAATGTCCCTTCCCTATAAGTCAACATTACAAAATAAAATATATTTGGGGGTTCTGAAATACACCTAATTTAGGCATATTTCTGGCACAGATTGCTGCTCAACAGTTAGTTGGACCTCAATATGCAACTTCTCCATGCTAACGCCAGGTCTAAAATTGTGGGCATGGCGTGGGCGGAGAAGGGGACGGTTTCAGGCATAGAAAAAGGTCTAAATGTAAGACAGCTAGGAAGCTGTCTTACATTTAGAAGCGGCGGTGGATCCGCCGAAGTTATAAGGAGGCCGGCAGCTCTTCATAACTGCGGCGGATCCACCGCCAGCTTAAGGCTTTATTAAGATATCTAAAACGCCAGTCTTAAAGCTGGAGATCAGTAAAGCTCAGAATGCAAACAGCCATATTTTATAGAGTCTAACACTAATATGTCCTTTAAATGGGTGCTATGACTCAAACATAAAATGTTGAGAGACAATATTCTAAGGATGATTACGGTAGGCACCATACAGCGCAACAAGTAGTACCTAGAAGTAGTAATACTATGTGCTCGGATCCTTAGATAGATTCTATGTCATGATTCTGTGCACTCTCTAAGACTCAGCATGAAAGGATACAAGTACCATTTAATTTCTTTCCATGTTTCAAATCCTGCTTGAACGGTGGGAGGTTAGCTTTACTACATCCTACCTGTCCTATTTATTTTTCTTTCTATTGTACAATTAAAAAGTAAGTTTTTTTTTCTTTATAAAGTAAAATGGTGCATAAAAAAACAAAAATGATCAAATCTATAAAAAAAATATTTTATTTTGTCCACATTAATTGTGTAGGAGGGCATTCAAGGACAGCGTGCAGCCTAGCCTTTCCTTTCAAAGCCACTACACTTCAAATCCCTCAATCTTTTTGCCTCTCAGAAGAAAAGACAAAAGGATAAACGCTTATCTGTGTCAGTAATCCCTGAAACTCTTTGGTAAACAAGTTGAAACTCCTAGACTACATGTCTGGAAAATATGGTGTTTCGGATGATTTGTCAAAAACAAACAGATGACTTTGATTTGGAAATATAATTTCTGCTTTCTTTGTACTATTTATATGGTTACTATATATGTAACATCATCAATTGTATGTAATCATTTTAAAATAAACTGCCTGATAAGCTTCTGAGATAAAGTAGTGCATCGATTGATCCAGAAGAGTCTTTACTAATATTAACTCTTTACTTATATTAATGTAATAAAAATATTTATTAATATTTTAAATAATCAGTAATGCAGAGTTTAAAAATGTATACTTATAAATCAAAGTGATGACATTTTGTATTTAGGGCTTGCATCTATAGCAACATATTTATGCAGCTTGATCTCAGGGCAGGCTAAACTGGAGACCTTGATGAAAAGCTAGGTCACTTACTTTTTTGACCCAGTTGTTTTCTTAAATTTGACCCAGTTGTTTCCTGAAAATCTGTCATGAGAACCACAGTGCTAGCCATGTTCTGGTGTCCCAACTTTCATGAGCTTCAGCTGCCACCTGCCCTCTAGCAGGTGGCTGGCAGCTCTCTGTACTGTGTATGGGAGGAATACTGCTAATCATCAGCGAGGTGGATCAGGGCTGGGTGAACAATGTTTTCAAAATGATTGGAGCCTTCTGCATTCCAGGAGTTCAGATATCCTAGAAGGGCTACTTCCACACTTGCATCAATACTTGTAGATGAAAGCAAAAAAAAAAGAGATGGACATTTTTTCATTAGACTTTTGTTTAGGTTCAACTTCTGGGTTTGGTGGGCAAGCAAAAATAGATTTCCTTCATCTGAAAAATTCACCAGAAAATACGCAATTGTGGATTGTTACAAAGATTCAGAATTTGGTATGGATTACATCCCCCATTGAAAAGACTAAAGATGTTCTGCTTTAAAAAAGCTCCAGTACATTATTATATACGCTGCACCAAACGTAGGGATTGACTGTTTTCAAACCCATAGGATAACATGGAAGGAGACTTTAGGTGATAAATTTTCTGGCGGATTTTTTCCATCATGTGTGACAGCTTCTTGTACGTATAGTTTCTGATGCAACAATAGATAAAAAAAGGGCAATATAATTATTTCCATGTCACGTTCTGTCACGAGTTCAGGGGTATGTGCTGCCCTGCGCTTAACCCCACCTCTTACCCTACTTACTTGCATGGCCCGTCCTAGGCAACGGCGTACAACTAGTCGACGGTCCCTAGCTTAGGTATGTGTTGGTGCGTACAGGGTAGGGGAACAACGAGGAGAACACTATAAACAAAGACAGAACACACACAATATCGGAAAGTCACCAAGCCACAGTCGAACCAAGAAGTCACATCAAAACCAGGGGAGCAAGCAGGAACATGGTCAAATACACGAGCCAAAGTCAAAACCGAGAGGTAGCAAAGTACAAAGGGATGAGGCGAGGACATAGTCAAAAACACAAGCAGTAGTCAAACACAAAAGTCTCTGAAGGTCACCAAACACTAGCACTGGAGGTAAGACCAGGACAGTTTCTAGGGAATTTTACCACCAGGGCGAACATTAAAAAAGCGCCCCCCCCAATCAAATAACACTGACTTAAACAATGTTGCATAGCATGCACAGCCCCCTGCCACCCTGCACACCATGCTACAGGGGTATAACTACCAGCAGGGCCAATTCTAGCTTTTCTACTGCCTGAGGCGAAAAAAGGAAATAATGTTTTCTCTTTTCTGTTCACCTGCTCATCGCAGTATTTGCAGTGGTGATCAGGTAAACAGAGCAGAGAAACTAGCACTCATAAAGTGACATACAGCTCCACATATGTACCTCTTACATCCAGTGACGTCTCCTCTGATGTAGATGTTCTATTTCCTCATCTTCTCCTGTCAGACCAGACCACCATGATGATTTCTTTCAGCCATCTCTTCTCTCTGCAGAGTTTGACAAACAGACATTTAAGTTTCCTACTTTTCCATAATCCTCCTCACTTTCTGAACATTCCATTTTTCCACCTCTAATTCTGTGCCCACTGTTCTCCCCAAAACTATACCGTAGAAACAGTCCCCCTGAAAATACTGGTACCACACAGATAGTGTGCCAGTACAAAAAATACCCCCTTATCTTTCAGATCAGACCCATATCAAACCTCAGATGAGACCACCATCTCAGACCAGACCTTCATTAGACGTCTGTCAGATCCCATATCAGACCTTTAATCAGACCCCCATTAGACCTTCATGTCAGAACCCCACCATCTCAGACCAACCCCCCCCATGTATAAAACCTCAGACCAGACCCCCATCAGACCTCTGACCCCTATATCAGACCTTCAGACCCCAATATCAAACCCCCATTAGACCTCCAGGCCCCCATTAGACTTACTGATCCCCATATAATACCTCCAGAACCCCCACTGGACCTCAGACCCCCATATTAGACCTTTAGACCCCCAGACTTCAAACCCCCAATCAAAGCTCAGACCCTCAATCAGAGCACCATACCCCCCATATCAGGCTTTAGACCCTCAATCAGACCTCAGACCCTCCCTATCAGACCTCAGACCCCCCATATCAGACCACAGACCCACAATCAGACCTCCAGGTCCCCCTTATCAGATGTCATACCCTCCCCCCTTATCAGACCTCAGACCCCCCTTATCAGCCTTCAGACCCCCTTATCAGCCTTCAGACCCCCTTATCAAACCTTAGACCCCCCTTTATCAGCCCTTCAGACCCCCCTTATCAGACCTCAGACCTCAGACCCCCTTATCAGACCTTCAGACCCTATTATCAGACCTCAGACCCCTCTTATCAGACCTTATACCCCTCTTATCAGACCTCAGACCCCCCTTATCAGACCTCAGACCCCATATCAGCTTTTCAGACCCCCTTATCAGCCCTTCAGACCCCCTTATCAGCCCTTCAGACCCCATTATCAGACCTCAGATCCCTCTTATCAGACCTCAGACCCCTCTTATCAGACCAGACCCCTTTTATCAGACCTCAGACCCCCTTTATCAGCCCTCAGACCCCTCTTATCAGGCCTCAGACACCCTTATCAGACCTCAGACCCCCTTATCAGACATTAGACCACCCTTATCAGCCCTTCAGACCCCCATTATTAGACCTCAGACCCCTATCAGACCTCAGACCCCCTTATCAGACCTCAGACCCCCTTATCAGACCCCCTTCTCAGCCTTTCAGACCCCCTTATCAGACCTCAGATCAGCCCTTCAGACCCCCCCATAAGCCCTTCAGACTCCAGACCCCTAATCATCCCTTCAGACCCCCTTATCAGACCTTAGATCAGACTTAAAAAAAATAAATTAACTTACCTCTCCTGCTCAGCCGCTCCTCTCCTCTTCCGGTGGTCTCCCGTTGTCTCCTCCTCACAGGGCCCACCCTGCAGTCACCTGACCTCCTGCAGCATCAGGTCACAGTGCGCTCTGTACGTCCTGACACTGCAGGCAGCCAAAAAACAGCAGCGCAGACCTGTGAGCCGGAGGAGGGGTAAGTACAGCACTTCCCCCCCTGCCTCCTGCATACTACAGCGCTACTGGCTTTGAAGGGACGGCATCGGCGCCGCCTGTGACTGATACCGCCCCTTCAAAGCCAGTAGCTTGACTACGGCGCGCGTCTCAAGGAAGAAGAAGGGGGTGCTTACTATTAGTTTAGCCTGTTGCGGCGCTGCCTGCCAGTCTATAAATAAATACCAGGACGCCCCCCTCTTCTTCCTTGAGACGCGCGCCCCGTGCGGTCGCACCCCCCGCCCGATTATAGAAACTGCACTGGGTAAGACCAATCACAGGCAACCTGTGGCCAGCAGGCTACCTGTTTAAATAGGCCCAGCAGATGGCCACGTCACGTGACCCAAATCAGAACCCTCAAAACACCTGGGCGCCGACTCATGGGCATTGGTGCTCAGCTCCCCTGCTGCTTGTAGTCCAGGGGATAGAAGACGCTGGCGTGCTTGTTAGGCATGCGTCGCCGGGTCCTCCCCTTCCCTGGGTTGTTAGGGATACAAGGACACTGGCTCCCTGTTACATTCTATTTTACTTACTTCCCATGCAGAGGGAAAATATGTGTGATCATACATAAATGTAGAACAAGTATCAGTAACTTCCTGTAGCTACTATCATTATTATGAGGAAATGGTGGCACCTGAATATGAGGTGTTCAAAAAAAAAATTGTGGCTGTGACTTTTGTGTGCCACTTGTACCTGTCCATAGGTCCCCTGGTAGATTAAAATGGGGATCTTGTGGTGCCCTTATTGTAGTGGTTCTTTAAAGGAATTGTAGATGTTGCTCGGCTGACATGCAATGTGGCATCTCTACTTCAAATCCAAGGGTGTAGAGAGGTAAGAGCCACCCAGGATGACTGAAGGAAAACACGGGACTACAAAATTAGCAGGAATTCAGTGTTTCACTTGGGTTTAATTCTGTAAGCAATATAGCAGTAGCAGGCAGTACAAAATCTTTGAAGACCTGTCTAAATACGCCTAGACATAACACCTCATCCTACCACATGGCTGGCCTGCATGAGCACATTTCAGATGTCAGAACCCTGACAGTATTAATATGTTTGTTTTGTATAGATATATACTGCTGGGACTGTAGTTCTCTGTCCACTGTTGGGTCTGTAGTCTCCATCTTCACACTGTCACTGTTAAGTCTGTAGTCTCTGCCTACACATGTTGGGTCTGTAGTCTCTGGCTGTACACGGTTGGGTCAGTAGTCTCTAGCTGGAAGCTGTTGGGTCTGTACTATCTGGATGATCACTGTTGGATCTGTAGTTCTAACTGAACATGGTTGGGTTTTTAGTCACTGGTTGCATACTCTTGGGTCTATAGTTCTAGCTGAACACTATTGGGTTTGTAGTCTCTGGTTGCATATTATAGGATCTGTAATATTTGACTAAACGCTGTTAGGTCTGTAATATCTGACTGAATACTGTTGGGTTTGTAGTCTCTGATTGGACACTGTTGGATTTGTAGTCTTTGGTTGAACATTGTTGGGTCTTTCATATCTCACTGAACACTGTTGGGTCTGTAGTCTCTGGCTGAACACTACTGGGGTTGTAGCTCTCTGGCTGAACACTGTTGGGTCTGTAGTTTCTAACTGCACATGGCTGAGGCTGTGACTCTCTGACTGCACACTGCTGGTTGTCATTTCTTTAAACCAAGAATAGTCTCCAGACAAGCCCCTATCTTGAAACCTGCTCTTACCTTCTTTTCAGAACCTTCCAGGCTTTTCAGCTCCACCAACTCATTCCTCACCAGAGTTTATATGTGCCAAGTTGTACTGATCCTGGCATGCCATAGACAATTGTAAGGGGTTTTGTTTCAATGTCTGCTTGGTCCCGCTGCCCAGTTTTGCTTGCTGTTATCAATACCTTTCCTAATGAATCTATAAAGCCAAATCATAGTAAAAAGTTCAGCGGCGGGGAAATACCATATCCTGGTGTACTTCAGCCCTGTACAGAAAAACATATCCATTCCTAATCAGTGCAATAGGAATAGCAAGAAAATAGTTAACTTGACATCAAGACAAGTGTAAAATTACAACGCTTTTGTTCTTTTTTTGACATATGGAAGCTTCTCTAGTCCACAAGATATTTTAATAGGAATTGACATAATTTCAGTGTCTTTGTTAGGTACAGTAATGTGAGTTCAACTTGGGTTATTTTGATCGCCTGAAATGATGCTCTTAAAAACTTAATAATGTACTCATTGATTATTTCTAAGTAATGATGGTATGCAAACTTTAACAAAATAATGAGGCGATGAAGAGACTGTGTCATAATTTGGCTTATTTATAGTCGCTGCTATTTGCCGCATTCATTAGTCAAAGATAGCATAGACACTTCAAAGAGACCAGTTGCTATGTAAACTAAACTGTCCATATTATGTGAGAAAAAACCCAGAACATTATGAAAAAGCTGAAATATTTACTGTTTATGCCCATATACTATTATAATCAGTCTAAAGGAGGGGAAAAGAAAGATTTAAGACATAAAAGTAATGAGTCCAAAAACAGCTTTACATCTCTGTGTGAGGTAATTTAAGGGCACATTTACATGGGATGCAAAAAGCCACTAGACCACGGCAAAGACTGGAACAAACACTTGCTGCAAAATCCAGATGTCACGGGGGAGACAAGGGAAGGTGCGCCCTGTACTGAAAACCCCCCCGTTCTCTCCCTGCCTGCTTGCCTCAGTCGGCCCTAGGCGGCCGCGGACAACCACGGTGACGGTCCCTGCTCTGTATAAGTGCACAGGGAGGAACAGGGAACAATTGGAGAGACAAACACAGACGAAACAAACACAATATCAGAATAGTCAGCAAGCCGGGTCATGCACAGGAGATAACGTAAATACCGGGGGTGAAGCAAAGAGAGGTCGAAGTCCAAGTCCAAGGTCAGGGTCAAACAGCAATCAAACACTAGGTCGCACAAGCACTGATCAAAGTAGTAACGCTAATCACAGGCATCTGAGTGAGGCAGTTGCCATCTTTAAATAGCCCGCCCAGGATCATGTGATGTGGCCAGCATCACATGACCTGAGGCGGAGCAAGCTGTCCAAACAATATGTAAAGTAGCCATGTGGTGTGATCAGCACCACATGGCTAAACCCAAACAGAGAATTAACTCATGAAGTGCTGGCTGACAAGACCAGCACTTCAATTCCCTATTGCTCGTCTCTAGGGGGGCGGAGAGGTCCGGCGATTCACGAGGGGCCACCGGACCCTTACCAGCGGGGAGCAGGCTTATCGGGATGCTGTCGATGAAAACTCTTAACAAGTGCGTCTGCATGCATCCTGCTCAGCGGTACCCAAGATCTGTCCTCAGGCCCAAATCCCCTCCAGTGTACAAGGTACTGGAAGGAATTCCGGACCTTCCTAACATCAATGATTCTATGAATCTCGTGCTCCACTTGTCCCTCCACCTCGACCGGAGGCGGGGGCAGTTCCTCTGGACCAGCGGGAGCAACATAACGCTTAAGCAAAGACATATGAAAAACATTGTGAACACGAAGGGAGTCAGGTAAACACAATTCAAACGACACCGGATTGATCACCTTGGTGATCCTGTATGGACCAATGAAGCGAGGTGCAAACTTATAGGATGGTACTTTCATACGTAGATTTTTAGTTGACAACCATACCATGTCCCCCACCTTGAAATTCACACCCTTAGAACGTTTCTTATCGGCCTTAGTTTTTTGAATCCTTTGGGCTCTTTCCAGGTTCGACTGAACCTGTGCCCAAACTGTGCACAGTTCCTGAGAGAGAGCATTGGCCTCTGGGACCGCCGAAACAGCTGGAGAAAAAGAGCCAAAGCGCGGATGAAACCCCATGTTGCAGAAAAACGGCGATACCCCAGAAGACGAATTCACACGGTTATTAATCGCGAACTCGGCCAGAGACAGGAATCTGGCCCACACATGCTGGTTATCAGCAACATAACATCTGAGATATTGCTCAACGGACTGATTAAGACGTTCAGTCTGACCATTGGTCTCTGGATGAAAGGCTGACGAAAAGGATAAGGAAATATCGATCTTCTTACAGAAGGCCCTCCAGAATTTAGACACAAACTGCACCCCCCTGTCAGAAACAATATTCTCAGGAACACCGTGTAGTTTAACTATGTGGTCCATAAATACGGAAGCCAAAACCTTTGCAGAGGGTAATTTACACAAAGAAATAAAGTGACACATCTTGCTGAATCTGTCCACCACTACAAGAATCACGGTTTTACCCTCAGAGCATGGCAAATCCGTGATGAAGTCCATGGACAGATGTGACCAAGGTCTATCAGGTATGGGTAATGGACGCAACTCACCCATAGGCCGAGTCTTGGGATTCTTGGACCTGGCACAAGTATTGCACGCAGTTACAAAAGCCTGAACATCTCTGGAGATTGACGACCACCAATACTGCCTAGAGACCAACTCCTTGGTGGCATTGATACCAGGATGTCCACATAAAACAGAGCTATGGCACTCACCCAGCAGTCGCAACCGCAAATGAGCTGGCACAAATAACTTGTCATTGGGAGTACCAGTGGGAGCAAGATGTTGTCCTGCCACGATTTCAGAAGCGAGATCAGATGAGGTAGCGGCTACGATGATGTCAGCTGGCAGGATGGGCTCAGGAGGGACATCAGGAGGCTGATACGCCTGGAAACTTCGGGATAAGGCATCGGCCTTAATGTTCTTGCTTCCGGGTCTGAAGGTAACACAAAAGTCAAAACGAGTAAAGAACAAAGCCCACCTCGCCTGTCTGGGATTCAATCGCTTAGCAGATTCCAGAAACATCAAATTCTTATGATCCGTGAGGACCGTAATGCGGTGTAATGCCCCTTCTAAAAAATGACGCCATTCCTCAAATGCCCACTTGATTGCTAGTAACTCCCTATTACCAATGTCATAGTTTCTCTCGGCAGGAGAGAACTTGCGGGAGAAGAAGGCGCATGGCTTGAGATTAGTTAAGGTGGAAGACCCCTGGGACAGCACTGCCCCCACACCATCTTCAGATGCATCCACCTCAACTACAAACGGCTTATTTTGATCAGGCTGGATCAGCACAGGAGCATCAACAAAAAACCGCTTTAGCTTTTCAAAAGCTTCAATAGCTGCAGGGGACCAGTTGACTAAATCAGCTCCCTTGCGGGTCAAATCCGTAATGGGTTTGGCTATAACAGAAAAATTTTTGATAAATTTCCGATAGAAATTAGTAAAACCCAGAAATCGCTGGAGCGCCTTCAGAGAGGAAGGTCGCACCCACTCTACAATGGCCTGTACCTTACCCGGGTCCATTTTGAAGGAAAAAGGGGTGAGAATGTATCCCAAAAAGGTCACTTCCTGAACACCAAAGATACACTTCTCCCCTTTGACAAACAACTTGTTCTCACGCAACACCTCCAGCACTTGCCTGGTGTGGGATACGTGACTCTCCCAGTCTGTAGAAAAAATCAAGATGTCATCAATATAGACAATTACAAATTTTCCAATAAATGGTCTAAAAATGTCATTGACAAAATTTTGGAACACCGCAGGAGCATTACTTAACCCGAAGGGCATTACTAGGTACTCATAATGACCCTCCGGGGTATTAAAGGCAGTTTTCCATTCATCACCCTCACGGATTCTGATCAGGTTGTACGCCCCCTTCAGATCTAGCTTAGTAAACCAACAAGCACCCTGAACCTGATTCAACAAATCAGGAATAAGGGGCAGCGGGTACCTGTTTTTAACAGTAATTTTATTGAGTTCCCTGTAATCAATACAGGGCCTCAACCCTCCATCCTTTTTCCCGACAAAGAAAAATCCTGCCCCCATGGGAGAAACAGAAGGCCGGATGTGACCCTTGGCCAGACTCTCCTTGAGATAATCCCTCATAGACTGACGCTCTGGAGTAGAGAGATTATAGATACGGCCCTTGGGATATCTGGACCCCTCAATAATATCGATGGCACAATCATATTGCCGGTGAGGAGGGAGGAACTCAGCCTCGGACATGGAAAAAACGTCCGAAAAATCCTTGATGTACTCAGGTAAGAAAGGAGACTCAGTAGTACCTCCCAACTGCAATACAGATTTGCAACACTTGTCACAATTCAGCCCCCATTTTTCTAATTCACCTGTTGACCAATTGATTACAGGATTGTGGTCCTGCAACCAAGGTAAACCAAGAACTAGGTCAGCAGGTAAATTTTTTAAAACCCAAAAAACACATTTTTCGGAATGCGAAATCCCAACCGTCAGGGTCACACTAGGAGTACAGAACTCGATCCTCCCATTATTTAGGGGAGTGGAGTCGAGGGCGATAATTTGAATACCCTCCCTTAAAGGGACCATCGGTAAACCCACAGACTGTACAAAATCAAAATTAATAAAATTAGCAGCAGAACCAGAGTCAACAAAAGCCTTTCCAGAACCTCTGAATTGATCATATGCAATGGAGATGGGTACTAAAATCTTTCTCCTTACCACTGCTGGGGTTACCTTACCTCCCACCGGAGATCTCCTAGAGGGCGGAAGTTTTGGACACTGCTGGAGCCAGTGGTTCACCTCACCGCAGTAGAAGCAGGCTCCCTTTAAACGTCTTTGGTTTCTCAGGGTACCTCCTAACTGCATGGACTCCGGGACCTTGGCAGGAGGTGGACTCAGAGGAGGAAACTCAGGCAGGACGACAGCTTGAGGAGTATTTGATCGTTCCCTCTGTCTTTCTCTCACCCGTCGATCCAGCTTAATAACTAAAGTCATGGTCGTCTCTAGGGAGTCAGGAGTAGGATAACAAACCAGAAGATCCTTGAGTTGGTCTGACAGCCCCACCCTAAACTGGCTTCTCAAAGCTGGGTCATTCCACCCAGAGGAGACACACCACTTCCTGAACTCTGCACAGTAATCCTCTACTGGGCGGTTTCCTTGCTGAATGTTCCTGAGCTGAGTTTCTGCTACAGTGGCCCAGTCTGGTTCTTCATACAAAAGACCTAAGGCCTGGAAAAAGGCCTCCACAGACAACAGACATGGGGAGTCAGATGGCAATGAGAAAGCCCACTCCTGCGGATCCCCTTGCAGCAAGGAAATAATTATTCCTACCCGCTGCTGCTCAGAACCCGAGGAGTGTGGGCGTAAACGAAAATATAATTTGCAACTTTCCTGGAAAGAACGGAAAGTCTTTCGGTTACCCACAAACCGATCGGGCAACCTTATATAGGGTTCAATAATGGAGGGAGCGGCTGCGGGTACAGTTTGCAGCTGCTCCTGGTGTTGGATTCTCTCGGCCAGATCCTGGATCATCTGAGCCATGTCACTTATATGATCCGTGAGAATTCGCAACGGCTCCATTTAGTATGGCCTGTGATTCTGTCACGGGGGAGACAAGGGAAGGTGCGCCCTGTACTGAAAACCCCCCCGTTCTCTCCCTGCCTGCTTGCCTCAGTCGGCCCTAGGCGGCCGCGGACAACCACGGTGACGGTCCCTGCTCTGTATAAGTGCACAGGGAGGAACAGGGAACAATTGGAGAGACAAACACAGACGAAACAAACACAATATCAGAATAGTCAGCAAGCCGGGTCATGCACAGGAGATAACGTAAATACCGGGGTGAAGCAAAGAGAGGTCGAAGTCCAAGTCCAAGGTCAGGGTCAAACAGCAATCAAACACTAGGTCGCACAAGCACTGATCAAAGTAGTAACGCTAATCACAGGCATCTGAGTGAGGCAGTTGCCATCTTTAAATAGCCCGCCCAGGATCATGTGATGTGGCCAGCATCACATGACCTGAGGCGGAGCAAGCTGTCCAAACAATATGTAAAGTAGCCATGTGGTGTGATCAGCACCACATGGCTAAACCCAAACAAAGAATTAACTCATGAAGTGCTGGCTGACAAGACCAGCACTTCAATTCCCTATTGCTCGTCTCTAGGGGGGCGGAGAGGTCCGGCGATGTCGTGCAGAGGGAGCGCGACGCCGACCTCGCGTGACACCAGATGAGTTACATGCAGAATTTGCCACTGATTTTAATTATTCTACGCTCATTAGTCTCAAAGCCATAATTCCATGATTGATGGAAAAAAAAAGAAAATCCAGTATCATATAGTACATGACAGTCTCTTTCTAACAAAACTAGAACCAGCCCTGTACCTCACATGGATCCATAGATCTTACCATTAATTGCTCTAATTGCTCTGATAAATTTATTTCAAACCGTGAGCTTAGGGGGTGAGCACCTTCTCAGGGTGGCAATTGAACTATAGAACTCAGCGTGTCCTTCCATCTGAGCAGGACAGAGAAATTAGAAAAACAGCAAACAGCAGGTGGCGTTTTACTGATGGACTAAAAAGCTACATGCAAATATTATTTGCTCACACATTGGCAGGTGGCAGCAATACACCAGAAGATGATTGATTATGGAGGTATCTGCAGTGACTTCAAGAAGGTGGCTCCCTGGGAAAAGATGCCTCTGTACCTAGAAGTCATCTCAGTCACCTTATGGATAGTTAAATAAGCCACACAGTATTTTATATGAACATAAGCTATTTGTGATGCTGTTTATTGCCTATCTATATTTAGTGCTGTGCCATTTGGGCAAGTGGTGGGGGACTAGGGGCCCACCTTACTCACCTTACTGTTCCCCTCTGGGTCAGTCCAAGCCTTGACTTCAGTGAATAATTCAGTAGCTATACTAAATTTTTAATTATATGCAATTAGAAAAGTATTCAGATCCAGGTTCTGGTTTGAAAAATGTATAATATTTTTGTGGGACAACCTTTTTAGTATATAGAACGTAAACACTGAGACAGAATCCCTAAAATATAACCCTAATTGGTTCCTAATACAAGACATATATACAAGGAAACCATGGACTGTAATAATATGAGACCCTGAGAGATTTGTGTACAATCTTTGTAAGGCAGGGTTTACCTTTGTTTGGTTTATTTTGCAGTTCAGCTATGTAAGGTACCTACATAGCTAAACTGCTGAAATCTGAGTATACGCTAGTCTAGTACTAGTATGGCGATCAGTTGTGGCTGCCCTTAGCACCCATCTTTAAAAGAACCGGAGCCTCACCTTGTCCTTCCTGCAATACCATATCTTCATACAATAGCTTTGTAACAGATTTATGTACAATCTCTGCAAGAAGGGGTTTACCCTTGCTCAAGGTACTTTGCAGTTGAGGTCCAATATCTAGGGTACATACAGAATTACAGACTTACTGCATGAAGGTAGGCCAATGCAGGAAGGACAGGGTGAGGTTCCAGTGGTATTAGTGGTAATTCTTTTAAAGACTGGTGCCCAGCTACAACACTAACAGCTAGGAGCAGCCACATTTGAAAGCCATACTATTACTAGGCCATAGTGTACTCCGATTTCAGCAGACCTTGACGATGTAACTCTGTACATAGCCCATATACCTGAACTGCAAATGCCCCACACAAGGTTTTACACTGTCTTGCAGAGATTGTGCATGAATCACCCATAGTGACTGGTATTACTTCAGCCCCTGGTTACACTGTATATACACACCAACATTTGTGTTTTTGTATGGTAATCTGTGATTTTAATAGAAACAATAAAAGTTATATTTCACTAACCGGAAAGAATCCTTCCTCAGTGTAGATGCTGTGGATTTGTCATAGATTTCGTTGTACACTTTGCACCACATGGCAAAGTGTAGATTCCAGGTGCTGTAGGGAATAGAATAGTTGAGGTCTCGGAGAAGTTGACCGCTTTCCCCCTTGTAATCTATTTTTGAAAACCACTTCCCTGGTGTCCTCCACACAAGTGAGGCCAGCCGTACACATAAGATAGCTGCTGGTGCAACACTTATTCAGTCAACTACTCTTAATCCCAATTCCCTCATACACATTATTGACCAAGCATGTGTCCCAGGGTTGCCAGCAATATTTTTTCTTTTTTTGGGCAACTTATCCTAAAATCACAGGCAACTAAAATTATTTATGGACATATTGGAAAACCATAATGAATGGTAACGATTATAGGTAATAAATGTCTATAGCTCAATATACTGGGAAGAACGCATTATTAGCATTTACCGTAAAGTGTAAAACAATGATTACCACCAAAATAATCAAGTACCACCAGCCTCAAAAAGAACACGGACACCTCTATTTTTTTTATCGACACAGGAAAAAGTCACCTATTTTTCTGGACTGTCTATAAATTTCTGGACGGTTGGCAACCCTGATGTGTCCATGTAGGAAGAAGAGAAGAAAATTGCTGCTAAACTTCCCTGGCAGCTTCTTATCTCCTCCAGAACAAAAAGATTAAGCAGTTGAAATCCAATTTGCTGATCTTTATCTCCCCCATATCGTCTCTCGGGGAAGAAATGGTGGACTCTCATTCACATTAGGTGGTCAGCTGGTCCTGCATTCTTATAGTGTCTTTGCTTTTGATTGCAAGCTACACATTTCCTGATCTTCAGGAAATTGTTTGGAAAGCTGGTCTCTGAGACACTCATATAAGGAGTTTACGGCTGCAAAGAGAACATTGTGTTATTTCAGGCAGGCAGTAACTTGCACAGAGAGGGTTTTCTTACACATCAGATGATGCACTTGCTGTACAGTGAAGAAGGTTGTAAAACAGATGCGTATTTTATATTTAGTTACAAGACAGTTACTGGCTGTTACATATGATTAGCTGTTTCTGACTATACAGCACTTTTCTCAAGTGCTGTTACAGTTCTGGGGGAAAGCATGACTTATTCAGTGAGAACTCATGCAGATACATTAGTTCTGTGCGTCTAGTAGGAACAAGAGTCATGTTCTTATCTTTTTTTTGGAAGCTCTTATGCAGTCTTGACTTTTTTATCTTATTATTTTAGATGAGAGCTCATTGAGGATGGTGTTTAACCTCCATGGAGCTCTATCTAATTACATTGCTACTGATAGCAAGTAAAATCAGTACTATTATGTATTATTCAGTGCTGACATATACTAAGGTGCTGTATAATACATCCTTCGCATTGTCTGAATCACCAGAGGAATTCACAATCTCGTTGTAGGACAACACCGGCCATCTATCACCATCTATGGGTCCATTCACAAAACCAATTTTGCGGAACGGGTGAAGACATATTAATTTCAATGGGGCTGCAAAAGTAGTCCTTAGTTCTGTTCCATGGCCCCGCAAAAAAGGTAAAAAAAAAAGAGCATATCCTATTCTTGTCCACAATCGAATGACTTCGGTAATTGATTTTTAAAATGGAAAACCACTTTAAAACTTGAAACTGAACTTGGTTTCCGACTAGTGCCTCAGAGCCAGGTTTGGTTTCAAGTTTTAAAGTGGTTATCCACTTTAAAAATCAATTACCGAAGTCATTCAACGAAGTCACATGCGACTTTGTGAATAACTAACTTCGGCTCATCAGAACCCATACATTCTGATACTGTATGGAGATGGATCTTCATACAGTATTATTCTGAAGCAGCAATATCTCCATCTTTGATGCGACCGAGCCAGGAGAGATATACTGCTAAGCCACGCCCCCTGGTGACATGACAACATTCTTAACAACAGGATGCAATGCTTATTCTCCCCACACCGGCCATATGCTGGAGGAGATCATCAATGGGTTCATTGCTCAGCTGTTTGTCCCTGTATGCTGTTTTGTGACTAATGGAGTGCCGAGTCATGAACTATCGTGTTCTGATCCTGGGACTCAGTGCTCTATTTAAACTCCATCCTGGCCATATACCAGTGTAATTTTGATTTCTTTGTGCTTTTTGACCTCAGCCTATATTTTGACATAATTTGTACTGTGTATCCCGTTTGGCTTGCCTTTTGACTATTATCTGTCTTTCGTTTTTGTACTGCCTTTTCTAGTTGGTTCTGACTCATTTTTGTACGACTGTCCCTTTGTGTTGTTTTGGTCTCTCGATGTTTGTCAGTCTCTGCACCTTAGTAGCATAGGGACCATTGACCATTTGCGATCTTGCTACTTAAGGTTTGAACTGCAAGTAGGTAGGGAAAGTAATCTGGGTTCCAGGTCAGGGATCACTGTCCGTGTCTGTCCATATCTACCAACGTTACATTTCCTATGTCTGAAATATATTTAGGAAAGAAGCTTAAAGATGGAATTTTGCCTGAAGTGATGCACAGTGGTGCTTGAAAGTCTGTGAACCCTTCAGAATTTTCTAGATTTCTGACTAAAGATTTTCACACAAGTCCTAAAAGTAGATAAAAGTAACCACATCAAACAAATGAGTCAAAAATATTAGACCTAGTCATTTATTTTTTGAGGAAAGTGATCCAATATCACATGTCCATGGCTAGTAAAATTATGTGACATTTGTGAATCTTTAGGATTAGCAGACGATTTAAATGTGAAATCAGAATCAGGTGTTTTCAGTCAATGGGATGGTGTGAGTGGGTGACCTGTTTTATGTAAAGAATAGGGATCTATCAAAGTCTGATCTTCACAATGCATGCTTTAGGAGATATCTCATGGCAGGAACTAAGGGGATTTCTGAGGACCTCAAAGGAAAAGTTGTTGATGCTCATCAGGCTGGAAAAGGTTACAAAAATAAAGAAGAAGATCATGCCAAGAGCAAGATGTGTAAAAGTCTGCAAGATCACAAAGGAACCCAAGGTAACTAAAAGCTTTATTGATATTGGCTAATATTAATGCTCATGAGTCCACCATCAGGAGGACACTGAACAGTAATGGTGCCCATAGAAGGATTGCAAGAAGAAAAAACATTGCTGCACATCTTCAGCTAGCTAAAGATCACCTAAACAAGCTAGAAGGCTATTGAGACCATTTTTTTTATTTTTTTACAGATGAGATCAAAATAGAACATATTGGTTTAAATTAGTAGCGTTCTGTTTGGAGAAAGGAATATATGGCATTCCAGTATAAAAACCTCATCCTATCTGTGAACACAGTGGTGGTAGCTTCATGGTTTAGGGCTGGTTTACTGCATCTGGGCCAGGATGAATTGCCATGATTATTGGAACAATTAATTCTGAATTATACCAGCAAATTCTAAAAGAAAATGGCAAGACATCTGCCCATGAGCTGAATCTAAAGAGATAGAGTTCAATTTGTTTTGTACAGAGGAATGGGCTAAAGTTCCTCAAAACCAATGTGCTTGACTAATCAACAATTACTGAAAATGTTTGGTGAAGTTATTGCTGCGTAAGGGGTCACGCCCAGGGGCGTAGCTATAGGGGTTGCAGAGGTAGCAGTTGCTACCGGGACCAGGAGTCTGAGGGGGCCAAAGACCCTTGTGTCGCATAAGAAGACACACAGAGCACTAAGGGAAGGGGGGCCCAAGCTGAACTCTTGCACCAGGGCCCATGAGCCTTTAGCTACACCCCTGGTCACACCAGACACTGAAATCAAAGGTTTGCCTCACATACTTTTTCTACTCACAGTCATGTGATATTGGATCATATCTCTCAATAAATAAATTACTATTTTTGACTCATTTATTTGATTTTGTTAGCTTTATCTATCTCTTAGGACACAAATGTTCAAACATCACTGTATGAAAGTAACTTTTTCATCTTTGCTGCACAGCAGATCTGAGCACCACAATCTGATGTCTTTCAATTAAAATTCTATATAACATTTAAAGTAATTCCTAATTTTTTCAGTTGCTAAGGTATAAGAAAATACATGCTACATGAATAATTCTTGACAAAAGATTATAAACAGAAAAGGCAGAACAGACAGTGGACAGAGTCAAGATGAGGTTTTAAGGGCATGGAGGGGTTTCACTAGATAAGCTGAAAAGGCAAAGGTGATCAAGATCACATCACTACGAAGTAATGCTAATAACAGGGGCGGAGATGCAACAGACTCTCAATCATTTTCATGACCAGAAGAGCAGTTGCAATAATTAATAGGTGAAGTAGCTGTTATAAGTGTATAATCCATGTACGAATTTAGTAGGTCTGTTGAAGAACTGAAATTTATTCTCTACTGAACCAAGCATAAAGTAATATAATGACATTTTTGTGGACTGGAAAATCACAGATGCAAAGTCCTATACTGACTAAGGCTGCAATAGCAACAGCAATAATATGATCATTTGAGGGTTTGTGTTATGACTAATGAACTAAACGTAAATTGCCATAGAGTTTCATATTGATCAAAGTATAGCTCAGTGAAATTCCGGAGGGGGGGAGCAGTAGTTCTTGCGGCCATAATCGTTCCTTTCTGAGGGTGTGGTTTCATTTCTTCTAGACTGAAACTAAACATTAAATGTACCCTAGAGATGGCCACATTTAATTAGTGGTTCTGGCTGCCCAGCAGTATCGGTATTTTAATGAAATGTCAGGTGGGAGATTTCCTAATCTTATCTAAGAAATAGTAGCTTTAGGGGGTAGTGCATCAAATGTTTCATCTAAATAGTAGGCATTTGCAAATGTATCATATATTTGTGCCACAGTGTGGTTTGAACTATGGATGGCAATTTACAGTTAGTGAGAGGCAGCCAGATATTTTGTGGATATATTTTTACCCATGCGTAGTTATCATTGTGACTTTTTGCAAAAAAAGTTGCACAAAAGTTGTATGTACTCCAGTCCCCTAGGTGGAGAACCAACTGATAGAACCTTTGTCATAAATATGATTAGACTGAAAAATACATAGGTATTTTTGCATGCAACAAATAGCATGCAACATTTTGTAAATTTGTTGCAAAAAAAGATGACTTCAAACCTAGCAGATGCTCCAAAGTGCAAAGCATCACATATTAATACATTACCCCCTTAGACTAAACAATCTACAGTAAAGATGCATCTGATTTATCACAGTAGCTAAGGCTGGGTAATAAATTTGGTGCATCTTCAGGCTGTCTAGTCTGGATTATAACACCTTTTAGGGTGGGTTTGCATTGGCGTTAAGGTATTCTGTTGTAGGTTTTTTGTGTCTTTTGCAAAAGTTGCATCTAGTAAATTAACTATAATCTAGGTCTAATCTCACTTTTAGCTCACTTTTAAATACAGACCATTGTGAAAAGTGGTGAAGATCACGAAATGTCCCAAAAATGTTTCCATGACTTGTGCCTTTTTTATGCCACAAAACTGACATATCTGATTTCATAAATGACCCCTTATGCTACAATGGAACCCTGACAAAATTTCTGATCCTTTAATGGAAAGAAAGGGAGTAAGAAACAAAAAGCAAAATCACCTGGTCTTGAAGGGTTTAAAGGGATTCTGTCAGCAGGATATTGGGTATAGAGATAATTACATCTCTATACCGGCCTTACTGCTGTGATTGTAAATATGTAAGTGTAAATGTTATTAGGGCAGTAGTTTACATAAAAAAGCGTTTTTATTAACCTGTGAAATACCTGGATAAGGAGCCCAAGGGGAGGTCCTGCGAGCCGTTGGAGCCCGGGCACACCGCAGATTTCGGAGCCCAGCACCGCCCTCCAGCTAATTATGCACGCCCCTTCAGCGCTGTCTTCTCCTCCGGCTGCGGCGCATCTTGCGCATGCACCGCGCATACAAGAGTCTGTGCCGCAGCCTGATCGCCATAAATCAGGTATACTTGGTATACCTGATTTATGGCGATTCGTGATGAATTCATAATGAATCAAATTTCTTGGGAACTTTGGCGAAGCTGCCGAATAAAATTTTTCAAAACTTCACTCATCTCTAGTCATCAGTATTGGAGAAGAGAGACAGCACTACTTACTGATCCACTTTGCTAGAACCAAACGATGGCTATGACAGCAGTGTTGAGCCCTAGCCTGTCGAACTCCTGATACTGATAAGATGAAGAGAAGACCGCATCACTCAATGTCTTCAGAGTAGTTTCAGAGTTTATTCACCAACTGTGCGACATTTCGACTTCTAAGAGTATTTTTCAAGCAAAGACTTTTAGAAGTTGTAACGTTGCACAGTTGGTGAATAAACTCTGGAACTACTTTGAAGACACTGAGTGCTGAGGTCTTCTCTTCATATTATAGTCATCAGTATTAAAATCTTGGACAACCCCTTTAATCTTGTGATCTGCACATACCAGGAAACAACCCCGCATTCCCCACACACCCCCACCTAGGCCTAATTATAGGTAGGGACAGACCTGTCTCATATATAGTTAACCTGGCAGCAGCACACTCTGAATCCTTATGCAACAGTCCAATTAGCAAAATTTCCAAAATAATCTAAAAGAAAGATACAGATCTGAAGAATGGGTGACATTTAAATCTCATGTGTATAAATATACACATGTATTTTTATATATTCCTCTATAATCAAAGAGGATACATTCTTTGTATATAATTATAAAAGCAACACATTCTGCCTGCACAATTATGTACAATGAAAATAGACCGGAATTGTTTAATTGTGTTCTGTTCTGCTAAAGAGCAAGTGCGAGCAAGAGTAATAATAAACTCAGAAAAATGCCTGCTACAAGCGGAATGTAAAATTACCAAATCTTTTTGTTTCTTTTTAATTTGGGCAGAGTGATTTGGCTGGCAAACTCGCTGGTGTATCTTCAGATGTTTATTCTCTTGCTGCAGGGATTAATAAAGTGAAGGTGAAAACAATCAGCATGCAACCGGTTATTGGATTTAGCTTCCTGCCAGGGCAATGCCAACACTTGCATCTTTAAGCTATGAAGTAGTCACCAGTGATAATGGGACACTAAGGGCTCATGCACACGGTCGTTGCAATATGCGGGCACTGTCCGTGTGCACTGCGCATCACGGATGCAGAACCATTGATTTGAAGGTCCAGTCCGGAACGCAGGCACGGAACCCCATGGAAGGTTCTCTCCGTGCCTCAACACCGCAAAAAAGTAATGCATGCTATACTTTTTTACAGTACGGAGAGACCATGGACCCATTCAAGTAGAATGGGTCTGGATCCGTCTGCGAAATCCACATGGATGTTGCCCATGCATTAGGGACTGCAAATTGTGATCCCCAATGAATGGAACGGCCAATCAATGGATGACTGAAAGGCCAATCAGTGCATGAGGCCTAAATGGGAGACTAAATCAGTGGGTGCTCTTCTGCAAGTGGCAAAACTGAACCACTGGTTTATTGGAGATAGCCATAGGGTTTTGATCACTAGGACTTAAAGGAGTTGTAATCAACACCAGATTGGCGCACGCAGTGCAGCAGCGGTGAGCAAGAAAAGAGATGGGAGACGGCACATGCGCACTGGGTGTGCCGTCTCCTCATACAGCTGATTGGCGGGGATGCCTTGTGTCGGACCCCCGCCAATCTGATATGTGATCAATATTAAAAGACCAGACAACCTATTTAAAGTGGCTTTCCAGTAATAAATATTTTTAATATAATGTCTGTAGCCTGTGTCCTGAAAAAGAAAATTCGTACTTACCTGCTCCCTGCCACTTCCGACCTCCTCTGTCTGTCACCGCTGTGTACATGGCCGGCTTTAGTGATTATGTGCCGCTTGTGGCCACATCACAACTGAAGCTAGTTATTGGCTGCAGCGGAGCATGTGACCGTGCCATGCGATGACAGTTGTAAACACTCCAGGTCCTGGAACATGGACACAGAGGAAGCAGCGCAGAGGACTGAAGCCTCGTGAGCAAGTAGGAATTTTCTTGAGGCAGATTGCTAGCATTACATAAAAAGTAATTATTACCAGAAAACTCCTTTAACCCCTTCCCGACCAGCGCCATATATGTACAGCGCTGGTGCGGTGCGGGGACATGACGCCCGCTCGCCCGTGCGGCGGTCGTCATGGCAGGCAAGTCTCTGCTGTTTCTAACAGCAGAGACTTGCCGCTACTTACCGCCATTGGCAGCGTCTTCTTGGCCCTTCTGATGCCGTGATCACACGTGATCACGGCATCAGGATGCGTCTAAACCCGGAAGTGTCTATACACCTTATGAAAACTGTAATTTCCTGCTTCCTACTACACCATATGCAATATTAAATGGTGGCGTTGGAAAGTACAATTTGTCCCGCAAAAAACAAGCCCTCATACAGCTATGTGAACAGAAAAATAAAAAAGTTATGGCAGTATGAAGGCAAGGAGCGCAAAACGAAAACGCAAAAATGAAAAAACCTCCGGGGGTGAAGGGGTTAATCCTTTGAGTCCCAGATGATTTTATGTTTTTGCATTTCTGTTTTTTACTCTCTGCTATGTGTTTTCCGCTCACATAGCCGTATGAATGCTTGTTTTTTGCAGGACAAGTTGTTCTTTCTAATGGCATCATTTAAAGTTGGATATGATGTAGTGCGAAGATGTAAAAAATCCAGATTGGATGGAATTGGGGAAAAAATGCAATTCCGTCAGTTTTATGGATTTGTTTAGGCATTCCTTATGCCAATAAAACTGATCCCTTTGTTCTTTGGGTTAGTACAATTACAGCAATACTACATTTATATAATTTTCTTGTGTTTTAATATAAAAAAAATACAAAAAACAATTTTGTTCTTTTGTTCACCATATTCTGACCTCTATAACTTTTTTATAGTTACATCTGTGAAGCTGTGTGGGGGCTCATTTTTTGTGGGGCGACCTGTACTTTGTATTGATAACATTTTGTTTAACATGTTTATGAATTTGTGATCACTTTTTGTTAAAATTTTGGTGGGGTCAAGTTATGAAAAAATGGTGAATCTACCATTTTTATTTATTTATCTTTCTGTAACGCCTTTCGCCAAATAGAATAAATATTTTTATGCTATGGAGGTTTTGGATATTGTGAGATGTATGATATTTCTTTTTTTTAATTATGTATTTTAATTTTGGGAAAGGGGGAGTGATATAAGTATTTTTATGTTTTATTTTTTATATTTTCAAAAACTTTTTTTTACACTTTTTAAACTTTTCCCCTTGTAAACTTGCACATGCGATCATTAGATTGCTTCTGTCATAGACTCCAATGCATTAGCATTGTCTATGAGAATTTCACTATGTTCCCTATGTCCCCATGACAGCCTTGCATCATCCAGAAGGACCAGGGCTGCCACAGGGAATGAACAGCTCCCCAAATTGCCACTGTTTAAAACAGCAGTAACCCAGTGGCTATAGTACCCACTGTCCTAGTAAGTACCTGCCATATTTAGGCTTCCTCAATACATGTATGGTGGTGGTTGTCTAAGGGTTAACAGTGTCTCACTGGATATATACTGTACAGTGCATTCAGAATGTCTTCAGTCCCTTTTGTTGTCTTGCGGCCTTGTGTTTAAGTAAAAAATAAATAATGTTTTTCCATTCTGCACTTAGAATGTGGAAACAAAATATTCAAAATCATGCTAATTTTTTAAAAAATGAAAAATTAAAATATTGCTTTAAGATAAATATTCAGACCTTCCAGTCTTCTTGGATATGATGCCACAAGGTCTGCACACCTGGATTTGGGGATTTTATGTTGTTCTTCTATGCATATCCCCTCAAGCTCTGTCTGGTTGGAGGGGGGCCGTTGGAGGACAGCCATTTTTTAGGTCTCTGTTAGACAATAAATAAATGAATGAATGTGTAGCGGCTCACCAGTTACAATGGTGGAGTGGAGGTGCTCCTATCAAGTGGCTATACCCGTAGCCACACAAGTTACTCTTAAATTAGTATGCAATGTATTAACATTGAATGACGGCATACGCTAAAAAGCATTGAATGCACATAAAGAAGGGCATTACCACCATTGATATCAGCGGATGAATATTATCATTATTATTACATCAATAGACTAAAACAACATTGCTACTGTACATCGGGATGTATAACCAAACATAGACTTCCATCTCTACTTCTACAGACAATGTTTTATGCCTACTAAAAACATTATAGTATCTGGCATACTTTTAAATTTTTAATTTTTTACATTTTTATTTTTATTTTAAGAGTGTCTAATATCCAAGCACAGGATCCTTGGTGAATTTATTTAATAATTGTTTTAAATAATAAACAAGTGTGTTTAAAAGTCACTGATAGTGGTCTAGAATATCATTTAGCTAGAATATTGGATTACACTTTTTCTTTCTTCCTTCCAATCACATTAATTTTCTGAACAAAAACAAAAGCCGATTATGTACCAGATGAGGAGTGTGCCCATCACCCTTGCATACTAATTTTTTAGGTCTCTGTTGATCGAGATGTTCAATCAAGTCAAGGCTCTGGCTGGTCCACTCGAGGACATTCAAAGAGATGTCCCTAGGCCACTCTTGCATTGTCTTGTCTGTATGCTTAGGGTTATTGTTTTGTAGCAAGGTAAACCTTCAGTCCCTCAGTTTCAAGTCCAGAGCACTGTGATCTGTCTCACGAGAGACTGTCCCTTGAAAATAAATAAATAAATAAATAATCAGGACTTTTTGCCATCTGTGATTGAACAGATTTTACTGGGTTGTGGATTACTGAATTTTATTTGTATTGTGTTGTTTTTTCTGCTTCTTTTAGTATTTATGTCACTCTTTATTGTATCTTTTTACCAGTATGTTACTAGTTCACCTTTTCAGCTGCCTTAGGGGATTTTTTTTTGTTTTACTTCCAAACAAAAACACAGAACTAACACTGGCGCTAGTGATAATGGCTCCCTTCCTATGTATGCTGCAGTCACTACAGTGTCACTACATTTCCACCGCCAATAAAAGAAACAACCAAAAATACTCTATAAGACTGCGCACTAAACTGCAAGATAACTTGTCATGTGTATCTAGTTCCAAAACAGTCAACAAAGTGAAACGCTGCTATGCCAGGCTCCAGTATTACCTTATAAGCTGAGGAGCTTGCCTCCACTCTGAAATCCTTTATCGCTCGATAACTGGCTAGTTGAATAGGAGTATTGTATTCGCCGAATATTCTATCTGCAGATCCGCAGCTCCGTGTGAGCGTGTGATTCGCATTAGTCTGATCGCGCTACCGGCCGGATTTTGATGGATTGGTTTGCGGGAGCCATTGATTTTTATTTTTTTTGAGTTATTGTCTTATGTGGGGGCTCATTTTTTGCGGGATGAGGTGATGTTTTCATTGGTACCATTTTGGGGTACATAAGACTTTTTGATCGCTTGGTATTACAGTTTTTGTGAGTCAAGGTGAAAAAATAGCTGTTTTGGCATAGTATTTTTTTTTTACAGCATTCATCTGAGGGGGCAAATCATGTGATATTTTTATATAGCAGGTTGTTACAGATGCGGCGATACCCAATATGTATACCATTTTTATTTTTCTTAAATTTTACACATTAGATTTATTTTTGAACAGAATAAAACCTTTTTTTCTGTTGCCATTTTTTGAGAGCCATATTTTTTTTATTTTTCTGGCGATTGTCTCAGGTAGGGTCTCATTTTTTGCAGGATTGGTTTGATTGGTACCATTTTGGGTTAAATACGCCTTTTTGATTGCCGGCTATTACACTTTTTGTGAGGCAAGAGGGAATAAAATGGCTGTTTTGGCATAGTTTAATTTTTTTTTTACAGCATTCACTTGGGGGGCCATCTCATGTAATATTTTATATAGCAAGTTGTTAAGGATGCGGCGATACCCAATATGTCCAACATTTTTATTTTTGTTAAGTTTTACACATTAGATGCATTTTTGAATAGAATAAAATCTTTTTTTGTGTTGCTATTTTCTGAGAGCCATATTTTTTTTACTTTTTGGGCGATTGTCTTAGGTAGGGTCTAAATTTCTGTGGGACGAGATGACGGTTTGGTACCATTTTGGGTTAAATACGCCTTTTTGTTTGCCTGCTATTACGCTTTTTGTGAGGGAAGGTGAGGCACTGTTTTTTTTTTTTTTTACTGCGTTTACCTGGCGGGGTATATGATGTGATATTTTTATAGAACCGGTTGATACGGACACGGCGATAACTAATATGTCTACTTTTCTTTTTTTTTTCTTTTACAATTTTTTTTAACTTTATTTTGGAAAAGTGCACTTTTTTTACTTGAAACTTTTATTTTTTGTAAAACTTAATTTTTTTCACTTTTTTCACTTTTAGGGGTCTGGTCCCCTTTACAATGCATCACAATACTTCTGTACAGTAATGCATTGGCTGTAAGTGTATTACCAGTGTAATACACTTAGAGCCTGCTTCCTGTGAGATCCAGGGGGCTGGATCTCACAGGCTCACAGGGATGGCAGCCACAATGCCTAAGGAAGGCATCGGGCTGCCATCTAAGCCATCAGATCCCCGTCACAGCAGCACTGGGACCGATTGGATTCTCCTTCCTGCCGCTCAATGCTGACCGCGGCACATCGAGGGTTAATACGCCTGTATCGGTGTTTTCTGTTGGGAACAGCCGGCCCCCTGCAGCTCCTGAACCCACCCGATCAGTGCGCCGTAGTACTACAGGCTGGTTGGGAAGGGGTTAAAGAGATTGTCCAGGAGATAGATGCCTTAATGGGGACAGATCCCTGTCCCTGTTTATATACACACATGTTATTGTCAAACGAAACAGTGGCTTGTTCTGCGCAAGGATCCAAAAATGTTGTGTTAACAGAGTTAATTGTTAGAGTAAAGAGTGGCTTGTTTTGAAGTTGAACAAGTTGGAAAAAATGATCCCTTTTATATGGGAGCAGCAACAATACAGTGTGGAAAGGTTACGGTGTGTAGGAGTAATAGCAGCAGCAATAGTAGCGGCAGCAGTAGCAGCACAATGTGAAACAGACCAGGCATTAGATGTGTGGGCAGATGTGTTGGGGTAGTAGTAATATTAGTAGTTGCAATTGTGTAGCAGTAATGATAGTGTCAGTGAAAGTTGCAACAGAAGGATTAGCAGCAGAGAGCAGCAGCTATGACAGTAGCAGTAGTAGCAGCAGCAGCAGCAGCATAGCAGTATGGAACATGATGGAAGCAGGAAGACAGTGACAGTGGCATGATGGCAGCAGCAGTAGTAGACATACGGTATGGAACATGATGGTAGGAAGACAGACAGCAGCAGTGGCATGATGGCAGCAGTGGCATCCATATGGTGCATGATAGTAAGCATGCAGGCAGTAGCATGATAACAGTAACAAATACATTATGGAGCATGATGGCATTTATGGAACGCGATGCAACTGATCGGCTATGTGCAGAGTCAGATTGGCAGCTTACCGCACTGGGAAAATTCCTTGATTACTATGCAGTGGGTCGCCAACCCTGCTGTGCTGCCATTATCATCCACTGTGTGATACTGTATGATAATGACAGCACCGGACTACAATGTGTATTAAAAACTGTGACACACATCACAGGCTGGTGTTGTCATTATCATACAAAGTGTATGATAATAACAACTCCGCTGGGCCGCCACTGGCTAGACGCCATTGCTACGATACATATCTGACCCATAGCTAGATGCATGACAGGTCTATAGTAAAGCAGATCAACCGTGCAGTTCATTCAAAATCAGCAAATAAAAGTTCTGACAAAAAGTGGGACTGTTGATACTGTCCTAGGACAAATGCAGCAGTCAGTATCTCATCACAGGCTCAGGCATAAATGTGCAAAGCTTGTTACTAGGAGTTGTATAGCTCATTTGTTGCACTGAAATAGTTAATAGGACAGCTCTGATCAGGGAAAGAAAGGGTTAATCCAGGTGCTGCTAGCTGCAATATTGTAATCCACAATAGTAGGGGTGGTGGTAGTGGGTCACGGTGGACACTGTAGAGTGATACTACAGTATGTTTAGGTGACATTGGGGGGCAATGACTACAGAGTGATACTGGTTATATGTGATGGCAGAGGGGTGACTACAGTGATGCTATTTATATGTGATGTGGAGTGACTACAGAGTAATGCTATGTATATGTGATGGGGAGTGACTACAGAGTAATGCTATGTATATGTGATGGGGAGTGACTACAGAGTAATGCTATGTATATGTGATGGGGAGTGACTACAGAGTAATGCTATGTATATGTGATGGGGAGTGACTACAGAGTAATGCTATGTATATGTGATGGGGAGTGACTACAGAGTGATGCCATGTATATGTCATGGGGGGGCAAAGACTACAGAGTGATACTGGGTATATGTGATTGGGGAGGGGTGACTACAGAGTGATACTGGGTATATGTGATTGGGGAGGGGTGACTACAGAGTGATGCTATGTATATTTGACAGTAATGACAAGTGAATGCAGAGTGATGCTATGTATATGTGATGGTGAGTGACTACAGAGTGATGCTATGTATATATGATGAGGGGCAATGACTACAGAGTGATACTGGGTATATGTGATTGGGGAGGGGTGACTATAAAGTAATGCTATGTATATTTGACAGTAATGACAAGTAACTGCAGAATGATGCTATTAATATGCGATGGTGAGGTGGCAGTGACTACAGCGTAAATCACTCTGTACCTAGAGTTCTTACTTTGACATTAGACCTGCTTAGTATAAAAGCTCATTCGTTTTGAAAACAGAAAGGCGATTCTACTGATTCAGTATAAGGACCCCCCCCCCAACTGGTTGACCAGGATGTCTTTCAGACTCTGAGCCAATCAGGGCATGCCCTCTCCGCACTTACCCATAGCATCATGTGATTCTCCATCTTCTTTCTCCCTTATGGTTTTAACTGCAAATTGTTTCTGTAAAATGGCACTAGGCATAGTGAAGTATATATACACATATCCAGGACTTGACATCCCCTTTAATGACTTATTAATAATTGTGCCTGAAGGCTTAGAAACACTCATGATTCTGAATTACAGATATATGTGGAAAACAGCAATCATGATTAACCTGTTGGTCTTTCTGGCCCATCACACATTCTATATTATAGATCTCAGCATCATTAATCTTATGTCCTGTTGTCCAGCATCAGAAATTAATCCTGTTTAACCTACATCTTGGTGTAATTAATGTGATTAGGTGATTGCCTACCGTTAAAATCCACACATGGTAATTAATGGTTCATACAGAACAACAAATGAAACAAAGGGACACAACAATTATTCTTCAACCTGCAGATCATACAAAATGTAGCTATGTGAATCAATTAAAAAAAATCTTAAATGTCTCCTAAGATTAAAAGGCAGATTTATCATAGCCTGGAGGCGTATATCAGGCTATGATAACCAGGCGCTTACCGGATGTTGCATCTGATTTATGACAAGACCTAAATTAGGCATGGCATCCGGCAGTCTGTGCCCTGAACTGAAATGTATACCAGCCCCTGGCTGGAGTAGATCTCAATGTTCTTCTATGCCTGTTTTCTTGTAATCAGTATGTTGGAGCCACCACCCCCAACAACTGCAAAAATGGTGTATTTAAGTTACAAGATTTTTAATAACAAATAGTAATAATATATAAATAATAAAAATTAATATATAAACAAAGTTATAGTAGAACATTTGATATACTGTATTTTAGTATTTTTTCATTAAGGTCTTTAACACCAACAATATTTTTGATGATTTAATATGGCTACCCAATAACCCAGAATACTTTACAACAGTGGGGAACACAATTTTTGTTGAGTTACATCTTGTTTTTGACTAACTTTTGGCTCCAGAATCCAAAAGTTTTTCTCTATCACAACAAGATTTTATGCTTTTGGATACCCTCCATTTTTACTCAAAAACCATACAAAGTGTACATACAAGGACAAATAATTACCTGAATGTAATGTTTATGTAAAGTTATTTTGTTCATACAAAGGACAATGTAAGTCAAATTGTGTGCAAGTAGTAAAGTTAGGTAGTAGTTAAGGTAAAAATTTATACTTATAGCTTTTCCTGGAGTGTTCAATCTGTGGTTAATCTCGTTGGATGCTCCAACAATAGTCATCCATCTTATGTACATCCCATCTACCCTGACACCATCCCTCCGTGACCTTCAAATCTTAGTGGAATCGTTCACCGTGCTCATCACTGACTGCACCAAGGCTTTCCAGGAAGTTAGCAAGATGGCTATACAGAAAATGCACCTTGATGCTCACGTTGCAACCAAGAAAGTCCTTGACAAGATCTTTGAATGATAACCAAGCATTCTTTTGGAGTTCTGATATTGTCCCAATGAAATGTTCCTCTTTGATGAGCTGCCGAATTTGTGAATTATCAAATACATCGGCTTTTATTGTTTAAGACAGGCTAAATGCCAAAATGAGCAGTTGGCAAAGTTTTAATGAATTGTTTCATGAGACCTAGCTTCATGTGAAGCGATGGGAATATTATGTTCTTTCTGTCAACAATGGCTCATGTAGAAGGTTTGGATCACTAAGTTTGATTTCAGATCTTGGAGGCCAATTCCTCTCCACTCAGTTCTTCTCATGAACTATGCTGTCCCACATACACAGAAAACAAGGCTACTTGATGCATCTGCGTTGCTGACCCAGAAGAAAGCATACCATTTTAAGGTCAACACAGATGAACCAATTGTGTTTGTGATATTGCAACGACTCAATGACTCAATGTATTTCTCCATGTTCTTCACAAAGACAAACCAAATAGCCTAGACAAATAACAACCTGTTGCCGGTCGCCAAGGTCATCCTCCACCCCTCCTCACTCAAGGGGGGTTTGATCTTGGCCAATCGGAGAGCACTAGTGCTCCCCTCGATCCAGGCTTCACCAATTGCATTAAGATTTGAAATCGCATGCCTATTTTAGTCTAAATCAGCTGAAATTTTTTTTTAAATTGTTCCCCAGTTTAATCCATCCAAAGTTACTGTGGATCGGGGGTATACTATAATGTACTATAGCCCAGCTATACAGTGATGGAAATATATTGTTTCCTGTCCCCTGTGGCAGATGTGAAACTCTTGTTATGCGTTCATTCTCATCTTTATGTCATTCATTCATGTTCTTCTACAGAACTAATGATGACCTGCTCACAAGACAGGACCCATAAGTAACACTTACAATGAAAGGCTTCTACGATGAGTAATATATTCTTGTTAGCACATTTATTTCTACGTATATTCTAAATGACATCCCTGGGACCATTTCAATCACTAGCTCTATTTCTTTCATGAATAAAAATCGAAAAGACTGAGGGTTATAAATACATGTTCTGTCTGATTACATACTTCATTCTTCCAGCATTGTTTTATCTCAATAGAATTATATTCAGTAATTACAGTCTAATTATTATTCACATTTGAAAAGCAACTTCACAGTTTGCAAAAATCCCCTGTGCCATGTCTTTCACAGTGAGATGGCAAACATAAGGCTGTCTTCAGCGGAATGTTTTCTAAATTGGAAAAGGATCCAGATTATAAATATACATTCTCATTAGCTACACAGAATTGTCCATGATTTGTGGAAAAATCTCTTTACCGTGAACTAGCGACAAGTAACTCTATAAAACTTTAAAAAATAAAAAATCCAGTTTGTGCTCATTTTTAGCCATGGTTGTAACTTTGTCTCTTACAGAAAATGAATTAACCCTCAAGTTGCTGTTGAGATTTTGCTGCAAATCTCAGATATCGCTGTGGATTCATTTTTCAATTCCTCAAAGGAGTAGTCCAAAGGGGGAAATTGTGGTGCTCACTAGTTTCTTTTGCTTTTTATTTCAAAAGTTGATCAAAACTGATGAAAACTAGACATTTAATTTCTTTTTAGCTTGCACTACTGTGGAGATATGTCAACTTATATATTTATGCAAGTTAGGCAGTTAGAGCACTGAGGGACGACATAGCTTTTAGAGCACCACTACTATTAGGGCCCTTGGTGGTTTTTACACTTCCAGCCTCCACTTTGATTGACAGGACTAGACAGCTAATGGTGCCTGTGCTGTGGCACACATAGTCATTTGTGGGGTAAAAGGAATCTTTGGTGTGAAGATGTTTTATTCCCCTAGGAATGCTCGATTTTGCTGATGTACTGTGGCTTATATGTAGGTATTCAAAGGTGTCAGGAGAGCCTATGCAGAAGGGACTGAGCACTGTGTGTGAGTACTTACTGACCTTTCTATATTGCCAGTAGCTGTGCTCCTCTGCTGGTCTCCAGTTCTAGTTCTGGTGGAGGAGCACAGCTGCTAGGACGATGGAAAGTTCAGTAAGTATTCTCATTCACTGCCACCAATGAATGCCTGAATATACGCGATTTTCCTAAAAGAATGCATGATTTTGGCTAAAACATTCTGACATAAATGAACGTTTTTACTAGAGATGAGCGAATCTATTCGCCGATTCGTTGATTCATATCGAATCTTGGAAATTTTTGGCTGCAAAGCAAATCCGAATATTAGGTGATTCGATTCGGCTTTGTAAGCATTCGCTACGTAGTTTGTCCTATAAATTATACACTATTGCTACATATAAGTTACTGTTGCATATGAATTCAATTCATTAGCAAAACTTTACTGTTAGTTCGTTTATCGTGTGCAAAAGCCCGGGAAGGTCACCTGACCTAGTGGGCAGGGCTTGCTCTGATTGGCTCAGGCTCGGTAAGCCAGTGACACATCACTTCTGCTGCGACTGCTGAGATGAGTAGAAGCATTGTGTGTGAAGTTCTGAGACTCTGAGACCTGTTTTGTGAAAATGTGGGTGTAATTGCTCTGGGAATCCATATTACACATATCAGGGATACTGCAGGGCAAGTTCAGGGCCACTTCAGGGCTAGTAATTAATCAGGCAGGTAGAGAGAGACAAGGAAAGATAGGGAGATACAGGGACAAAGACCAGCTGCAGGGCCACAGAGTGAATTGAAAATGTCTGGAATGGATAAGCAAAAGGGGTCCAGTTCCAGCCAGACCTCGAGCTCTAAAAAAAAAGGAGGCACAGGGCAAAAGTGCCAAAGGACCTGTAGCCGGAGCATCTACTAGTAGTATTGGCAATACTTGACCGTTGTTCCACCAGGCTAACCCACCAAGGCGCAAAATTGTAGTGGAGGAGAAAGTGGATGAGGTAGTGGAATGGATGGCACGCTCATCTCAGTTTCAGCCGGATGATTTGCTGTCATCTGCTGATACAGTATCCATATGAAGCCAATGGCAAAGCCCGCCATTTTTGTATGCACTTTGTACGCTTATGCGTATGTGTTCGAAGAGGTTGCGTACCTTTTTACCTGAACGTTCGTTATTAGTGTGCGAATGTTCGCTAAAAGCCATATAATTACATATATTTTGTACGCAAATTCTTTGAATGTACGAATCTTAGGAAAAGTTCGGCGAATGTTTGGCGAATAAAATTTTGCATGATTCTCTCATCTCTAGTTTTTACCCATAAATAAGGCTGGACCACCAGTGATCCACAGTGCAGGCAACATTAGACAGGGCTGTCAAAACAAGGGGGGGGGGAGCAGTGTCCAGAGCACAGAGGGGTGCAGTGCTCCAAGAGCTACTTTGACCCCTCGGTGCTCGACCTGCCTAATTTGCATAAATCTTCAAAATCTCTGAAGTGGTGCAAGCTGAAAAGAAAAGATGTATTGTTTTAATCATCTAAATCAACTCTACCAGGCAATATGTCTGGTTTAATACAGTTGATCATGCTGACAGAGACTCTTTAAGTGTGAGGTCACACACAACTTTTTATGGAAGTTCTTGATGCAGACTTCTGAGAGAAGGTCATATGTGGGTTGGAAGGAAATGAGAAATATAAGGTGAGGACTTCTACTTCTCTTTTCTGCTGGATCCTATGGCTTTGGTTATTAAAAAGATTTGGTTTGTTTATCCTTGAATGTGTTTTCTACAAACATTTGCTCAGTAGAAGAGGCATGAATTGAAATGGCCCTGAGCACAATCTACTAAAATTGCAATAAACTGATCAGCTGAGAACATAATACAAACAGGACAGTATTCAACTAAAATTAAAGGAGACTTTAAAACACTAAGGTCTCATTCACATGACCATATCCGTTTTTACCGACTGCAAATTAAGAATGTGCAGAACACGGATAACAGCATTGTGCGTTCCGCATTTTTTAGATCAGAACGTTCTTCTACATGACAGAGTGCCTATTCTTGTCCACAAATATGCGGGTCAATGGAACTTAAGTGTAGATGCAGAGAGCACACGATGTGCTGTCTGCATCTTTTGTGGCCACAATGAAATGAATAGGTCAGCATCCGATCCGGATGCGGACAGAAAAATACAGTGAATTGTGAATTGACTGTAAGTATAATAGAAAGTTGCAGAACTTTTAACTTTATAATGATTAAGCCTTTTTGCATTAGACTAAAACAGATAACTTTTTACATTTAAAGTTCTTTCTCTTTACTGTCCTTCATAAACTGTACAGTACAGATAGCTGTAAAGCCGAATATCCAAGCCATTGAATTTTGCTTAGAGGTTGTCTTAGTACTGAAATTGAGGGCTTATTTTAGGAGTATAACATCAGGGTCTGTGCCAAGACAACTTTTTTAGAATCTGAGCTCCACATAAGGATCAACTTAGACTCTATTATTTGGGTATTCATATTTTTTGGGAGAAGGTAGAAGGGGTCTTATAGAATGGTCTTTAATCCACTCCATTGTAACAGTTTGAATTTTATCCTATTAATGTATATTGTGTTGTGATTCTATATGCCAAGGCCTTGATTCATTGTTGCAACAGTGTTTTTTCTTGATAACTATGATGACAATCATCATTATTTTCCATGTTTCCATTGTATTTTAGGACTGCCAACTATTTGCACACAGAAAAAAAAAACTGCAAAAAAAACACAACAGAATAGAATAACATACAAACTCAACTTTTTATCCTTTAGAAATCAGTCCAAACATAACATTAAACTAAACTTTTTTTTAAACTAAACTTAACTCAAACTAAAGTTCAATATGCTCATCTGAAAGTGGACATACTGTGTCGGAGCATAGTTAAAACTTACTAATATACTTCATTCACCAGTTCTTTTCTTTTCCCTGTAGAAGTTATGTCCAAAGATCACCTGTTGTAGCCCCTGTGCTTGTCCCTGCTGCGGTCGCATGGTATACCTGCTCTGTTTAAACAGCATCTGTAAAAGAGTTCCGTATTGTGTGCCAGTCAAAACAGCACAGGTATACCATGTGACCACAATGGGGATGAGCGTTCCAGGCGGAAGCCGATCACATTAGTTTAAAAATCGCCTAGAGAGAGACGAAATTGAGAAGAAATTGAGGTGGTAATATGCAGTGGATTACAAGTTTAGGAACTTCAACAGGTGATCTTTAGACATAATTTATGCAGGGAAAAGAACAGAACAAGTTAATGAAGTATATTAGTAAGTTTTAACTATGCACTGACACAGTCTACCTGAGTAAAAATAAAGTTTAGTTACTCTAATAGATTTATTATATTTCATACAGTGGGATCAGCTGCTTTTTTGGGATCATTAGGGTTTAAATTTTTTTTTATACAACCCAGATTCAGTGTAATAACATAAATCCACTCAACACCCAGTTTCATGTGCTACAATATGAGTTTTTGCGCTTGTGCACTTTCGTACATCTTTATTATTTTTCCTTCCGATTCTTGTATTCTGTAAAGGCCATGATCAAAGCCCCATTCTACCACAAACCTCAGTAAAGTAAAAGAGAGAAGTAATTCAGCTGCACTCAGTACATATGTGCAACATTAAGAGCTTGTCAGACGAGCATTTCTTCACCTTTTAGCTTGGCCTCCTTGTACTAAGAATTGCTCAGGTGATTGGATTTAACAAGCCTACATGGGTCTTTTAGCAGCACTATATTACTCATTCTGTCAGGACTCAAAGCAAACAGTACATTATAGTTACGGGCACATGACGTACATATGCCTCCTTCCAAGGCTTTCAAATTCCGTAAAATGTGTCCAAATTGTAAAAAATTTGTCCAAATAATATTTTATAATACAATATATTTTGTCTCGACAGTGCTGTTCTGTTCACTAAATCCTTGCGGCAGTTGTCAGAAGGATTAATGATATTTGTTTAATGGAATTTCTGGTTGCTATAGATAACAATACTTATCTTATACATTTAAATACTTGGAGCAGATGGCTTGACAGTACATCTGTGTGATATTACTATTTTTCAAGAGGTATTAATAAAACATTTAAATTACAACACATCTTGGGCAAACGCCTTAAAAACTCCTGTTTGCTTCTCAGTTTTCTCTTTTCTTAAAGGGCACATGGTGTCAGAAAATGACCTATTGTTTAAATAGTTTTTATGTTCTACATACTTTAAAGAATTTTTGGTGATGTTATATATAACTTAATGTCACAGTGTTTTAAAAAAAAAACTAAAATTCTCTGATTTCACATTGGTCACTAAGCCTAATAATAGGTATATCTATATGTATAGATATAATAGATATAAGTCTGTACAGATCACTTCTCTGCAGTTATCTCCTGTGAGGCAGTGACAGGCCTCCTACATGATAGAGGTGTGAAGAGGGTGGATATTTCAGTCGACACCCCTATTCCATGACAGGTATTCATTACCAAGAGGACTTGGTAAAGGAAGCCTGCAGAGGCTCTGTGTGATTTCAGCCAGGAGATCTGGGGACCACGAGGCTGTGTGAAACCCTGAATTTTCAGGGGGCCCAGCGATACCTGAGGAAAGAGGTGTCACCCGGTCAGAGTTGGGAGGACTCTTGGACCAAATCCCCCCAAGGTACCGGTGTGGTTACAGCCAGAAGGCTGCTAGACATTATGGCTGAGAAAAGGCCTATCGTACCCTGTGTTTGAGGTGAGTTAGGGAGAAGACCAATGTATTAGTGAGTGCCTAGATGGGCAGGTGTTTATTTTTTGTTCTGTTCTGTTGTGTTGGAGTCTTATCTTCCCCAGTGATGATATAACTGGGGAGAGTTCACCTGTGTATGTTGAAGCGCCCACAATAAAGCACAGTTTAGACTTTAAACCCCCTGTTTGATGCAAAGTCTGTAATTGCCAACCCCAAAGAGAGAGAGAGCGATCCCTTACACTCATATATGAGCCATATACTCACCTTAAGGGAATTTTATATTAATAGCCTATCCTCAGGATAGATCATCAATATCAGATCGGTGGGGTCCTACTTCCGGCACCCCCACTAATCAACTGTTTGATTAGGCTATGGTACTTCATAAGCACTTTGGCCTTTTCCTCGGCCAGTGACGTCACCCTAGATTGGTCACTTGTCCTAGATGCAGCTCAATCCCATTTAAGTGAATGGAGTTGAGCTGCAAAACCAAGCACATTCACTATACAATGGATGGTGCTGTGCTTGGTAAACTGTAAAGAAACGGCTTAGATTTCCTACAATGATTAGTTAATAAGGACGTTGCTATTTAAAGCAAAGATGATTGAGATGCCCTATCTGAGAGCACCACAAAAAAGAAGGAAAATGCTGAGGTCTGTTATATATATGTTTATATGATCTGGATGAGAAATGCTGAGTAAAATGGGGTAATGGTGACACTACCATTGTTTGTTTTTCTTACAGACAAACAGCTTTATGTGAATTTTTAATGTTATTTAAAAAAAAAAAAGAAATACCGCTTGACTTTCTCATTAGACCATTCACTGCTGCCTGATAGGAGAGCAGATGAGTGGTTCAATTAGAGCATTACACATTACACTGAGGTCATCTTTTTCTAGGCCTGTCAACAGAACAATAGCATTGTCATACTGTTATCCAAATTCTACTAATCTACTATTTTACTAACAGATAACATCTTCCACTCACAGCAGCACTGAATTAGCAATGGCTTATCTATATAGGATCTCTGTGTGCTGACTGCTATAGAAGGACAGTATTTTGTATTTAATTTTAATTAGAATGAAAAAGAAAAACATAATAAGTTGTTTTCTATGAGGGGGGTTGTCAACGTTATGAAAAAGATATAGCACTGTAAATCTGATGGGCAGCAATATATAACTAAGTTAAGCAAGTTTTAGCCCCAAAAAATATATCTCCTCATTTCCATGGTTCTCTTCTGGCCCTTTGTTCACCTGCAATAACAACAATCTCTGCCCCTCCCCCTGCTCTACAAAAGGAGTGAATACAAGTATGCATGTCTGCCTGCTAGGATACTCAGCATCATGTTGTATGTGTAGGACTACAAGTCCCAGCTGTAGAATGACACTGCTGATACACACATATACTTCCCCCTACCTTTCTTGTGCAATACTCTGCAGAACTACTCCAGCTTGTCAGCTTCTGTGCCCAGAATTTGTCTCCACACTTCCTTAAGCACTGATTTATCACACCTTCACTCCAGAATTCTGTCTTCAAAAAGTCGCACGATAGGGCTTTTGCGACTTTTTTGCGCATTTTTTTGCGACTTTTTGCATGTGTACACCACTCACTCCAGTTTGTAATATGGGTGGAAAAGTGGGTGTGGTTAGCCATGTTAATGAGTTTCACTCCAGATTTATCATTGCGACTTTTTTTAAAAAGTCGCAAAATAGTCGCAATCTCACTCCAGGAGGAGGGTGGAGTAGGAAAAGTGGAGGAGCTTCTCTAGACAGAAGTGTTAGGTTTAAGGACAAGCCACATTTATCACACAACCTGTGACGTTTGATAAATGTGGCACAAAGTACTCCAACATAGATGCAAGCAAAACTGACTTCAAATATTCTCCTAATGATAAATTCCCCCCTGAGTCTTTACTGGCTGAAGGGTTTAATGTTTGCTAATAAATTCAGTGAGAATGAGACACAGAGCAGACAGCAATGCAGGGAGGCATGGCCAACACAGTGACGTCTTGTGTACAGACTGTTATCTGATCTCTGAGGCTTGTGCATGAAACATCAGCAGAGCAGGGAGAGAAGCTGACATCATAGGTCATGTGAGAAATCTGTGAAATCTGAGAAAGGAGCCACTGAAGTTAAAGTACATTATATTTGCCTAGTTAGAAAAAAAATATATAGTTATATAAAAAAATAACTTGGACAACCCCTTTAAGTTAAAAAAAACACACTTTTTTGACAGAAGTGTCCTCTTGATGCTACTTTTGCAGGGCCACTGTCACTTTCACTGTTGTGAAGGCACTATGGCTATCACTATTATGCAAACTGATGTCACTGATATGGCACTATGGTTGGCACTATTATGAGGGATAGTGATTGCCACTGTGATGAAGGTATATATGGATGATACTATTATGGAGGCACTGAGGTTGTCATTGCTATGTGGGAACTGTGACTTTTGCTTGCTTAGTCCACAATGCTTGTTCCCAATTATTGGCCCATATAAAGATGCCACTGGTCAACTGATGAGCAAACAGCCGCTCGTTCATTTGGCAAAATCATTGTTTCTGGGCAGAAGATTGTGCTGTGTAAACAAGAATCTGCTGCCCAGAAACAATGAATCTGTATGGGAATGAGCTATTGCTGTAGTGATTGCTTCATGTAAATGCAGTTTCTCCTCCTCTGACGAGCAGAAAGTTATCAGGAATGAATGGTCCATTCCTGAAAATTGCCTGCACGGACAGCCCGTGTAAAGGAGCATGCACTCCTGAACTGTTCCTCTGATCTATTAGGACCCTAACAATGCCCCTAGTATCAGCTCTGACTAATTTTAAGCTGGTCAAATGTGTATCTATCGTATGATTAGAAGCAAGAAATGAATTCTGTTTCTCAATAACAGCAAGAAAAGATTGTAAAGCTATTAGGAATAGGACGTTGTATCTCCTTACAAAGACCAGTCTTGTATGGAGACTTACTGAAAGTACTCCATTATATAGGGACTTATTGGCAATTCTCCATGGGAAAATAATGTACAAAAAGGTATCTCCCAATTACGAGAACCATCTTGGTAGAGCCACCTTGTGGAAGTGTCTCCCTATGAGTCAAAATATGACCATTTAACAAGCCTTTGGATTTATAAGGAATAAAGCCAAAGGAATATAGCCAAGCTAAATATCCATCCACACTTTAGTATGGAGTAGGATTCTGGCCAGCTGGGTAGAATGTCTTGAATGCAGCTTAGGCACCCAGCCAGCTAGGATCCTACTCTATACTAACGAGAATCAAGCACCACAAAACAGCTGTGTATGGATAGATATTTGGCTTGGCTATTTTCCTTTGCCAAATCTTAAAGCTTGTTAAAGAGTTGAATTTTGACTCATAGGAAGCCACTTCCACAAGGTGGCGTTAGCGAGATAGTTTTCTTCCTTGGGAGATACTTCTTTGCATACAGAAAGTACATAAGAAAATTCTATAACATTTATTTGCTTAAAATGGAAACGTGTCAGCATCTTCTAAATCAGTGCGGAGCTTGTTACTGTAGCAGTTAATGATCGCTCACATAGGTCTACAGTACATCACTTATCTTCTGACCTCATTTATAGGAATTCACATAGTTAATATAATGAAAGTAAGCTATTATATCAAATGGTGCTAATTTTGGATCACACATGCTGTGCTTTCATACTAATAGCAGCTATTAATGATGTAGCATTTTCATGGCAATCTTTAGAAGTATCTGATACCTAGAGTTAAATAAAACCAACAGGCAAGCTCAAATAACCATTCATTGGCTTCTTCTTTCCTTTATCTCTCATTTTTAGTTCCCTTTTCTTTTTTCTATCTTTTTAAATTTAGGTAGAAAAAAGCTTGGGTGGACTATTCAATTTTCCTTTGAATACAAGGAATTCAGAAGTGTACCACAATTTATAAGAAAAAAACAAAGATAGTATTGATATTCAATTCTAGAATACTCTGGTGTTTTAACCCCGCCAGGAGATTCACAGTAAATATACGGTCTATAAATGGCCACCTGTCTCAGACAGAAGAGACCTGTTAGCAATAGCGCTTATTGCCGACATTTAATCCCTCAGATGTTCAAAAGTGACCATGGAATGTGAGTGATGAAAATGTGGGAACTGTGTATCTTCTCCAGCTGAGATCGGGGAGGTTGTTACATTGTAGTAATAGGCCATTGCATGTTTAAGGCTCCAATGCCTATCACTGGTATATACAGGCCTGCAGGAGGCAGCACTGCTTTGGAATATACTGAATTCTGTACTCTCTAATGGATACAAAATCATTACAGAATATAAATAGAGTTGCTTGTTATCTGGAGAAAAAAAATTAAAATGTAAAAAATAAAAAATATAAAAGTTCAAATCACCCCCTTTTCCCAAAATTCGCTACGTAGTTGTCCTATAAATTATACGCTATTGCTACGTATAAGTTACTCTATATGATGTTGCATACAAATTCAATTCATTAGCAAACTTTTACTGTTAGTTTGTTTATTGTGCGCAAAAGCCCGGGAAGAAAGCGGTTACCTGACCTAGTGGGCAGGGCTTGCTCTGATTGGCTCAGGCTTGGTAAGCCAGTGACGCATCACTTCTGCTGCGACTGCTGAGACGAGCAGAAGCATTGTGTGTAAAGTTCTGAGACTCTGAGACCTGTTTTGTGAAAATTGGGGTGTAATTGTTCTGGGAATCCATATTACACATATCAGGGATACTACAGGGCAAGTGCAGGGCCTGTTCAAGGCTAGTAATTAATCAGGCAGGGAGAGAGAGACAAGGAGAGATAGAGAGATACAGGGACAAAGACCAGCTTCAGGGCCACAGAGTGAATTGAAAAATGTCTGGAATGGATATGCAAAAGGGGTCCAGTTCCAGCCAGACCTCGAGCTCTAAAAAAAGGAGAAGGTGGCACAGGGCAGAAGTGCCAAAGGACCTGTAGCCGAAGCATCTACTAGTAGTATTTGCAATACTTGGCCGTTGTTCCACCAGGCTAACCCACCAAGGCGCCAATTTGAAGTGGAGGAGAAAGTAGATGAGGTAGTGGAGTGGATGGCACGCTCATCTCAGTCTCAGCCGGATGATCTGCTGTCATCTGCTGATACAGTATCCATATGAAGCCAGGGGTCAAACTCAGAGCGTTCCTCCTGCTCCACCATTCCTTTCCAGCAAAGCCCATCATTTTCGTACGCAATTTGTACGCTCATGCGTACGTGTTCAAAGAGGTTGCGTACCTTTTTTACCTGAATGTTCGCTATCAGTAATGTTTGCTAAAAGCCATATAATTACATATATTGTGTACGCAAATTCAACAAATCTATTCGTCGAAAATACGAATCTTAGGAAAAGTTTGGCGAATGTTCGGCGAATAAAATTTTGCATGATTCGCTCATCTCTACTGATTTGTCATTTTTTCGTCACTTCAGCTCCACCAAAAAGTTAATAAAAAGTGATCAAAAAATCATACACACCCCAAAATGGAATCCCTGAAAAGTACAGATAGCTCTGCAAAACTGAGCCCTTGCACAGATCAATAGATATGAATATAAAAAAGTTATGCTGGTAAGAATATGGCAATAAAAAAGACAAAAAAGCGCACAAGTCAGTTTTACATTATAAGAAACACTTTAAAAAACAAAACTCGTAAAAATACAGCAGAGTTGCTTTTTTCCCAATTCCACCATTTAATTTTTTTTTCCAGCTTTTGACTACATTGTATGCAATATTAAATGGTGTTGATATAAAATATCATTTGAACAAAAAAGTTATGACTCTGAGAAGGCAGGGATTTAAAAATGAAAACTCAAAAACGATAAATATTATTTACTACTACTCCACCCATGTGACTACAGACACACTGTCCCACATATTTAAACATAATGCTCTTAGGACATGTTTAAATGAGGACAAGGATTTCCATATCAAAAGCCACTGAACACAAAGAGTGGCTCCTCACATGAGCTGATTTTAAATTATTTAAGAGAAAAAAAATTGGCTTGTCCATTAATGCCATGGTTTTCATGTGAAAGTCATGACAGAAACTGTGATACTGTTAGTAGCCACAGGTGGATTAGCTCCATTTGAATGGGGCTGATATGTAAGTGGATTCTGACCTGTATTTCTACTTTATGAACACTGTAAAACGTAAAAAAAAAAGAAAAAGAAACATAAAAGCACCATTAACATCTCCTACTTACCTGCTGTCCAGAATCCTGAACCATATTTCTCCTGAACCATGTGTGCCCCAATTCATGTTTAATACGTTTTAAATCAGGAGAACATCTAGTCACTTAAATTGCCAGTATTCATCTATGGCAGCTCTATCTGCTGTCATCGATAAAAACTTCTGAACAGCAGGATGTAAGCTCGATGGATGAAATGTCTGTATGTCCAGGCCATAACCATGGTACACTACCTCCATGATGATACCCTTTAAGCATATAGAAGGGCTATTCCTTTGTCCATTTCTACTGTCGATGAAGACACGTGAATTATTCAGAAGACACAACTTTGTGGTATCAATAGAGCTTACCTACCCCTGCTGTTCCTGTGTCCAAGCACCTATTCTGTACACCAGGTCACACAAGCTCTTTTGTGTGAATTGGGTGCATATTGCTGGTCTTAGATTTGCAGTCTCTCCTCATGTAAACCGTCATCCCAGGCACTGTTGCAAGGTCACTGATAAACTCCCCTTGGACATTCATTACAGAAACATTGAATGACATTTCCATCTTGTTGATGCCATGCAGCTGCTGAAGGAACAACTTACAGCTGGTTGTTTGGGAAAGCAACTAGAAGCTGTAATGTAGATTCAAAATTCAACATTTCTTTGACCTTCAGAATTTTTGAGAACTAGTGTGGAATCAATAAGGTGATATAAATAAAATGCAGTATTTCTATGATTTTATTTAGGCTAATGGTGCTTGAACAGATCACTGTGATTGCAGTTATCATTATTTTACATTGAACAGTAAATGCTGGTAATCAATTTATATCAGTTTATTCAGGTACAGCCATCTTTGTCAAACATTATGGTTTTACAAGGTATCTATAAAAATGTTGCCTGTCCACGATTTTGGGATAAGTTGACTATAGAGTACCTAAACCTGCAAGAAATTTCTTTATGGCAGCCTCATGGGCCATAGGCAGAATAGTCTGGAGGGGACCCCAGTGACTTCTATGGCAGAGTTTTCTAGGCATGCTCAGTGACCTGTACAGAGGTCAAGGAAAGAATAAATAAAGTCTAACAATCACCTATTGTGAAAGGTGGATCATGTCTTATCTATACACAGAGGCAATATTATTATAGGCAGGACTAGAATGAGTTAGGCCCCTTTCACACCCGCGGCAGGGGACTCCGGCAGGCTGTTGTATTTTTGTTTCGTTCGCCTCTCAGCAGGGGTTGCCGTGCTGCGGCCGGATCCGCAGCCCGCCCCCATTACAGTGAATGGAGCTGGAGCGTAGTTCCAGCCCCACACTTGCACCTGCGACAGCACGGATCCGGCGGGCTGTTCACCCGCCGGAACAGCCTGCCGGAGTCCCCTGCCGCAAGTGTGAAAGGGGCCTTAACTGCAGTAAAGTAATCTGTACAAACCAAGAAGTAGAGCCAACTTCAGTGCAAAAACTGCAGGATTTTTGCATTTAGTTTAAATATAAAAAGTGACATGGAAAAAATGAAAACAAACATCATCAAAAATTATTTAAAAATATGTTAAACATAAAAAGGGATTTAAGCAGCAGGTCATTTTCTGATGACATATTCCCTAAAACAAAAAAATCCTGCAGTCTTTGCACTGGCCACTATGTCTAATAATTGGTGCCACTTCTTGGCTTGTATACTGTAGTTGAAGGAAATGTGTCACCAAATGTTTATCGGAGAGTTAAAACTAGATAATAACACATCTTTTTTTTTACCTGTTTTCATTTTCTGGTTGCAGACTTTTTATTCTATTTTCTGACCATGATTATGGGGGCTACCATCTTGTCTGAGTTGTTCTTTAACAGATCACTAATGGACATGATCCTAAAACAATATTTTTATTTTAAATAATTAAAAAATAAATGCGGAAAATAGATTCAGAACAAAAAATAAAAAATGTAGGTAAAAGGTAAATTGCACTCAATGAAATCGCGAGTGGCAGGTACAAGTATAATGAGAAAAACCAAAGGATGGAAGGGCAGGATATACTATACCTATTTAGCCCTAAATACCCTCAGGCCAGAGACGCCTCCAGATGGTGGGGGTTCCCTGTCCTCGTACCTAGAATACAGCCCCCTAATACACCCTGAAACAAGTTAGTGATAAACATAAACAATAGATCAAATGATAAAACCCATACCCCAACGTGTTTCCCCCAAACATACTGGGTTCATCAGGGGGTTAATAAGGGTATTTTTCTAAGCAAAGAATATATCTGCAGGGATATATATATATATATATATATATATATATATATATACACTCACCGGCCACTTTATTAGGTACGCCTGTCCAACTGCTCGTTAACACTTAATTTCTAATCAGCCAATCACATGGCGGCAACTCAGTGCATTTAGGCATGTAGACATGGTCAAGACAATCTCCTGCAGTTCAAACCGAGCATCAGTATGGGGAAGAAAGGTGATTTGAGTGCCTTTGAACGTGGCATGGTTGTTGGTGCCAGAAGGGCTGGTCTGAGTATTTCAGAAACTGCTGATCTACTGGGATTTTCACGCACAACCATCTCTAGGGTTTACAGAGAATGGTCCGAAAAAGAAAAAACATCCAGTGAGCGGCAGTTCTGTGGGCGGAAATGCCTTGTTGATGCCAGAGGTCAGAGGAGAATGGGCAGACTGGTTCGAGCTGATAGAAAGGCAACAGTGACTCAAATTGCCACCCGTTACAACCAAGGTAGGCAGAAGAGCATCTCTGAACGCACAGTACGTTGAACTTTGAGGCAGATGGGCTACAGCAGCAGAAGACCACATCGGGTGCCACTCCTTTTAGCTAAGAACAGGAAACTGAGGCTACAATTTGCACAAGCTCATCGAAATTGGACAGTAGAAGATTGGAAAAACGTTGCCTGGTCTGATGAGTCTCGATTTCTGCTGCGACATTCGGATGGTAGGGCCAGAATTTGGCGTCAACAACATGAAAGCATGGATCCATCTTGCCTGTATCAAAGGTTCAAGCTGGTGGTGGTGGTGTCATGGTGTGGGGAATATTTTCTTGGCACTCTTTGGGCCCCTTGGTACCAATTGAGCATCGTTGCAACGCCACAGCCTACCTGAGTATTGTTGCTGACCATGTCCATCCCTTTATGACCACAATGTACCCAACATCTGATGGCTACTTTCAGCAGGATAATGCGCCATGTCATAAAGCTGGAATCATCTCAGACTGGTTTCTTGAACATGACAATGAGTTCACTGTACTCAAATGGCCTCCACAGTCACCAGATCTCAATCCAATAGAGCATCTTTGGGATGTGGTGGAACGGGAGATTCGCATCATGGATGTGCAGCCGACAAATCTGCGGCAACTGTGTGATGCCATCATGTCAATATGGACCAAAATCTCTGAGGAATGCTTCCAGCACCTTGTTGAATCTATGCCACGAAGAATTGAGGCAGTTCTGAAGGCAAAGGGGGGTCCAACCCGTTACTAGCATGGTGTACCTAATAAAGTGGCCGGTGAGTGTATATAATAAAAAGACTGCGGCACATCCATAAAGTGAAAAAATGTAAGGTCCTTTATGCATGGGTGAATAAAGGACCTCACTATTTTTCACTTTCTGGGTGTGCCGCAGTCTTTTTCTTTTTTTATTTTGTAAATAGATGTTTGGTTACATCTTGACCTCTGGCACTCCTTACTACTACTATATGGATGGTGCCACCGCTCCTAGTCCTCAGCTGAGCTATATATATATATATATATATATATATATATATATATATATATATCTTTGCCCCCAGATGTGCCTGATACACTTTATCTGCCCATGTAAAGAGAAATGCAATGATCAAGATAAAGCCTGCAGTGAAAAAGAAAATAACAGAATAACAGATACTCAGAGTTACTTCACAATCGCTTAAAAATCACTCCTAGCAGGTACATGGAGGTGATACTTTCATGGGGAGATGGAGGGGAGCTGGCGTGCTCCTAATAGATAATAGAGCAGCAGCATATGATAGCCCGCTCATGGGCTTAAATACGGCGCCGCAGGGAATTTCCACCCACCGGATTCATTACTTCCGGTTGGGTGGAAAGTATAGGTGGAACACACATCCGCTTCCTGTGCCTTGGAACGCACAGGGCGGCTGTGTATTGGATATATGAATTTCCTTCCGGCAAAATGGAACGCATGAAGAGAATAATGCGTTCCACAGTAACCAGTAAGTAGTGGACTGGACAGCAGGTGTGACTAGCATATATTCCACCACTTCAAAAATGGAATATACAGAAATTGAGTTACCAAAATTATAATCAACAATTAACCAATTCACAACTTAGACACTTTCAATTATTGATCACTGCCAGCAATGCACCTTGTTTAATTGTGCTTAAACCAAAAATAGACAAAAATGCTCTAAAATGGTACATAGGAGCACCTTAAAATATAGATATAGTGGCCGATACTCCCACTATGAAGTATAGATATACTCCTGGCACATGGCCACTCATAACATGTTAAGATGCTTTTCGCATCCTGGACTAGTTAAGGGCAAAGAAAGTTAATATTCCAAAGAAAAGCGAGGGCAAACTGATTTAGAAACACAGGGACTTAAATAAAGCATGTAAAGGTTAGTCTCTCATTCAGACCTCCAGGGGACTGAGACTGAAAACGGTTGATCCACTCAAAAACCTTCAAGGAATGAGGATCACCTTTATGAAAATCAATTACATGATTAGCTACAGGTATTCTTTTTCTCGTCGGTGACATGCTCGCAGACCCTGCGTCTCAGTTTCTGAAAAGTCTTGACAATGTAGTCCTTTGGGCAGGTACATTGGCAGATATAAGTTACTCCTTCTGCAATTAATGAAGTCACTAATAACGTAGCTCATGAAGTGCAGATAAAGCTACATGCTTTATACGATCCACATCTAAAAACACCACAAGGTTTCCTGTTAAGCCATGTTCCTACTCTCTTTGGTCCATTATAGTGACTATAAACCAGATGGTCTCTAAGGCTTTTACCTTTCCGATACGTGATTCACTTATATCTGGATCCATAGACAAAATCGGCCAATATTTCTTCAGGATACATACAACCTTTTTATTGGCAATGTTGTATGTGGCTATAAGATGAATCAAACCTTTATCCTTCTCACAACTGGTCTTAGGGATAAGAAGATTGCTTCTCTCTTGCATCGGGGCTTGTATGAAGGTGTCAATTGAGGGTAACCCCTAAATAAAAGTCTCTGAAATAATTTATTTGATTCAAGATAGACATGTTCTTTAACAGCATTTACAAATCATTTAAAAAAATGCTTTACGGAAACCCCATTGGCCAAAGACACAATGCTCAGGAGGGGACCCCAGTGACTTCCATGGGAGAGTTTTCTAGGTATGCTCGGACCTGTACAGAGGTTATTGTACAAGGAAAGAATAGATAAGCTCTGACAATCACCTATTGTGAATGGTGGATCCTGTCTTGGTGATCCTCTGTACACAGAGGTTATATCATTACAGGCAGGATTAAGGGCCCTTTACATGGGCCGACAATTGAACAGGATCATCACTAACCAGCTGGTTAGTGCTGACATTGCAGTGTAAATGCACCGTCGATTAACCGATAAATGAACCAAACACTCGTTCATCGAATAATTGTATCTTTTGTGCAGCACAAAATATCCAAGTTTCAGATTTTGCTGTGTAAACGAGTCAGTATGACGAAGAGCGATGGCATTAGCAATCACTCCACCACCATGCTCTGGAGGAGATTGCTGGATGTTAATGCACTGGTCTCTTCTGCTAGCGATAAGCAGATGGAGGGGAGGAGAGGAAAACTTCCTCCCCGACAATCTGTTAGATTGTCGTCCCATGTATAGTGAACATTAGAATGAGTTCTATAGGAAAATAATCTGTACAAACCAAGAAGTGGCACCAATTATTAGACCGCAGGATTTTTTGTTTTGGTTTAAATATAAAAAGTGACATGGAAAATTAAGAATAACATCATCAAAAATTATTTAAAAATATGCTAAACATAAAAAGTGATATAAGCAGCAGATCATTTTCTGATGATACATTTCCTTTAAAGGAGAATTTCCAGAGCTCCATATAAGGTATACATTCAGTTGAATAACAGATGCACACAGTTGGGAGGTGGAACAATCATATTACGGAAATGTGTCAATCCCAAATTTTTTTTAAAGCCCATCTGCAGATGATTGCATTCACTGCTAAATATGAAAGTACATATATACTTACCACTTAAATAGGAAGTAATCCTGATAACTGATATGTATGCATTGCAATATTTATAGTGGCTCCTTGATAGGAAACTGCTTTTATTTTGTAAAAAACAACTATGTTTTTTGTACCAAAATGTAAATTAGTAGTTTCTACCATTGTCTTAGGTAAAAAGTACATGTTTACACTTTTCTGATCCCCATTTATTATCTTGTCACCTTCTTTCACATTATAATGATCAATTAATGGAAGATTTTTTTATTTATTTTTTTTTTACCAGAATTTTTCTAACATACCTGATATGTGAGAAAAGCACATTTCAGGCTCCTAAAAGCAGCATGATATCCTTTCTCATATTTAAGCATTACCATACAGTACAATAGCTCAGGTCTATTTTCTAAGGAACTCTACTTGGTGCTGGTGTTATATGTAAAAGTGACCACCTATTGTAATATCCAAGGTGCGCTTATAAGCCCTAATTAGCTGGGACCTTCCTTAACACAGATTTACTTATTATTGTTGACTTGTACAGATACTTTATAAACCCATACAATAGTCTAATGGGTGGAGATATGTTCACAATATAGGACAATGTTTATTGAGGCCCACATCACATTGAATGTTGATAAAGGGTGTATTAGACAGCCCGTTTTAACAGATGATTGTCAGGAAGGAAGTGTTATTTCCTAGCAATCGTCTGCTCGCTAACGGAGGAGACCCCTGCTATTACATGAGGCGATCATATACTGAATCATTGTCTGCAAACAATAATTTTTTAATCCGTCAAAAGAATTGGATTGCCCGATTAACAAGCGTTTGCTCATTCATTGGGCAATTAGTGGCAGTATTAGACCGCAGATGATCGCTACCGTTACTAAGAGCACTCGTTAGCGATCATCTGCAGCCTTAACACTTTATTTTACTGATTATAAATTGCTTTTATAATCTACTAGCAGAAAGACCCGGCTTTGCCTGGGTATATTTCATCTATTTCATTTAATTTTTCTGTGTGTTGTTGCAGAGAGAAAGTCAATGCAGCTGACAGAAGTTGATTTTTACCTTCATTTTTTCAATCCCCATTGGCTGCGGAGTGGGAGGGGGCATGACCTGACCGGGTCGGTGGCGTGGTTTACCGGGACCTTGGGGGGGTGCTTTTAGGTCCGTCTTTTCAGGGTGGCCTGAATTATAGGTCAATGCCATGGTAATTTGAGGAAACACAATGGGTAGCAGTGGAAGAAAACATTGCTTCGCACGGGTATATTTAATCTATTTCATTTAATGTTTGTGTGTGTGTGTCATTGCAGAGAGAAAGTCTTCTTCCCACCCATTCCTGTAGCTGACAGAAGTTGATTTTTACCTTCATTTTTTTCAATCCCCATTGGCTGTGGAGTGGGAGAGGGCGTGACCTGACCAGGGGCGTGGTTTAGCGGGACCTTGGGGAGGTTGCTTTTAAGTTCTTTTAGTGGAAGAAAACATCTTTTATTACTGAACGGTAGTAGTCTAATATTAGTCTATTTCATCTAATGGTTCTGTGTGTTGTTGCAGAGAGAAACTCACCATCCCACCCTGCAGCTGACAGAAATTTATTTTTACCTTCATTTTTTCAATCCCCATTGGCTGTGGAGGGGGAAGGGAGCGTGGCCTGACTGAGTCGGGGTGTGGCTTAGTGAAAACTGGAGCAGGTGTTGTAAGTCCTTCTTTTGAGAGTGGTATGAATCACAGGTCGTGCCATGGTAATTTATGAGGACACGCAATGGGTAGCAGTGGAAGATTTACTACTGAACGGTCATAGTCTAAAATTAGTCTAAAACATAAGTTATATTTATGGTAACCAGAATACCCCTTTAACAGTATCATCCACAGCGCTCTGCCCGTTTAAAGCATTCAATAGAAATGACTGGATTGTTACCTGAGATCCTCAGCTGGCTGCTAATTACCTGGCTGTGTTGTTATGGAAACCTACCGTCCCTGTGTGTGTCTGTGCAGAGAATGGCAGTTGGGGTTTAAAACCAATGCTGTCAGGATAATATTGGCTAATGCAGGTCATATTTTGGGAATATCTCAGGAACGTTATGTCCTAGAGAGATGAGACCTGGTCTAAAACCTTCCCGGGCACCTGATGTACCTGTGTGCCGAATTTGGTGAAAATTGGTCCAGTATTTTGGTCGCGCATAGAGAACAGACAGACGGACAGGCAGACAGACAGAAACTCATTTTTATAATATTAAGAGATATCTCTGACATATTTTGCAATGCTTTATAGATATTATCATTACCCGCTGTCTCCAGTGGTGCTCACAATCTAAGTTCCCTATCAGTATGTCTTTGAGTTGCGTGGGAGGAAAGTGCTGCAAGCCATCAATGCTGATATAAAGCATTAATACTTATGGTTATGTCATACAGAATCAGATTTGATCATGAAAACTTACAGATTTTCTTGGCTCAGATCCTGAGAAG
>ONZH01024561.1:0-23953 GCA_900303285.1 Rhinella marina
AGAAGAGTCCTCTAGTATTAATAATGCCCTTACAGAGCCCCCAGTAGTAATAAGGCCCCCTATTGTTCCCCCAGTGGTAATAAAGCTCTATACAGACCCCTCAGAAGTAATAAGGCCCCACATAGTACTCTTAGTAGAAATAAGGCGGATCTATAAGTCTCTCCTACAGTGCCCCCAGTGCCCTCAGTATTTATAATACCCCTACAGTGCCCCCAGTATTTATATCGCCCCCCCTACTGTTATAATGCTCACCCTGAAGTGCCTGCTGTAGTTATATTCCTCCCTTTAGTGTCCTCAGAAATTATAATTCCTCAGCCCCTCCACCATACAGTCCCATGTAAATAAAGCCAGTTCCCTCCGCAATAGAGTCCTGTGTAAATAACATCACACCATCTCTCCAGCCCCCTCCAATATACAGTCCCATGTAAACAACATCCCTCTCTATCTACAGCCCCCTCCAAATACAGTCCCATGTAAATAACATCATTCCCACCTATAGCCATCATCAACATACAGTCCTATGTAAATAATATCACTACCTACGACAGCCGCCTTCAACATACAGTCCCATGTAAATAACATCACTTCCTTCTCTAGGCCAGTCAGCTTCACATCTGTAGTGGTAAAAATGATGGAGACTCTTCTAAAAAAGAAGATAATTGACCACCTGACAACAAACAACTTGATGAACCCAAATCAGCAGGGCTTTACTGAGGGCCGATCATGTCAGACTAGTCTCATTGATTTCTTTGATTATTTAACTAAAGTGCTGGATGAAGGTGGTGCTGTGGATATCGCCTACCGGGATTTCAGTAAAGCTTTCAATACGGTTCTCCATAAAGAGCTGATAGATAAGTTATCAAGAATTGGACTTAACCCCTGGATAGTTCAGTGGATCTGCAGTTGGCTGAAGGACAGATACCAGAGGGTTGTTGTTAATGGAGTGTATTCTGAGCCGAGGCTGGTTACAAATGGGGTGCCACAAGGATCTGTTCTGGGTCCTGTTCTGTTTAACATGTTTGTAAGTGACATAAGGGACAGCTTGGTAGGGAAGGTTTGCTTGTTTGCTGATGACACAAAAGTGTGTAATAGGTTTGATGTTCCAGGAGGTGTCTGTAATATGGAGAATGATTTATCTTTATTAGATAAGTGGTCAAAACAATGGAAACTGCAGTTCAATGTTACCAAATGTAAAAAATTGCACTTGAGGAGAAGAAATCCTCTAGCTGAGTATTGTATTGGCAGTTCTGTGTTAACAAAGACGTCAGAAGAGAAGGATTTGGGGGTAGTCATCTCTGACAGCCTCAAAATGAGTAACCAATGCAACCAGGCGGTAGGAAAAGCAAATCGTATGCTTGGCTGCATAGCTAGAGGTATAACAAGCAAAAAGAGGGAGCTTGTGATCCCTCTGTATAAAACTCTAGTGAGACCACATCTGGAATACTGTGTTCAATTCTGGAGACCTCACCTGCAAAAGGATATTGCTAAAATAGAACGGGTCCAAAGAAGAGCTACACAAATGGTGGAAGGTCTAAAGCATAGAACTTATCAAGAAAGACTCAGAGTTCTTAATATGTATAGTCTGGAGGAAAGAAGAGAAAGTGGGGACATGATTGAAACCTTTAAATACAGATGTGTCCACACTTAACTGATCACTTATCTTAACATGTCCTGAGATGTGCGTCACGAAATGACGTTATAACTAAATTGGATAAATTGTAATACAACTTTCAGACACCAGGTGGCGCATGGTGCTACTAGCTATACAACGTTCAGACAAAAGGTGGCCCATTGTTTTACTAGCTAATACCTGAACTTAAGGTATTCACTTCTTACATTTAACATATATAGAAAAATATATTGTTAAACAAATCCCTTCGAAGGATTTGTTTATTTTTTTTTAGTGTGCAATGATTATCATATATTTAGACCCATTCCATTGTTCCATAAGTCTATATGCCGTATGCCATGAGTTAGGTACACTTGGTGTCAGTATACAGTGCTAGTCTAGTATTATATTTGTTATATGCAAAATAGCAAACACCAACCACAGTATTATGCATAGATTATTATATACGTTTAACAGTCCCATTACATGTTACAAATATACATAATACAATTCAGGGTGTCAGTATATACCTCAATTTTAGCATGACATTTATTATTCCTTAATGAATATCCAATTATCTGTGTATCTAATCCTATCATGTGTGATACAGTCTATTGAACTGTGTATCTAATCCTATCATGTGCAATACTGTCTGCTGATTTCTGTATCTAATCCTATCATGTGTGTTGCTGTTTGCAGAGTTGTGTATCCAATCCTATCATGTGTGATACTATCTGCAGAGTTGTGTATGTAAGTCTAGTGTGTATGATACTGCCTGTTAAGTTGTGTATCTAATCCTATCATGTGTGATACTGTCTGCTAAAATGGGTATCTAATCCTATCATGTGTGATACTGTCTGCATATATGTGTATCTAATCCTATCATTTGTGATAATGTCTGCTAAACTGCGTATCTAATCCTATCATGTGTGATACTATCTGCAGAGTTGCGTATCTACGCCTATTAAGTATGATACTGCCTGCTAAATTCTGTATCTAATCCTATCATGTATGATACTGACTGCTGAGCTGTGTATCTAATGCTATCATGTGTGATACTATCTGCTGAGCTGTGTATCTAATCCTATCATGTGTAATACTATCTGCAGAGTTGTGTATCTAAGCCTATTGTGTATGATACTGCCTGCTAAATTGTGTATCTAATCCTATCATGTGTGATACTGTCTGCATATCTGTGTATCTAATCATATCATTTGTGATACTGTCTGCTAAACTGCATATCTAATCCTATCATGTGTGATACAGTTTGCAGAGTTGTGTATCTAATCCTATCATGTGTGATACTGTCTGCTGAGCTGTGTATCTAATACTATCATGTGTGATACTATCTGCAGAGTTGTGTATCTAAGCCTATTGTGTATAATACTGCCTGCTAAATTGTGTATCTAATCCTATCATGTGTAATACTGTCTGCATATCTGTGTATCTAATCCTATCATTTGTGATACTGTCTGCTAAACTGCGTATCTAATCCTATCATGTGTGATACAGTTTGCAGAGTTGTGTATTTGATCCTATCATGTGTGATACTGTCTGCTGAGCTGTGTATCTAATCCTATCATGTGTGATACTGCTTGCTAAGTTGTGTATCTAATCCTATCATGTCTGATACTATCTGCAGAGTTGTGTATCTAAGCCTATTGTGTATGATACTGCTTGCTAAGCTGTGTATCTAATCCTATCATGTGTGATACTATCTGCAGAGTTGTATATCTAAGCCTATTGTGTGTGATACTGCCTGCTAAGATGGGTATCTAATCCTATCATGTGTGATACTGCCTGCTGAGCTCTGTATCTAATCCTATCATGTGTGACACTGTCTACTAAACTGCATATCTAATTCTATCCTGTGTGATACTGTCTGCTGAACTGTGTATCTAATCCTACCTTGTGTGATACTGTCTTCTGAGCTGTGTATCTATGTGTGATGAACAGGACGGCACGCACATAGGACGATTCCCCACATTGCCCTCTGCTGGGCGCCAGGTGGAATCGTCCTATGTGCGCGCCGTCCTGCTCCTCCTGAGCTGTGGAGACCTGCCGGGAGCATGTAAGTATGTATGTGTGTTTGTATGTGTATATGTCTGTGTATGCTTATGTGTATGTCTGTATGTCTGTATGTCTGTATGTGCAGGTGACGGATCCGTTCACCATTGTGGTCACACCAAACGGATCCATCCCAATTGACTTTCATTGGGGGTCATGACGGATCCGTCTTGGTGCAGATGCCTGGACCGGTGGTGCGGTTTGCTCTCCGGTCTGAAGATGGAACGGAATGCTTTTAGGAGCATTCCATTCTCTTCAGTTCAGTTTTGTCCCCATTGACAATGAATGGGGACAAAACTGAAGCGTTTTATTCCGGTATTGAACCCCTATGACGGAACTCAATACCGGAATTATAAAACGCTCATGTGAAAGGGGACTAAACGGTGGCTAATTTTAATTTCCCAGGGTTTCCTGTCTCCCTCTTTCTTACAATTCCCTCTAGAGAGGAAGGTTTTTTATTGCAGAACAGATCTGGGCAGGAGGTCAGATGGAGGGAAAGAAAAGAAGGCCCTTGCTGGGTGCAGGGGTTTTAGGCAGTGCAGGAAAATAGGGGTGATAGTTGTGGGAAGCAGAAACATTGTTTGCATTGAATATTTAGTTACAATTATGGGATAATATGATTTTGTGCACTTAGAAAGTTTGCATTTTGGATGAAGACCAGTGTCTCAGAAGAAGTAAAGCCTTACATTTACACGTCTAGGTGTGAACAATAGAGGAGGGACTTTATTTCCCTAATCAGGGACTAATCAAACAACAGCAAGATACAATGGTGAATAGTCAGGTAATAAAGACACAGGGAATGGAGACTGGACCATTGACATGAGCCGCAAATATGAGGCCTGGACACTTAGATCACAGGAAAGTTGTGAGAAGCTACAGTATAATGCTGAATGGTAATATACCAGGAGCCAAAGCCAGAAGTATAAATCCTTCCTTTATAGTTCTAAGGGTACTTTCACTCATAGGGTCTCAATGCCGGAAAAAAAAAACGCTTCAGTTTTGTCCCCATTCATCGTCAATGGGGACAAAACTGAACTGAAGAGAACGGAATGCTGCAAAATACATTCCATTCAGTTTAGTTGCGTCCGCAGGCCGGAGAGCAAACCGCAACATGTTGTATTTTGCTTTCCATCCTGGGGATCTGGAGCAAAACGTCATGACCCACAATGCAGGTCAATGGGGACGGATCCGTTCTGTCTGACACAATAGAAACCAGAATATCTGCTCCATGGCCCCACCAAAAATATAGAACCTGTTCTCTTCTTGTCTGTTTTGCAGGGGGACTTCTCCATTGGCAATACAGGGTGGGCAATATATATTTATTGGCAATGCATGCAATATGAGGAGGGAGGTGGAAGAGGATTATATACTGGTACTGCAGATTTATAAGGTCTGAAATAAAGCCAAAGACTAAGCAGGAGTTGATTGATGGAATGCTTAAGTTCTGGGATGACGTCCTAACTGTACAACAATGCAACAATTACATTGGTCTGTATAAAGTCCTTTGATAGAAAAGAAAGGCAATGCCACTGGCATGTAACATTCTGTATCACTAAAGCTTTTCATGGAAGAGTAAGGCTTCATTCACACGTCCATATTTGTGCACATCCTGGAAAACGGTCAGTTTTTTGCGGATCCGTTCCGCAAAAAACTCAGTTTTTCCAGGACATCCGTTCCATTTTTCCATAAAAAAGGATGGATGTATCCATATGTCATGAAGGATGAATAACATCTGTACCTTTTCTTTTTTTTTCTCCCCTCCTGGAACGGAATCTGCAAATACGGATGACATGCGGATGCCTTTCCACATGTCTTCCGCATTTTTTGCAGATCCATTGTGTTACGGACCGCAATTCAAGAGAAAAAGTAGGACAGGAGGATTTCTTTATGCGGACAGTCGGAACGAACACACGGATGCGGACACCACACGGTGTACTGTCCGCATTTTTTCGGGACCCATTGAAATTAATGGATCCGCATCCTATCCACATAATTGCCCGCAATTGCGGAAACGGATGCGGAAAGGATGCGGACACATTGTACGGACGTGTGAATGAGGCCTAAAGGGCAGCCCTAGATCCATGCTGTGGTTCTGGACTACAGCTGCCCGATGGTAATTCATTAGATTTGGGATATGTTGTAAATAAAAATGGTGCAATTGTTATTTTCTGCATTAAACCCATAATTAAAGTTTGTTTAAATTAAACCCTGAATCAGGAGTTCTCTAGTATTTTTTCTAAAGGTCCACAGACCTGGGTCTGCCAAAATAATTTAAAAAATGTAAGGGGGACAAAACCAGTGGCACCAGTGCTCTGTGGAAAGCAAAACTGAAAACAAAAAACATGTTTTGTGCTATATTTTCCATTAGCAACATGAATGGGCTTCCATAACTTAGGCTACATTCACTTTATAATTCTGGTATTGAATTCCGTCATAGGGGCTCAATACCGGAATAAAACGCTTCCGTTTTTTGCTCCTAAAAGCATTCCGTTCCGTCTTCAGACCGGAGAGCAAACCGCACCACCGGTCCAGGCATCTGCACCAAGACGGATCCGTCATGACCCCCAATGAAAGGGGACGGATCCGTTTGGTGTGACACAATGGTGAACGGATCCGTCACCTGCACACATACATACACACATACACATAAACATACACAGACATATACACATACATACTTACATGCTCCCGGCAGGTCTCCACAGCGCAGGAGGATCAGGACGGTGCACACATAGGACGATTCCACCCGGCACCCAGCAGAGGGCTCTGTGGGGAATCGTCCTATGTGCGCGCCGTCCTGCTCCTCCTGCGCTGTGGAGACCTGCCATGAGCATGTAAGTATGTATGTGTATTTGTATGTGTATATGTCTGTGTGTGTCTGTGTATATCAGGGCTGGCCAACCTGAGGCTCTCCAGCTGTTGCAAAACTACAACTCCCACCATGCCCTGCTGTAGGATGATAGCTCTAGGCAGACTGGGCATGCTGGGAGTTGTAGTTTTGCAACAGCTGGAGAGCCGCAGGTTGGCCAGCACTGGTGTATATGTACTGTGTGACATGTGTTTGGTCGCAGCGCGCGGTTCCGGCCCCACACATGTCCCTGCAGCAGCACGGATCCGGCGGCACCCTTCACCTGCTAGATCCGTGCTGCCGCTAATGTGAAAGAGGCCTTACTTAACTGGTAATCAGGCCTCATCCACAAGACAGGGAAATACAGGGACTGAAATACATGAGCACCTCCCCCACCTCTCTTATCTGAGCAGTGGCTGAGTGTACAGTATGTGCACAAAGGAAAGCTTCTTATCTCTATCTGTATCACACTCTATAAAGATAAACACAATAGCTTCAAAGACAGTATCACACCTAATAGAATTAGATACACAGCTCAGCAGACAGTATCACACTCTATACACATACATCGAATCGCTTCATAGACAGTATCACACATAATAAGAATAGATACACAGCTCAGAAGACAGTATCACACAAGGTAGGATTAGATACACAGTTCAGCAGACAGTATCATACACAATAGGCTTAGATATACAACTCTGTAGATAGTATCACACATGATAGAATTAGATACACAACTCTGCAAACTGTATCACACATGATAGGATTAGATACACAGCTTAGCAGATGCTGTCGCCCAGAATAGGATTAGATACGCAGTTCAGCAGACAGTATCACACATGATAGGATTAGATACATGGATACACAGACAGTATCACACATGATAGGATTAGATATGCAGTTTAGCAGACAGTATCACACATTATAGGATTAGATACACAGATATGCAGGCAGTATCACACAAGATAGGATTAGATACCAATCTTAGCAGACAGTATCACACATGATAGGATTAGATACATAGTTCAGCAGACACTGTCACCCAGAATAGGATTAGATACACAGTTCAGCAGACAGTATCACACATGATAGGATTAGATACCCATCTTAGCAGACAGTATCACACATGATAGGATTAGATACACAATTTAGCAGGCAGTATCATACACAATAGGCTTAGATACACAACTCTGCAAACAGTATCACACATGATAGGATTAGATTCGCAGTTTATTAGACAGTATCACACATGATAGGATTAGATACACAGTTCAGCAGACACTGTCACCCAGAATAGGATTAGATACACAGTTCAGCAGACAGTATCACACATGATAGGATTAGATACACAATTTAGCAGGCAGTATCATACACAATAGGCTTAGGTACGCAACTCTGCAGATAGTATCACACATGATAGGATTGGATACACAACTCTGAAAACAGTATCACACATGATAAGATTAGATACACAACTCTGCAAACTGTATCACACATGATAGGATTAGATACACAGCTTAGCAGACGCTGTCGCCCAAAATAGGATTAGATACATAGCTCAGCAGACAGTATCACACATGATAGGCTTAGATACACAACTCTGCAGACAGTATTACATATGATCGAATTAGATACACAACTCTTCAGACAGTATCACATAGGATAGGATTAGATACACAACTCAGCAGACAGTATCACACATAATAGGATTAGATATGCAGCTTAGTAGATAGTTTCACACAGGTTAGGATTAGATAATCAACTCTGCAGACAGTATTACATATGATAGACTTAGATACACAACTCTGCAGACAGTATTACATATGATATGATTAGATACACAGCTCGACAGACAGTATCACACAGGATAGGATTAGATACACGATCCTGAAGACAGTATTACATATGATAGGATTAGATACACTGGTAAGCAGACAGTATCACACATGACAGGATTAGATACACAACTCTTCAGACAGTATTACACATGATATGATGAGATACACAACTCTTCGCAGTATCATACACAATAGGCTTAGATGTACAACACTGTAGACAGTATCACACATGGCAGGATTGGATACACTGCTAAGCAGACAGTATCACACATAATAGGCTTAGATACACGACTCTGTAGACAGTATTACTTAAGATAGGATTAGATACACAGTCCAGCTGGCGGTAACACACATAATGTTTGGATACTCTGTTTAGTTTTCCTTTTTTCTCATGTGTTTGACTTTAGCACATTAAATATTCTCAATAGATCTCACCACATTTAGCTTGGTCTGCCAATAAATATCTCACATCTGAGGCCAGCTACTCTAAACAAAAGAAAAAGCAGCTGAGCAATCAGCTAAATGTGGAGCACTCACCGCCCAGTGGTGGTGACGTATATTGCAGTTTTTTAGAGTTTAGTTACAATCTCGCTATATCATGTTGTTTTGCTGTCAGGACAAAACTAACACCACTCTGAGTTTGGAGATAAGTTAAGTGTGGGCGCATCTGTATGTTAAAGGACTGAATAAAGTTCAGGAGGGAAGGGTTATTAATAAGAAACTGAACACAAGAACAAGGGGGCATAATCTGAGGTTAGTTGGGAGAGAAATCAAGAACAACATTAGAAAATATTATTTCACTGAAAGAGTAGTAGAAGCTTGGAACAAACTTCCAGCAGAGGTGGTTGATAAATCCACAGTAACTGAATTTAAACATGCCTGGGATCAACATGTATCTATCCTAAGATAACAATAAAGGAATAATAAAAGGGCTGACTAGATGGACCAGGTGGTCTTTTTCTGCCGTTAATCATCTATGTTTCTATGTTTCCCACAGCCACCTTCAACATGCAGTCCCATGTAAATAACATCACTCCACCCACTCTAACTCACAGTCCCATGTAAAACTGCCCAAGCCATCTCCAACACACAGTCCCATGATAATAACATCCCTCCCTTCTGTCCTAACATACAGTCCCAGCTCAATAATCACAACTCCAAGCATCCCTCTGCTTCTCCCTTCACTTACCTCTTCTGATGTAGGAGAGCTCACTACAGCTTCTTCCCCACAACTCTCCTCTTCAGTGCCATCCTCTCCTGCACTGGTCACATGACTGTGACATCATTGCAGGTCCCTTTAAACCCCTGTATTCTGCACTGATCACATGACATGTGATGTCATCACAGGTCCTACATGTCTTGCAGTGCATTAGATTCAATTGTATTGCCGTCCTGAGGACGACAATACAGTTTTATCTGTCTGGCAGGCAGGACATTCGGGGCCTGGGAGAAAACATCAGGGGTCCAGGCCCCGAATGTTTTAGCCTAGCAACACCCCTGGGTTATGCTGTGTAACTCTTGATACAAGGACAGACAGTTTATATGGCTATATCTTTCCAGCTGAATTTATCAGACCTTTTTAAATGCAATGATAAAAAAAATAAAAGCACTAACATCTCTAAATCTAAATTGTAAATTGAAGCTTCACAAACATAAGTGACTTATCTTCTGTTTTGCAGGACAAAGAGGTCATCTCATTCTGAAGTGCTGGAATAGTAGACAGACTAGAGCTTTCTGAACTGCTTCTTTAACTTCATCCCACACATTTAGTGCTCATTTTAACCTCTGTGTCTCGAATATGTGTTGGGCGAAATCTGTCATTCTCTTTTGTGTTTCGGAATGCTAGCTATCGAGATCACAGGTTCCTAACATTCCATCTTTGATCTCTTTATCACAAAGCCAACAGTTGGTGAACATCAGAAGATTGGGAAAATGTGACTTTTCAATCACAAATTGGCTGCTTTTTTAGTTTTTATTTTGTCTGTATTTACTCTTCATTAGTGGCTCTAGTTTTCATGCTCCATCCATGATGCTATCTGTGAAAGCCCAGCTGTCTTACTCTTTTATTAAATCAGATGTCATTTCAAAGTTGTCACTACCTTTATGACCCTTGTGATATTCTCTTCCGACACACTTTATCCTTATATCATGAATAGAGATGAACGAATCATCCAAAAAGTCATACAAATCTATTTGGCCGAAGCTTCGTACAAATCATACGTTATTATGTGGTGTTTTGCGAACATTCGCGCACTAATAACGAACGTAGTTTTTGAAGGTACGCAACTTATGTGAACACGTACGCATGAGCGTACAAATTGCGTACGAATCCTCAGAGTACTATTGTCTAGCGATTGCGTAATACGCAGGCACACATGACGCTAGGCTGAGGCGTGCACTCCTCAGAGGCAGAGCAAATTTTGCTAAATTACATCCAGGCAATCCTCAGCATTTAGCTCTGGAGAGCTAAAATACATGATCCGGATGATGGACCGGCAGGATTACAATGGCACACACCGACACCCGAAACAGCATAAAAAGGAGCGGCTTAATGAGATCCGTGCAGCGATACGACAGGGTGAGTAACAATAAATTTGAAAAGTAAAAACATGTTAAAAAATTAGTGTACTGTATTGTATATATACCAGTGCTAATAATGTAAACTGTATAGAAGGACAACATGGGCGTGCGTAGTGCGCTGCAGCAATTTTCTTTCATGATGGGCCATGCCTCTAACTCCACCAAAACAAGTGAAGGTATTCTCAGATACATGCCCTTTCCCAGTAATTTGCCTTAGGCTACTTTCACATATGTGGTTGTGATCCTGCAGACTGTTCTGCAGTATTTGTCCTGTCAATTCCCGGCGTTCTTGCTGAATAGCGGCCAGATCAGCGCCATCCCCCATTATTGTTAATGGGGTTGGCCGTTCTCCCATTTGTGTCAGGCAAATGCACTAGTGCGAAATAAAGTATTCTTAGTTATATGCTCCTTCATAGTTAGCACTTCCTCCTCCTAAACACAGACTCAAAGACGTGCTCATGCTGCAGCTAATGTGAGTGGGCGTGGGCGATATCAAAAGTTTTCTCACATTATCGATATTAAGGAATTTATTGCAATAACGATATATATATTGCGATAAATACCCATTTAGAAGAAAAAAAAGGATATGGCCATCCTCAGGCTCTCACTCATAATATCTTCATAGTAGTATACAGTGTTAGTAGTAAAAACAGTCCTCATAACAATTGTGTATGGATTTATGTTGCAGAGCAACGTCAACAACGTCACCGTCAAGGCCAGACGGCCCCTACAGTACCTTCAGCTTCTAGTAAGTGTAAACATATTTAATTTATTTTTAATCCAGGCTACGTGGGAGTGCAGCTGCAGTGATACAGTACAGCACTAGTGGTAAGGAATAGGATCCATCCCCAAACTATTCAGACATATCAACATCAAAGTTACAACTGTTCATTAGAGTTGAATGTAATGCCATTATTTAATGTTTTTTGACAGCTTCTGCACCACAAAGGGAGCCCCTCTCACACTTCTCCACAACAGCAAGAGAGGACACCACCTGCCCCTCCAACACCATCAGCCCAACTTCCAGAGGTAGAAGGTAGGTAAAATAAAAAGTGTAATGGGTGGACCTTCTGCAGTGTCCCACATATAATGTGAGAAAGGGGACACAGCAAACTGTCTGTATTTTGTGTCTTTGTAATAGCCATGTTGTTTTATTCATTGTATTTATTACCAGTATTGTCATTGGCTGCAAGAACCTTCTAGGCTGATTTCCATATTCTATCTCATCTTACCACTAGATGGTGCTATTCCTCAATATATATATAACTGGTTAAAACAGGAAGTTCAAGTAGTAGTAACATCAGTAACACCAAGGTAGTAACACCAGTGCAGTAACATCTGAAGTGTGCAAACAACTACAAGTAAAGTGCGGGAGGAAGAAAGTCATCCTACAGGCTGTCAATTTTGCCTGGCCCTGGCCAAGTCAGGTATCTATGTTGACACTTACTACTTCTAAGCCGCTAGCAATTGGCAACATACCTGGATAAAGCAAGTCTGTCAAAGGTAACAGCTGCATTACAGCTTTATGGACTTTGTCAGCACCGAAAGTGACTAGGAGAAGCTCCACAGCACCTGAACACACACTTTATAGCTAATAGGTTGTATTTCTTGCACCTACTGTAAACCCCAACAGGCAGTCAGGTCTCAACTATGTGTATTTCATGCATTCCGGAGCAGATGTATTAATTCCTGCCGTGCAGGGCTTTTCCCCTGAAGGATTGCTATTTGATATTCTGAAGTATTATCCAGAGCCAAGACTAGTTTTCAAAGGATTAACATAGAGGAGGTAAGAGTAACTGGATTTCAAGTGATAAGCACACCGTATTTAAAGTAACAGCTTAAGAGGAGTTCTTGCAGCAACCATATTTACTGCCATTGAAGATAATTGTAAACTGCACTTTATGAAACAACCATCTTAAAGGCAAAAGTAAAAGTTAAACTGTGTTCATACAAGCTGCCTCCTCATCTTCATTTTGTGCCTGAGCAGACGCTGGTGTCACGACAACACTTTTCCAGGACCCTGCCGACTGACACCATAATACCAGACCATCAAGGGCACCTCGCCTCACCATCCGGCAGAGTTCCTGAGTACCAGAGAGTGCCCCGAAGGAAAAGGTGTCCTTCCTTCCACACAACTGTACTCCAGCCCAGGGAAAATCAGCTAACCGTAAGTAACCATCGGCTACACCGTAGACAATGTGACAACCTGATCTGAGGTCTGATGGGTCACAGTGGGCTGATATGGCGGCACAGTGGGCTGATATGGGGGCTGATGGGCTTATCTGAGGTATGATAGGGGCTGAGTGGGCTGATATGGGGGCTGAGTGGGCTGATATGGGGGCTGAGTGGGCTGATTGGCTGATTTGAGGTCTGATGGGGGCTGAGTGGGCTGATATGGGGGCTGAGTGGGCTGATTGGCTGATTTGAGGTCTGATGGGGGCTGAGTGGGCTGATTTGAGGTCTGATGGGGGCTGAGTGGGATGATCTGAGGTCTGATGGGGGTCTGATGTGATGTCCTGAAATTTATGGCGGGTCTGAGGTCTGATGAAAAATATTTTTTTCTACTCTAAAATCTGTGGTGCGTCTTATCATCGGGTGCGTCTTATAAAGAGAAAAATACGGTAACTGCTTTTTCTGGATGTAGACATTGGGAGGCCTCTGAAGAACTAATAACCCGAATTACAAAAAGTTATGACTATGGTCCAAATGGACAACAAAATGTGTAAATTAACAGATTGTATAAAATATGTTAAATATAAAATATACACCGACTGTAACTTAACAAATAGTAAATGCCTTTATTTGTAGAATATTAGTAATAAAGTATACAAATATTACCTCTGGTTTCATTAAAGTTATTGTTTTAGTGTGAATATTTCATGAGAGCTTATTTTCACTCCAAACAGTTATGGTCAGCCATATTATAAAATACCACCATAAACTGTCTGCAAAACTAGAATTGGTATGGAATGCATATGTGACAGAGAGAACATCATTATTATTATTATTATTATTATTATTATTAATAATAATAATAATAACTGATGAGAGAAGTTTTCAAAAATTCGATTTGACTGCTTTCCCTAAATTTCGTCAAAAATTGGATTAGTTTATGAATTACTTTATAAAAAAAAATCACATTTCATTTTATGAAGAGGGTGCAATGACAGAGAACGGCAATCACAATGCCTCCACCCCCAATCATTTAATCGCACATGTCAATTGGGGCGCATGTTGACATGATGTCACTACATCATCACGCTGGCCAGGCGCAGTGACATCATCACTGATGACATCACCATGCCTGTCCAGCATGATGATGTGGTGATGTCACAATTAGCGCACGTGAGAATTGGAATGTTTTCTTCAATGAAGATGGGCAGGACAGCCTCTTCATGTTCAAATGGATGAGGAGAGTATGTTTTTTGTTTGTTTTTTTTACTGCCATTTCAGGAAAAATGTATTTGTTACCACAAAACGCCGGGAAATTCATCTTCGCTGCAAATAAAATTTTTCCTGAAATTTTAATCCATTCCACTTCATTAACATTGATTCACTCAACAAATAATAATAATTTATTTGAAAGCGCCATTAATTCCATGACGCTGTAAAACAAGATAGAAGAACAACAGTGTACGTAGATTTAGCAAATGCTTCTGTTGTAGAGCCCATAGAGGAGTTGGCTGTACCTTAGCTCTCTATTAGTGATTAGATGAATGAAATCAAGGCTCTCTACATGGGCATTGCAAGGCAGGCAAGTAAAGATAACCAGATGAAACACTATGCCATTTATACTCTTGATGAGGTGCCTCTGAAAGTGTTAGGCCACGTCCACATCTCTATTTAGGCATTCCAGTATTCTATTCTGGTAGACTATCAGAATTACGATATCTCACATAGCCAAACACCACCGGGCACCATCGGATCCCCATTGATCATAATTGGATCTAATGGACAAATATTCCTGCATGTAGCTGTATTTGTCCATTGGCATTTATGCTGGAAACCCGCCTGATCTCATTATAGTCAACGTGGATCCACCAATGTCCATTGGTGCCAGCAAAGGAAATGTGAATGTAGCAAACACCAGAGCCAAAATGGGAGCCCCATATTAGTTTGAATTATCAGGTTTTCTCTACATTTTTTTTTGTAATGTAGATGTTGTTGTTGTTTCCAAAAACTTTCATCCTCAGAATTTTTGCACATTAACTCTGCCTCCTTCTCTGCCTCTTGCAGAGTGGGCACACTGTCGGTGACCAAACATTGTGGACCGCAATTTGCAGTCTGCATCACAGGCAAGGCAATGATCTTCCAGTGCTACTCCATCCACATGAAATCTCTGTTTTAGGCTTCCTTCATACATAGTTTATTGGGCTTGTGAAAAAAAACTTCAAATTTATGAGGTGTTTGTGGGGCATTTTTCAGGTGTTTTTTTTCTGTAGGGATGTGTATAGGAAAATGCCTGTGAAAAAAAGGCTTATGTTTTGAAAACAATGGACTTAAAAAGTAAGAAAACACCATGAAACGTCTACAGTTTGAAATGCAATTCATAATTCCCTAACTGAGCTACAGAAAACATCTGTACAGTAGGTTTTCCTACTTTGCTTATCTTCCAGGACCCTGAACAGGCGACTGAACATGGGGATATTTTAAGAGCATGTCAATAAATACAATTTTAAACTATTTGTTGCTGTAGTAACCTTTTAATGACTGGGCAATTTTCCATTTTTTCATTTTTGTTTTTTACTCCCAACCTTGCCATAGCCATAACTTTATTTATAACTTATTTTTTCCATTCACATAGCTGTATGAGGGCTTTTTTTTTTGCAGGACAAGTTGTATTTTCTAATGACATCATATACGATTACATGCAATGTAATGGTAATCAGGAAAAAAATTCCAACTGGCCTGTTACTTTCATTCTACGGTTCACTATGATTACAACAATACCACATATGTATGGTTTTTCTTCTGTTAAATACTAAAAAAAATTACAAACTCTGGGGAATTTTTTTTTTTCTTTGCATAAACATATTCTTACCCCCATAACTTTTTATTTTTATATGTACAGAGCTGTGTAAGGGCTCATTTTTGCAGGGAAATCTGTTCTTTTCATTGATACCATTTTGGGGTGTATGTTTGACTTTTTGTTTACTTATTATTCCATTTTTGCGGGAGGTGAAGTAACCAAAAAACTGTGAATCAGCCATTTGGACTTTTTTCAGTTTCGTCATTTGCCGTATGGATAAATATTGTTACATTTTAATAGTATGGGCGTTTTCGAACGCGATACCAATGATGCTTATTTTTTAAATTGTTTATGTACTTTTATTTTAATTTGGGGAAAAGGCGGTAATTTGAATTTTCCTATTTTTTTAAAAATATTTTTAAAACATATTGGAGTGTATTAGAATTACACTGTGTTCCTATGGAGCCTTGCTATACCCCTGAGTATAAGGGCGGCCACACACTACATCCAGCTCCCCCAATCCTAATCGGGGGGAGCCGGAGCATAGCTGGGAGCTCATGCTCATGTTTTCTATCCTTCTAGATGCCATGGTCACATTTCACCACAGCATCTGAAGGGACTGCCAACTGTCCATCTCTGACCAAAAATATAAGCATATAGATGAAATGATATCCGGAGTCTAGGGTTCATTTTATTGGAAAAGTGTAAGCTGTTTTTTACTCTTAGGTAGTTTTGATAAATTAGGTCGATTGAAACAAGTGCAGTTTGCAAATTCTCTCAAGAGTCTCAATGAGTGATGGTTATGCAACAAGGAGAAGCTTAGGGCCCGTTACTTTGTATGTATGATTATACTCTAGTCAAGCATCCTAGCTGAGCCATTTTATATTTTTTTTTATAAATTTGTGTATTGATATTTCTCTCAACAAAAGAAAAGTAATATCCCCAAGAGAACTCTTATTTTTGTCTTGACAAGCAGTGGATTTATACAGCTTATATGGTATTTGGTAAAGGCAGTAAAAATAAATACTGCTACAATGCTTCTACCATAAGTCTCTAGAGAAGGAACTTAAAAAGATTTTGCAACACTGGATGTTTTTATGTTTATTTTCATATTCTTTCTAAAGGAAAAAAAAAATCAATAAGTGAATGGCATAAAAATGGTCAGTGATGGAATTCCGAGCTTATTTCTAATCTCTTATTGTCTCCTTTACACAAGTCTTTCATCTTGACGATTTTAATGACCACAGCAAAGTTATTTTGCTTATCCACTTCTCAGTTTCACATTGAACATATTTTAATAACCTATTCTCTTCACACTTACAAAAATATAATAAAAAGACTTGTACCTATTTATTGTTCTGGAACCACTACTGGTTTTGGCTTAAAAACACTGATGCAGAATACTGACCCAATACTGACCATGTAAAAGTGGCCTAAAATACAGATGTAGCAGCGTGAGCGCAGAACAATATCGTAAATACAGTACGCATCTGATTATTTGTATGTTAATGCTACGCATTGTACGCTAATGCATACGCATTTGTATGCTAATGCTACGCATTGTACGCTAATGCGTACAAATTCACCTAATAAGCATACTTTTACTGCGAATGAAAGGACTGAAAGAGGAGAAGCCGTGATTCGTTAGCAACGCTATGCAAAAACTGCTACAACTGTATTCTGCAACCACATTCTGCAAACATGGTGGTGTTTTTCAATGCTTTTGCTGAGTTATGTGGACATTGTTCACAACATTCTTTAGTGTTTTGCATGTAGACAGATAAAGTTTATTAAGTGCATTTTTCCCTGATGTTTTTTTGTGTTGTGTTTGGGTGGTAAATGAAATTCACATGTAAGTGTCAAGACTCAAGAACTTTTAGTAATAAAGCCAAAATACTAAATAATTACTGAAAATCATTTTTTTGGTTAAAAAGAAAATAAAGACCGAAAACTGCATTCAACATTGCATCTTAATGAACTGTGATTTTTAACCTCTTAGTGACCACCAATACATGTTTTACAGAGACTAAGGGACCTTAGGATATGCTGCTTCCTTGTAACCATCTAAGGGGATAGAGAGGGAGCAGACCCCCTCTGTCTCCCATTGGAACTTCACAAGATTGTGCGGGGCCAATGTCTATGCATGGCAGGCTGGAACCTAATGAAGACCCCACCCCTGCCTACCATGTATCTTAGCGGGCCACGCCTCTCTAGTGAATGTCAGTATAGCAGTGAAAGAATAATACATTGCATTGCATAACCAGTTAAAAATTGCTAAAATAACCCCACACAGATATTTGATAATGCCACATCCACAATGACTCGCACTACATAATTATCATGTAATTTATCGCATATGGTGGATGCCCATAAAAAAAATTTTTACGTAAAAAAAAAAAACTGTATGGTGGTATTGTGCAACTTGTGCTACAAAGACTTGACCCAGCATGCTTACATGAGCAATGAAGACTTTATTGAAAGCATTAAGCTCACCATTTACAAGTTTCCACTGTTTACTGCGGTCTTAATCATGGCACTGAATGATTGAACACTGTTACTTTCTCTTTTTTCTAATTGATAGCGAGAAACTGCATAGAAATCCTCAAGCATTACTACATTACCAAAAAGGGGCATGAAAGCTTGAAATGGGGTAAGGTGCAAACACAGTATTCAAGACCAGAGTTGTAGCTAGCCTTCCATTTACTAGAGGCAACAATTGAGTTAGCTTCCTATCTTTGTTTCTAAATATCCTGTTCACAGCAGAGTTACATGATGGCACCCCCTGACACCCCACACTTGGAAAAAAAAGCCCTGTCGGTCATACCTTAACTATGGAGAACTAGAAAGAAGTGGAAACCACGATCAATGACCTTTGCTCACTCCAACTGACTCTCACGTTCCCCCTAGTACTCCTCTTGCTTTCCAAAAGGACTTTGCGCCTCCTAAAAAAACTTGGCTGCTCACATGATCATTGTTACCAAACTTCTTATACCTATGAAGTGGAGGGACACTGAACCTTGCCCCCTTCATTCCTATGTGGTATGCTAAGCTACAACATGTATGCTGCATGGAGTAATTGGTGGAATCGGAAAATAAGAATAGAAGGGCTTATCTGACTGTCTGGCAACGCTGGCTAAATCACATGAAAAAGCCAACTGTAGCACCCCTTATTTCTCCTGTGTCATCTATTGTGGGCTAACGGAATTCACCCTTTTTCTTCTTTACTAATGGAGGACATTTGTTCTTTTCTCACCCCAGTCATAAAGCACTTACTCAAAGATATTTCTGACATATCTGACACAGTGTGACCTGAACCCTTAACCCTTGACCATTTTAATTGTTACACGGAAACAAAACATTTTTACGGGAAACCCCCTTTCCTGTTATGGTTGTTGTCTGTTCACTACCTTATGTGTACCGTCTTCTGCTAGGACAGGTGTATTTTAAATTGTCCCCTTATTTTTATTTCTTAACCTATCAATAAAGTTCTAAGCTTATGTGATGTGTAGTGTGAAGTAACCCAAGCTTATATTTTGCTAAATTTGTAAGAACTGTATCTTATGATGGATGTCAGCATTCTGCATCTTTAGTGTCCATTGTCATACTTTATTGCTTATGTTCTTATTTCTTTGTTCTTATTAATAAAAACAAGAATTGAAAAAAGGAGAAGGCTGCATCACTACTGCAAACACCTTCTCAAACAATTGATTGGTGGGGGACCTGGTGCTGAATCCCCACCAATCAGATACTGTCCCTTTAAACATTTTACTTCTTTCACCTTTTTACTATGAGTAAGAGCCAGCATTGTCTCAAAAAACACATAAGCAGGAAGCTATACCCTGTGGATTTTAATTAATAAAATAAACCACAAGTTTTGATTTTGTGGTGCTGGACTGCCTGGTTATTTGGATGTATACCAACTTCTTATTTGTAGTCCAATTCTGAAATCAATAATGTGAATAGCAGTTGAATACAATAAGCAGTGCTAGGGGAAGAGAGATTAAACCCCACCGCTTATACACCACTCATCTCACATTTCTGTTTTCTGTCAAATTCATGCAGTTTGCAATATTTTAAGAAACTGGAAGCAAAATTTGAATTTTTGTCTTCTTTAAAGAGACCTTGAAAAGCCGCAATTACATAAAGTATTGCTTGCCTACGGATAGGTTTAAAAAGCACTAGCTTTGTGTTATTATCAGTATGAGCGAGATGTATGTTTCTTATTATAAGACATCCCAGCATGAATTCTGCCCTACAGTGGTTGCATTGTTGTTTGTGCATCTTCTGTAGTCTCTCAGAGTGACTTCCCCATAAATCCCATTTCTGCAACACAGCACGTCACTTCTATGTAATGCTCTGCTAGTTCTCTCTGATTCCTTTGTTTGTGCAGCTCCCTATACTTTATGTTGGCAAGAGGGTAAACAAGCGCTCAGATTGATTACTGTGTAACAAAGTTGTTACTAAAGATAAAAAAATCCATTCAGTAAGAACTTTAGGAGAAACCCTGCAGTTCTCGATATTTATATATCTTAAATAATACCCATTGCGGCTTTGGCATGTAGGAGGTGGAAGTTCAACAAAAACAAGCTTCCATATCCAACACTGCAACATGACTCTCAAAACATAATATAAATTCAACCATTTATGAATGCTTAGCTTTATTTTCCTTACCTCATTCATTTTAACATATTCTAAATGTCACATGAATATATTCTCCATTTACCACAGCATCAATTTCTGCTACAAACTATTATTAGTGATGATCGAGCACCTCTGTGCTCGTCTGCTCAGGTGCTCTGACCGAGCACTCGGGGCTGCTCGAGTGCTGGGCCGAGCACCCGAGAATAATGAAAGTCAATGGGAGAAGACCAGGCCAGTCTGGTCCATATGAAAACGTGAAAATATGGTGGAAACACCACAGAAATGTTTCAGGAACAGCATCGGGAGGGTGAATTCGTACACATTAGCGCATTAGCGTACAATTAGAGACGAGCGAAGTTGCGTTAAAAAATGTTCGTTATTCTGTATTCTGGTCGTGTTCGGTGAACATTCCCGCACAAATAACGAACATACAGTCTAAGCATTGTTAAAAATACGCTACTCGCTACTGAACTGAATACGTACGCATGAGCGTACGCATACACTGCATCTGCGAACATTCCCGCACACATAACGACATACAGTCTAGCGTTGTGAAAGGTACGCTTCTTAACTGAATACGTATGCATGAGCGTACGAAGTGCGTACAAATCTTTAGCGTACTTTTGTCCCGCAAATGCGTCCTACACACGTACACATGACGCTAGGCCGCGGCGTACAGTCCTCAGAGGCACAGCGATTTTTCAAAAATGGCAGTCACAGTCAGGTGCATTTAGCTCTGGAGAGCTGAAATATCTCATCCGGATTATGGACAGAAAGGATTACGATGGCACACACCACCATCCTAACCTGCATAAGAAGGAGGTGATAAAGCAGTTGATCCGAGGCTGAGATACGGCAGGGTGAGTCACAAAATATTTGATAAGGAAAAACATGTTAAAAATTTTTTGTACTGTCTCTTAATATTATAAAAATGAGTTTCTGTCCGTCCGTCTGTTCTATGCGCGACCAAACTACTGGACCGATTTTCACCAAATTCGGCACACAGGTACATCAGGTGTCCGGGAAGGTTTTATACCAGGTCTCATCTCTCTAGGACGTACTGTTCCCGAGATATTCCCAAAATATGATATCCATTAGCCAATATTAGGCTGGGAGCTTTGATTTTAAACCCCAACTGCCATTCTCTGCACAGACACACAGGGAGGGCATGTTTCCATAACAACACAGCCAGGTAATTAGAAGCCAGCTGAGGAGCTCAGCTCAGCCTAGCCATTTCTATTCACTGACACTGTTAAAGGTATTCCGGTTACCATAAATATAACTTATGTTTTAGACTAATTTTAGACTAAGACAGTTCAGTAGTAATAAAAGATGTTTTCTTTCACTGCTACCCATTGCATGGCCTCATAAAGAAGCATGGTATCGACCTTTAATTCAGGCCACCCTAAAAGAAGTACCTAAAACCCCCGCCCCAGGTCTCGCTAAGCCACGCCCCGACTCCATCAGGCCACACTCACTCCCACTCCGCAGCCAGCAGGGATTGAAAAAATAAAGGTAAAAATCTACTTCTGTCAGCTGCAATGATGGGTGGGAGGTTAACTTTCTTTCTGCAACGACACACAGAAACATTAAATGAAATAGATTAAATACACCCATGCAAAGCGTCTTGCTAAGCCACGCCCCTGACTATGTCAGGTCATGCCCCCTCCCACTCCGCAGCCAATGGGGATTGAAACAATGAAGGTAAAAATAAACTTCTGTTAGCTGCAGGGGTGGGAGAGTGAATTTCTCTCTGCAACAATGTATTTAGATGAAATACATTAATTTTAGACTACAACCGTTCAGTAGTAATAAAAGATGTTTTTTTCCACTGCTACCCATTGTGTGTCCTCATAAATTACCATGGCATCGACCTTTAATTCAGGCCACCTTCAAAAGAAGGACTTAAAAGCAACCCCTCCCTCCCAAGGTCTGGCTGAACCACGCCCACGCTCAGGTCATGCCCCCCCCCCACTCCCCAGCCAATGGAGATTGGAAAAAATTAAGGTAAAAATCAACTTCTGTCAGCTGCATTGACTTTCTCTCTGCAACGACACACAGAAATATTAAATGAAATAGATGAAATACACTAATTTTAGACTAAGACCGTACAGTAGTAATAAAAGATGTTTTCTTCCACTGCTACCCATTGCGTGTCCTCATAAATTACCATGGCATCGACCTGTAATTCTGGCCACCCTCAAAAGAAGGACTTAAAACCCCCGCCCCAGGTCTCGCTACGTCACGCCCCCGACTCAGTCAGGCCACGACGCCTCCCACTCCACGGCCAATGGAGACTGAAAAATTGAAGGTAAAAATCAACGTCTGTCAGCTGCAAGGGTGGGAAGGAGGATGACTTTCTCTCTGCAATGACACACAGAAACATTAAATGGAAATAGATTAAATATACCCATGCGAAGCAATGTTTTCTTCCACTGCTACCCACTGTGTTTCCTCAAATTACCATGGCATTGACCTATTATTCAGGCCACCCTGAAAAGAAGGACTTAAAAGCACCCCCCCCAAGGTCCCGGTAAACCACGCCTCCGAGCCAGTCAGGTCATGCCCCCTCCGACTCCACAGCCAATGGGGATTGAAAAAATGAAGGTAAAAATCAACTTCGGTCAGCTGCATTGACTTTCTCTCAGCAACAACATACAGAAACAGTAAATGAAATAGATGAAATATACCCAGGCGCAGCCAGGTCTTTCTGCTAGTGTTGTATATATAACAGCAGTGAGTGCCAATAATGAAAAAAGTATAGAAGGACAACGTGGGCATGCGTAGTGCGCTGCAGTAATTTTCTTTCATGCTAAGCCATGCCTCTAACTCGAACCAAACAAGTGAAGGTATTCTCAGATACATGCCCCTTCCCAGTAATTAGCCTTAGGCTACTTTCACATATGTTCTGCAGTATTTGTCCTGCCAATTCCAGGCTTTCTTGCAGAATAGCGGCCGGATCAGTGCAGTCTCCCATTATTGTTAATGGTGCTGGCCGTTCTCCCCTTTGTGTCAGGCAAATGCGCTAGTGTGAAAGAAAGTACCCTTAGATATATGCCCCTTCATAGCTAGCGCTTCTTCCTCCTACACACAGACTCAAAGACGTGCCCATGCTGCAGCTACTGTCAGTGGGCGATATCCAAAGTATTCCTACCGCACCGTGTTAACGATATTAAGAAAGTTATTGAGACGATAACGCTATAGCTAAATACCTTTTTAGAAGAAAAAAATATGATATAGCCCCCCTCTCACACCCATAATATCTTCATAGTAGTATGTGTTAGTATTAAAAAGTGTTGCAGACCAACGTCAACGACGGCGTCACCACCGTCGAAGCAGGACTGCCCCTGAATTACCTGCAGCCTCTAGTAAGTGTTTACTAGATATTTTTCATCCAA
>ONZH01024562.1:0-199776 GCA_900303285.1 Rhinella marina
TGGATCAAGCTGTAGATGATATTGGTAGCAAATGACTTGGTTGTATTCTGTGACGTACAGAAAGTGTCACCTGGACAGTATATACGGATGGAGCGAGTGTGCTGAACTGTGACACACAGAAAGGTTACACGCAGCTGAGTAAAATGGATTTTGTATCACTGAGCTAAAACAACTGAAAAACTATTTTTTTTATAAATTTTGTTTTTTATTTTTTTTTTTATTTGTTTTTTTTGGGAACGTGACGTGCAGGAACTATGGTAGAACTGACTGACACCTGTTAACGTGTGGCTATTTAGACTGCGACCCAGACAAATGTCGCACAGAGAGTTTTTCTGGATCAAGCTATAGATGATATTGGTAGCAAATGACTTGGTTGTATTCTGTGACGTACAGAAAGTGTCACCTGGACAGTATATACGGATGGAGCGAATGTGCTGAACTGTGACACACAGAAAGGTTACACGCAGCTGAGTAAAAATGGATTTGTATCACTGAGCTAAAACAACTGAAAAACTTATTTTTTTTATTTTTTTTTTTTATTTTTTTTAAAATTTTGTTTTTTTTGGGAACGTGACGTGCAGGAACTATGGTAGAACTGACTGACACCCTGTTAACGGTGGCTATTTAGACTGCGACCCAGACAAATGTCGCACAGAGAGTTTTCTGGATCAAGCTGTAGATGATATTGGTAGCAAATGACTTGGTTGTATTCTGTGACGTACAGAAAGTGTCACCTGGACAGTATATACGGATGGGAGCGAAGTGTGCTGAACTGTGACACACAGAAAGGTTACACGCAGCTGAGTAAAATGGATTTGTATCACTGAGCTAAAACAACTGAAAAAAATTATTTTTTTTTATATTTGTTTTTTTAATTTTTTTAAAATTTGTTTTTTTGGGAACGTGACGTGCAGGAACTATGGTAGAACTGACTGACACCCTGTTAACGGTGGCTATTTAGTCTGCGACCCAGACAAATGTCGCACAGAGAGTTTTCTGGATCAAGCTGTAGATGATATTGGTAGCAAATGACTTGGTTGTATTCTGTGACGTACAGAAAGTGTCACCTGGACAGTATATACGGATGGAGCGAGTGTGCTGAACTGTGACACACAGAAAGGTTACACGCAGCTGAGTAAAATGGATTTGTATCACTGAGCTAAAACAACTGAAAAAATATTTTTTTTTTTATATTTTATATATTTTTTTTATTTTGTTTTTTGGGAACGTGACGTGCAGGAACTATCGGTAGAACTGACTGACACCCTGTTAACGGTGGCTATTTAGACTGTGCGACCCAGACAAATGTCGCACAGAGAGTTTTCTGGATCAAGCTATAGATGATATTGGTAGCAAATGACTTGGTTGTATTGTGTGACGTACAGAAAGTGTCACCTGGACAGTATATACGGATGGGAGCGAGTGTGCTGAACTGTGACACACAGAAAGGTTACACGCAGCTGAGTAAAATGGATTTGTATCACTGAGCTAAAACAACTGAAAAAACTATTTTTTTTTTTAAATTTTAGTTTTTTTTTGGGAACGTGACGTGCAGAAACTATGGTAGAACTGACTGACACCCTGTTAACGGTGGCTATTTAGACTGCTGCGACCCAGACAAAATGTCGCACAGAGAGTTTTTCTGGATCAAGCTGTATAATGTTATTGGTAGCAAATGACTTGGTTGTATTCTGTGACGTACAGAAAGTGTCACCTGGACAGTATATATGGATTGGAGTGAGTGTGCTGAACTGTGACACACAGAAATGGTTCCACACTGCTGTGTGCAAATGGATTTGTATCACTGAGATAGAACAATAAAAAAAAACAGGGTTAGATATGGCGATAGCTGCACTACTAGTGCCAGCCAGCCAAGCCAGGAGACAAAAAAAAAATTTCCTCTAGCCCTTAGAAGGGCTGTTGGGTTCTTTGTGGGTGATTCCTGCCTAACAGAGAACTAAATTCAGGCCCTAACACTGTCCCTGAAAGGCAGCAGCTCTATCCCTAACGACATCCAGATGGCATCTGAGCCGAGCACCGCGGCCAGTCACTAGTATATTCCAGGGTCACCTGATCAGGCCAGCCAACCCCTGCTATCGACATGTAAGGGCCCCACGTGATGCTGGGTGTACCGTAGAGTCTCCTGGCTTGTGATTGGCTGTGTTTATAGGCACCAAAAAAGCACGATGCGGAAGTTGCCATTTCCTCGAGTATGGAGAGATACTCGTCCGAGCAGCGAGCACTTACGAGTACACTAATACTCAACGATCACCAAGCTCGGACGAGTATGCTCGCTCATCTCTATAACGACATCCATTGAGTCGCCGCTGTCAAGTCTAGAACTTACCTCTTCATAGAAACTGATTAAATTGGTTTGACATGACCAATCCCTCACGAAGCCATGCTGATACGGAGTTATTTGCTTATTTTCATTGAGGTACTCCAAGATAGCATCTCTCAGAAAACCTTCAAACAGTTTACCCACAACAGAAGTTTAAACTTACCGGCCTATAGTTTCCGGGCTCTGTTTTTGGACCCTTTTTGAATATTGGCACCACATTTGCTATGTGCCAATCCTGTGGAACACTCCCCATCAGTATAGAGTCCTTAAATATCAGAAATAAGGGTCTGTCGATGACATTACTTAATGTAATGTCAGGGATTGCACTGCCCCCCATCATTGAAGCCCTCAGATGCCGTGTTTATCACTGAATGCAGCATTAGAAATCCATATTAAAGCATTTTTATGTTTGCAAATTAAAAAAACAAATAAATCATACTTACCTCATCCATTTGATCGTGAAGAGGCCAATGTGGCCACTTGCTTTAAGATCCATTCTAAAATCTTGTGCGACACATGATCATGGCGGCCAGCGTGGTGACATCATACGTCACTGTACACAAGATTTTATGCCATTTCAGGGAAAAGCAGTTACCACGAACCATGCCAAAATTTGGCTTTGCGGCAAATCAATCAAATTTTTCCTGAAATTCAGCTCAAAGTCCCCTTTCTGAACTTTGATTCGTTCAACACTAATAGAGATGAATGCTTGATTTCTTCTGGTTAGCAACCCAAGTAGGATACAGGAGCTCAGATTATTAAAGGGGTTATGCTATGATTGATGTAAAAAAATGAAAATCAGACATCATATAGTAAATGACAAAACCTATCTAACAAAGCCAGAACCAGCCCTGTACAGCACATGGATCCAGAGATCTCCACATTCACTGTTCCAATTGTTCTGCTATATTATCATCAGCCTGAAACTCAGGGGGTGTGTCCTTTGTTCTGCTGCTCTCTCCCTGTAACTGCCACATCTTTGAACAGAACATATGGCTAGTAAAAGATGTAAACTGAGCACATTCGATCAGCTCTGTGAGACGGACAAAAAATAACGAAAGGGACAAACATCAGGAGGTGCCAGATACATTGTAGTGAATAATTCATTGGCTATACTAAATTTTTAATTGCATGCAATTACAAAAGTATTCAGATACAAATACTGGTTTGAAAAATGTAGAATATGTTTAGTTACACAACTCCTTTAATGTGGTCATACATCTTAAGATAGCTGTTGACCAAACATTCATGTAGCTATTCCTCCCACCTACATACAAATACACACTGAGGTCAGCTAACATACATGGTTTTTTTTTTTTTACAAAGAAAACAAAACAAAGGATCAGTCATGTTGAAATACAACATACTTGACCATTCCTACTCTTCAAATTTATTTGTTGTTGGCGAAGATGATGCCTGGTCCTGCCAAGATTTTGCCAACATTCTTCCAACTTTGTCCAACTTTAGGGCTGAAGTGGAGGATACTTTCATACATAGAGATTCCAGTTGAGCAGACCATATAAAGGCCTGCTTCTGAATTGAACTGAGAAATAATACCTAAAAGCTATATATAATCACACTTCTACTTCCAACATTTATGTCTGCACATGGTGTCAACTACAGAAATGAATGAGTGAAACTGCAACATATACAGATTTAATAGAAAAAATGTTTTTTTTTTTTTTATATTTCTGCAGCTATGTGCACAATGATATAAACTACTCAGAAAGACCATATCCCAAGATGAATTGGCTTCTATAAATGGGTCAATAATGTATGCTTTAAACTAGCACAGCTGCTGTTATCCAAAGGTGTCAATCTTATGTCTAACATTAGAAAGACCTTAACAAGTAACGCAAAACAGTTGACACTGAATCATAGTCATGTGCTGCATGTGATAATTAGAAGCTAGAACAGTCACCACAAGCTACTAAAGTAATAGTTATGCCATTAAAGTGTACCTTACTTGTAGATTCTACAGCTGCATTAAAATATATTACAGTGTCTAATATTTACTGTATTTCTAAATTTAAGACTGATAGAACCACCATTGACCTGTGGATTAGTCAGCAAACTAGAGGTCATTTATGATACCATACTATCTAGTTATAAAAACATTTAGTGTTGTATCATTTTCTGGATTACTTGTTCTCTCTCTCTCTCTCTCTCTCTCTCTCTCTCTCTGTATATACAGTGCCTTGCAAAAGTATCCGGCCCCCTGGAACTTTTCAACCTTTTGCCACATTTCAGGCTTCAAACAAAAAGATATAACATTTTAAATTTTTGGTGAAGAATCAACAACAAGTGGGTCACAATTGTAAAGTGGAACGACATTTATTGGATCAGTTAAACTTTTTTGTAATAATAAAACTGAAAAGTGCAAAATTATTTGGCCCATTTACTTTCAGTTCAGAAAACTCACTCCAGACGTTCATTGAGGATCTCTGAATGATCCAATGTTGTCCTAAAATGACTGATCAAGATATAAATAGAATCCACCTGTGTGTAATCAAGTCTCCGTATAAATGCACCTGCTCTGTGATAGTCTCAGGGTTCTGTTTAAAGCACAGAGAGCATCATGAAGACCAAGGAACACACCAGGCAGGTCCATGATACTGTTGTGGAAAAGTTTAAAAAGCCTAATTTAGAGATACCAAAAGATTTCCCAAGCTTTAAACATCCCAAGGAGCACTGTGCAAGCGATCATATTGAAATGGAAGGAGTATCAGACCACTGCAAATCTACCAAGACCAGGCCATCCCTCTAAACTTTCATCTCAAACAAGAAGACTGATCAGAGATGCAGCCAAGAGGTGGGAGAGTCTGTCCATAGGACAACAATCAGTAGAACACTTCACAAATCTGGCCTTTATGGAAGAGTGGCAAGAAGAAAGCCATTTATCAATTATATTCATAAAAAGTCTTGTTTACAGTTTGCCACAAGCCACCTGGGAGACATACCAAACATGTGGAAGAAGGTGCTCTGGTCAGAACTTGGAAACAATGCAAAACGATATGTTTAGCGTAAAAGCAACACAGCTCATCACCCTGAACACACCATCCCCACTGTCAAACATGTTGGTGGCAGCATCATGGTTTGGGCCTGCTTTTCATCAGCAGGGACAGGAAACATGGTTAAAATTGATGGGAAGATGGATGGAGCCAAATACAGGACCATTCTGGATGAAAACCTGTTGGAGTCTGCAAAAGATCTGAAACTAGGACGGAGATTTATCTTCCAGCAAGACAATGATCCCAAACATAAAGCAAAATCTACAGTAGAATGGTTCAAAAATAAACATATACAGGTCTTAGAATGGCCAAGTCAAAGTCCAGACCTGAATCCAATTGAGAATATGTGGAAAGAGCTGAAAACTGCTGTTCACAAGTGCTCTCCTTCAAACCTCAAAGAGCTCAAGCTGTTTTGCAAGGAAGAATGGGCAAGAATTTCAGTCTCTAGATATGCAAAACTGATAGAGACATACCCCAAGCGACTTGCAGCTGTAATCACAGCAAAAGGTGGCGTAGCAAAGTATTATTGCAAGGGGGCCGAACAATTTTGCATGCCCCACTTTTCAGTTTTATTATTACACAAAAAGTTTAAATGATCCAATAAATTTTGTTCCACTTCACAATTGTGACCCACTTGTTGTTGATTCTTCACCAAAAATTTAAAATGTTATATCTTTTTGTTTGAAGCCTGAAATGTGGCAAACGGTTGAAAAGTTCCAGGGGGCCAAATACTTTCGCAAGGAATACTTTCGCAAGGCAATATATATATATATATATATATATATATATATATATATATATATATACAATGATTTGTTTTGTTTATGAGTATATTGACTATCCACAATATGTAGATTAGAACTACAGTGTAGATAAGAGTTCACCTCATACAAGTTTAGAGCAATGCCAACAGTAAGTAGGAAATAGTGTTGCACGTTCAATAACTTACTTGTCCTACTTCTGTCAATGTTTTCCACGGTCCACTGTGCAGCACAGTCAATACAACAGTGGAGTTTTTGCAGCTGTTCTTGTCTCAAGGTTAAGAAAATGTTATGTCATTTAGCTATTAGCAACACTCAGAGAATGTATTAGTCCCAAAGTCCGGCTGTATTTATAAAGCAGAACGCTCACCCCACCTTCCACCACCCCTCGGAAAGATGATTAACAGGTTGCAGTGTATAGGTTCTTGACATATTCAAGAACAGCTTCTATGGAAAGAAGAAAGTTTAGAATCATCTTATTCACCCGAACCCATATATTTGCTTATAATAGACATCCGGAACATTGTGAAAAGGCCACCCAGCAGTATGCACTCGTAGGTGCCTTCATGCAATTTTGCATCAAATCAAAGTGTTTTGCAAAAAGACTAAGTCTTGATATTTTGGGGACCCTGATAAGGTATAAGTAAAGGGGTTGTCTTATTGTGACAACCTCTTTAAGAAATTCGTTCAGATTTACAATCCTACTTTTTCCACATTTGTTTATTATATTCATTTATTATGCTAAAGTTCAGAGCAACTACTAGATTCACACACTGTATTTTGCCGTTTTTTGTTGAGTTATTTTTTGTCATTTTAACTGGATTTTTAGGTCAAACATGCTGTGACCAGATGTCAATTCAAAGTCTGTAGAAAATTCATTGTGTAACAGATCTGTCACATTGTCACTGCACAGGGCTTGTATGAACATGGCCTAACTTTTAATTGTAAACAGACTTATATATATGGACAAAATAAAATCATAAGTATGATGAAAATAACTGATAATATATGGAAATAAATAAAAGAACAACTTAGATCTTAGAACATCATATGCAGTCCTCTCTTCGTTTATATTCAGGCCATAGCCTTCTGGATCGGCTTTCCACTTATTGTCAAATGTCAATCTTATTTCTAATGTTAGAAAGGAATTAACAAGTGAAACAAAACATTTACACTGAATCAGAGTCATGTGCTGCATGTGAAAATTAGAACCTATAAGAGTCTCCAGGAGACGCCAAAAATCGTGACTTTAATCTACCTAAACAAACACAAGATTGTGGAATCTCATGAAAAAAATGTTCTATTATTCTTTCGTTCTTTCTTTCTTTCTTTCTTTCTTTCTTTCTTTCTTTCTTTCTTTCTTTCTTTCTTTCTTTCTCTATCATATATATTTATTTTACAGATGAGCAAATTGATTCTAAACTTATTGGATTTATTACAAATTTCACAAGAATTTGTCTGCCAAATGAATCTAGTTTTGGCCATTCATTTTGGACTAATCACATAAAACGTTGCTCAGTGCCATTTTACAGTGAAAATTAGCAGGGAAAATCTCAGAAAGGAAATAGATGAAGGACCCTGGGAGGGAGGGGAGAGTAGATCTTGGCTGGATTGGCTCAGAGTCTGACAGACAACCTGATCATCCAGAGTATTGGTCAGCTCCTTCTGCACAGAAAGAAGAAATGCCAATCTGTTTGCAGATGTGGTTGTGAAAAGGATGTGTTGTGCTGTGTCTGCCCAAAAAAAAAAAAAAATAAAAAATTAGAGACAAGCCGGTTACTAGAGCCACTATAGAGGCAGTAAAGTTAGAGAATTGGAGATATAATTGTGTAAATTTTAGAGTTTTAACAGAGAAATCTTAGCATAGAGTCAGGGACTGGTCATTGTCTTGTACAGCTTGTTGGCAAGCTCTGAATCTGAATTCCTGCAGTTCATATGCTTATTGCCATCAACTTCCAATTGGATACATTCTGTTGCAAACACAGAGGAATTGCCTTTTTTTCCTTTAAAAAATGTTTCTATTTACCGTTTGTTTTTGCACATATCAATGCATTATATCTGTGTAAGAGGAACATATTGTATATTACTTAAAGATACCGTTCAGATTTGTAGTAAAAAGCAGTACAGAAATGACACTATTATACTCATGTTATTGAATGCATTGTAAATTACTTCAAGGTACCATTCAGTATTCAGTGTTATAGAAATAGTCACAGTTCCGTGGCTTAAACAAAATTTTATTTTTTAATTACTAGTGCTCTCTTACCAGCACCATGTTCTCTTACTCCATAAACTTCTGGGCAGGCAGATTGGAAGTGACTGGAATGTTTTCTCTCTCTGTACTGCTTTTTCCGGCCTCCAGTTGTTCCTTCACCAGTGTACAAAATATAATTTTGGTCAAAAATGAAATGAGGATTTTCAGCCACCTCTGGCTGATGCCCATAAATAGATTTTCCAGTGTTAATGATGCCCCCTCATGCCACTGCCGCTGTCTGCCTGCAATCATTGTTCTGTACCATATGGCTGCTACTGTCACCACCACAACTGCTACTCCCCTGCTGGTAATCCCCCTACTGCCACTTCTATTGTCCCTCCTGCCACTACCATTACTGGTACACAGCATCCACTACCACTACTGCTGACACTACTATTTATGCCACTATTACCAACAACACCTTAAGGCTTGTTCACACATCAGTTATTTGATCAGTTATTTCCATCAGTTACTTGTAAAGCCAAAACCAGTAGTGAAGCCTACACAGAGATAAGGTATAATAGACAGAACCTGCACCTGTTCTGTGTTTTTGACCCACACCTGGCTTTGGCTCACATAATGATGGAAATAACTGATCAAATAACTGAGTGTGAACAAGGCCTTACCCTTCTGTATCCACACTATACTTAACCATTCTCTTCCAGCTTGTTCAACTTCAGAAGTAGCCACTGTTTCTTTTTGACACTTAACACTTGTGTGTATATACATATGGGCAGCATTCTACCTGCCTTGGATGTTTGTCTAGAACAAGTCACTGTTTCTTCTGACATTAACATGTAGTGTATAAACAAGGGAAGGTCTTCCGTATTAAGGCAGAATTTGGGATCTTGTCCACAAGCCACTGTTCTTTTTTTTACAATAACACCTAATAAGGGAAAATATTAGGTTTCTAATATAAAAACGCATGGAAAGCCCCAGTGTGTTTTTAAACACACTGTTTGTTAACACTGTCAGCCATGTGTTTACCCATAATTGTATATAGTGAATGTTAGTGTCACTCTGACATTATTTGCTATGGCTTCATTGCATTAAACAGCTTAAAGAGACACAGCAAAATTATTGTTTTAAAGAGATAACAAAATATATGACAATTCTGAGTGCTTAGAGAACTCAGAGTGTTGTATGCCAATTTTTAACCCAATTGGAGTATATTGAAATAGTGTAGAATAAATTCAGACACAAATCAATTTTTTTTCAAGTTTGACAAATTGAACATGAAACAAATTTCAAGAAGATTGCTCATCCTCTAGGCCTCTACCTATCTTTCCGGACTCATACTAGCCCACATGAGAACAGGTGGAATGCCCAGATGGGCCACTGAGCCCACTTCCCTGTACAAGTGCCACTAGCACTATTGTATAATTGTACAATATACAGATAGGCAGTGTACTGCATCTCACATCATAAGTCTTTATAGATGCATAATTGGCTGAGATGGCTTTAGGTGCATAGGCAGGCCAGCTAGTACCCTCTTTCTCCAGGGAGCCACCATATTGAAAATTGCTGCAGAGAAACACATAATCAATCACCTTGAGTGTCTTGTTGATGTCTGCTAATGTGTAGCTGTTACAGTGGGCCCCCAGAATTAATTTTATTAATGGACCCTAGGCACCCGATACTTTACATTGTTGTTAAGGTTGAAAAGACCATTCTCCTGTTTGTCTATCCATAATCTCTCTAGCTGTTTATCATCGAAAAACCATGTCCATTTACCAGCAGGTCTTTATTTGCTTTCTGAATTGGTCACTTACAGCAATCCAGTGCGGAGCATAGTGGATAACAAGACTGTTCATGTACTTTATGTCTTGTATGTTAAGTTTTCTTCTTTTATTGAATAAGGATCCATGTTGCTCCTTTCTAACAATCCATTTCCCAATCTCTGCTATATATTGCTTTTATAACCTACATCTATACCTGCCAATAGAATGTAAGGATTCTGGAGAACGGCTTGATACCTCAAATAAGTGGAAATATACTTGCAATGGTCTGATGTCTAATGTTTGTGTATATAGTTTACTACATCTTAAGTTGAGTGTTTTCTCTGCTCTCCTGTGGCAGTACTGGAAGTTTTCTATTTTACTTGTTTTATACATTCATTAAAAGAGTACCTCACAAATGACGACAGATAAATCACATTTAATATTTAAAAGACATGATTTTACAAATTATTCCTGCAATTATACCATGATCAAAATCTTTAAAGCATATGGAGGTTCAAATGTTTGGCCTTGGCAGATTTGGCAGCAGTTGTAAATTGTGTGATCATCAAAAATACATTTATGTGAAAGACATATGACTGCTGTGATTTAAGCACCAAATTAAATAGTAGAAAACTAGCTAATTTTCTTGCTACCGTGTCAAACTGCATTGCCTAGAACATCCTTTTTTTCAAAGCAATGTAGAACATTGCTAGTGTGATACAGCTGTAATAATAAGACCCAATGTCACTTTCTATTGAGTGATAAATGGGATGCAAATCAAGAGTGATTGAACTTTACCAGCATTTTCCCATTTACTACAAACTGACTTGTGTCCTTGTCTGTCCAAATTGGCAGTTAATATACTTAATCACAAGTCACAAGGAAGTGTGACTTACCATACTATATTGGAGCAAAGGGGATAGGTCATCAGGATTTACCTCCTAAACCGCCACCAATCTGTTATCCATTAATTTATTTTCTATCTTCTGGACATTTTTACATAAAGAAAAAAATAACTTGATGCATTTAGATTCCAGGAGTCATGGGGTTGGATCTGCTCTCTGAAAGAGTCATGCTGTATGGTTCCACCTCTGAGCTTGATTGTTGTCCGCAGGCCAGGAACATTAATGTAAGCCTCCCAACTTGGCATTGCCTTTAACTAAACAAGTACGAAATGCTAGGCGGGGTGCAAATCCAGATGAACAACTTACAGCATTTTCTTTACAAACGGACATATCTATAAATGTAATATAAACTGTGCATACAAAACAATGAATAAAAAAAAAACTCAGGCAATGACTTGACTGAGATTCAAACATTTCTCCGACTTGACAGAATAAGAAACTATAATATGCAATTATGTATTGCATACATACTATACAATATGTATATATACAGATATATACAGTGGTATATGATTCTCCTCCTAGGTTATCCTATTGCTTGTCAAAGGTCACTGCATATTCCTCAATCCTACTTAATAATATAATTATATGCCATCCATTCATATAGTCCTTATAGCTCAAGCTGAATGATATGCACATTGGATCTTTGAGAAGCTTGCAGAGACTTAAATAGTTTTCCAGACTTAAATACTGATGACCTATCCTCTGGATAGGTCACCATCAGTATCTAATTGGTTAGGGTCAGACTCTTAGGACCCCCATCAATTAGCTGTTTGAGAATGCACCAGTGCTTCCATGAGTGCTTCAGCCTTCTCCATGCTTACCAGGCACAGAGTCATACATTGTATAGCAGCTTTGCTTGGTATTGCAGCTCGGCCCCATTAACTTCTATGGAACTGAGGTGTGACTAGGCTATGTGACCAATGAACATGTTATCACTTGGACTAGGAAAAGCTGAAGAAGGTCGCAACGCTACTGCGAGTGCCAATGCCTTCTTAAACAGCTGATCAGAAGGGATTCCGGGTGTCGGACTCCCACCAATCGTATACTGATGACCTGTCCAGAGGATAGGTCATCAGTATTTAAGTCTCGGAAAACCTCTTTAATTTTTATTGCTAGGTATTTCTGGTTCACAGCCAATATAGACCCATATTTCATGAAATGTATCTTTATTCTATACCTTCACATAGGATATGAATTAACAGTAAATGATTAAACTGCATACTCTTAATACTGTAGATCCAAGTGTATAAAAACAGTCAAATACAAAGGCACCAGGTTTTTATAACATATTTGTTGCCTACAGTTCATAGGAAACTCCTTTCTCATTAGCTTAATGACTCTGTGATAAGCTGAGGGAAGGAATAATTTCTTTTTCCTGGTTTCTGAACTTTGTCGCCACCATTCATTAGATGAAAGAGCTCAGCTCTGCAGCAGCCAAGTGTATTTACATTCATCTCTCATATGAGAATGGAAAAGTAGTGACATCTAAATCACAGCCAACTAGGAAGATCTTAGTAATTCAGATAACAGGAAGATGTCTTGAATCATCTGCAGTTATCTTTGCTAAGTCATTTACATTTTTTTTTCTTAACACTCAAAATTCTTATGAGATATCATTAGACTGTTACAACCTATAATGGAAAAATCAATGCTGTAAGAAAATTAAATTTTACTGAGAGCCTTTAGGCAATATGCAATGCAAAAAAATGCATTTCATCTTCCCCTGTGGTTCAGAGCAATAGAGAAGAATGGAAACTGGGTTAGCTGTCAATGCTCAACACATTTTAATTCAAGACAGACAGGCCCTGAACCGAACTATCGACTAATGTGTTCTCTCCTTAATTACTTAATAATATGAAAACAACCACCTTAATCTTATTAGAAGAAAGGCCCATGGTCTCTTATACCCTTTTTAAAGCAAGACTGTGGTCAGAATCAATGCATAAAGTGTTCATCTTTCCCGGAAGACAATTTAGCAAAGGGAAAACTGATTCATCTGTTAAGGCATACAGGAACGACATCTGAACCCCCAGAGAGAACTAAAGAAAGGAGCTAAAATGGAACGGGGTGATTGTGATATAATCAAAAAGAAGACGATCAAAGTTAGTGACTTGTAAGGATATGACATATATAGTGTGTTTGGTGCATTTTGCAATCACTGTAAGTGGTCACTGTCGTTTGCTGGTTGACAGATAAGGCTGGCGCAGGCTGATATACCTGCTGTTAGAAATTCAATATTTTTAAACTGCTGCCTATATCATTTTATCTTTCACAGAGGATCAAAAGCATCTCACAAAATACATTGTAATTTTTAAACATATATACTTCTTCTAAATTGCTAATTACAGCATGCCCACTTGCTATTCAGAATAGATACTCAGCAGAGAGTGCTGGGATTATGATACATTTCTTCATCTTTTATAACTGGAAAAAGGCACATGTAAGTGATACAGACTTCTTTGTCTACTGAGGAATTTAAGAGAGATAATGGTAATGTATTTGCCAGTAATTTAAGCTTGTAAGAACTGTTCTATTTCAATATAATCTGTATATCTCCTAACATTCTGTGCAGTCCATTATCTTTTGTAAATGTTTGAAATTTCCCATATAATATCTGAATTGTAGATATATATATATATATATATATATATATATATATATATATATATAATTAAAAAATGAAATCAGCACTGCACAGTATAAGATAATGGTGTGCCAGCGGCTGGGACGTGGTCCAATCCAAATATAATATAATAAAATTCATTCCACAGCACCACCACGGATTGTGCCAAAAGCAAAATGTGTTTATTCCACCAGAGCTCTGGTGGAATAAACACATTTTGCTTTTGGCACAATCCGTGGTGGATCACAGAAAGATTTGTGGTGCTAAAAGAAAACAAAAAACTTTATTTGTTTTAATTGTTTAAAAATAGGCGGGAAAATATGCTATCATCTATATAATACTGCCCTAATCAGCCTCCCGTACATATATCAAAAACCGTGCTGGTAAGGTGCTGGGAATGCCAGCAAAAGACCAACAACACCAGTCGGATGGCTGATAGGGATTGTCACAAATGTGAGTGCATACATCCAATCAAAGAGGTTGGCACTTCTCAACAATAAGCGCCAAACTGGGTTATGCACTCAACTGAAGTAGAGCACTTGCAATATTTTTTAGCGTTTAGGCACATCCCCCTCATCTGGGTCAGTGTCCAAATGCTCACTCCAGGACGGGAGCCTTATTGTGCAATAAATATGAATGCCTGCCTAAAGAAATGGGACTATTGAATGGCTCGACGCGTTTCTTAATAATCATCAGGAGCCCATAGATAATACCCTAAAGCAAGCAAGACAGTACAGACATGACGCTGTGCACAATTGAATCCACATGCACACAGTGTCTCCGGCACTTGGGCGGCCGTGGTGGTGCTGTGGAATTAATTTTCGTATATATATATATATTATATATATATATATATATATATATATATATATATATATATATATATATATATATATATATATATATATATATATTATATATATATATATATATATATATATATATATATATAATATATATATATATATTATATATTATATATATATATATATATATATATATATACATACAGTACAGACCAAAAGTTTGGACACACCTTCTCATTCAAAGAGTTTTCTGTATTTTCATGACTATGAAAATTTTAGATTCACACTGAAGGTGGCTACTTTGAAGAACCTAGAATATAAGACACATTTTTAGTTGTTTCACACTTTTGTGTTAAGTATATAATTCCACATGTGTTAATTCATAGTTTTGATGCCTTCAGTGTGAATCTACAATTCTCATAGTCATGAAAATACAGAAAACTCTTTGAATGAGAAGGTGTGTCCAAACTTTTGGTCTGTACTATATATATATATATATATATATATATATATATATATATATATATATATATATATATATGCAATTCAGATATTACAAATAATAACACAATGTATGTCAATGGGAGAAGACCAGGCACCCCCTGCTCGGATGAGGGGAGGGTGTCGGGTTCATAGGAAAAGGTCAGAATCGCAAATTTTCCTGTTTCACTCGTTAAAGTACGCTAATTAACTGAATTCGTACGCATTAGTGCACAATGCATAGCATTAGCAATGATAATGTTACGCATTGTACGCTAATGCGTACAAATTTGTATGCTAATGCTACGCATTGTACGCTAATGCATACAATGCGTATGTCATGGGACAATCTGAATAAAACTGAAGAACAGAAGCACAAAGCCCGAGAGGGCAGTGCATAAAACACAATGACTAAAAGAGGACTAAAGAGAGAATAACAGTCATGCCAATCACTAGACTCAGTAAAGATAGTTTCACACTAGAGGTAATTTCTTCCAGCCGGCTTGTCACGTGTAGGTGTGTGTGTGTGTGGGGGGGGGGGGGGGGGGACCAAACCAAGCGTAGGAGGGAAAGGGGATTAGGCCTAGAAACTAAGGAAAGAAGATGGGCACCTCCTACAGGAAACCCTGGCTCAAATCCTGTCTATCTACCGGTATGAACAGGCCTCAAAGGTAGGCAAGCTCATACACAGGAACCTAAACACTGAACTGACCATATAGAACCCTGGAAACTAATGACAGGCATGAGTCTACCTGTTCCTCCAAAAGGAAGAATGAACAGGAGTCTCCCTAAGGCCTAATAACAAAACAACAGGAGGGAAAAGGAAACTTATCTTTCAATGAAGAAATGGAGGCTCCAGGATCTCAGCTGAAACCAAACTGCTGCTCACCACCATAACACTGAAGCTATAAACTGCAAGGAATAGTGGGAGAAGAAGCACATAATAGGGGAGGGACAATTACCACACCAGGAACACCTGAGGGAAAAGGGTGTGGTAAAAAACAACAACAAAAAGGGAAAACATGTCAGATTACACCACGTATTGCCAATCTGACAGACCTCCTCTTATCTGTCATAGGAATGTCAGTGACATAACCCACCCCCCTTCTACGTGTGACCTCCAGGCACCCCAGACCAACTTTGTCCGTATGAGACCTGTGAAAAGCTTTCATCAAATGACTGGCATTCACGTCAGATGCCGGTACCCATGTCCTCTCCTCTGGTCCATAACCCTTCCGGTGAATAAGATATTGAAGAGTTCTATGAAGAACTCGAGAGTCAATAATCTTGGCCATCTGGAATTCCAAACTGCCGTCCACCATAACAGGCGCGGGTGGCAAGGGAGATGGCTCCAAAGGTTCAACATATCTCTTTAACAAAGATCTGTGAAATACGAAATGTTCAAGACGAAATGCTACAGGATTAATAATCGCAGTGATCTTATATGGACCAATAAATCTTGGACCCAACTTCCAAGAGGGAACTTTCAACTTAATGGTTCTTGTGGACAGCCACACAGAATCACCCACTCTTAGGTCCGGACCACTCATACGTTTCCTGTCAGCCACACATTTGTACTTGTTGCCCATATTTAACAAGTTACTTTGAATTTTCCGCCATATAGATGACAATGATGACGAAAAACGTTCTTCCTCAGGGATACCAGAGGTATCTGAACCAGAAAAAGTGCCAAACCCATATGCACCAAAAAATGGCAACTTGCCAGTGGACTCCTGCCTATGATTATGGCATGATTATTAGTTTATGGCAAACTCCGCCAGAGACAAAAACTCAAAAACCACTCCTCCTGATTCTCAGAGACAAAACATCTCAAGTAAGTCTCCAGACTCTGATTAGTACACTCTGTCTGTCCATTCATCTGAGGGTGAAAAGCAGAGGAAAAAAACAGTTGTACCCCGAGCCAAGTACAGAACGCCTTCCAGAATCTGGACACAAACTGAGTCCCACAATCAGAGACCATGTCAGTGGGAATGCCATGAAGCTCCACAATGTTGTCAACAAACACTTTTGCAAGGGTTTTAGCATTAGGGAGTCCGGGCAATGCAATAAAGTGCGCCATTTTACTAAACCGATCTACAACCACCAAAATAACTGTTTTTCCAGACGAATTAGGCAGATCAGTGAAGTAAAGTCCATAGACAAGTGAGTTCATGGTCTGGACGGGATGGGCAACGGGAGTAGGGGTCCAGAAGGTCGAGTGTGTGTCACCTTAGCGCGTGCACAGACACTACAGGCCAACACATAGTCCTCAACACACTTACGCAGCCCTGGCCACCAGAATCTACGAGAGATGAGGTCGACAGTGGACTTACTCCCAGGGTGTCCAGCAAGCACCGTACAGTGATGTTCCTCGAACACCTTATGATGCAATTTAGATGGAACAAACAATTTCCCAGGGGGCACCTTAGCCTCAAGATCAGGGTAAAGAGCAAATATCACCACCCCTTCAGACAGTATAGGGCTCGGATCTTCAAAATCACCACCTCCGGGAAAACTACGTGACAAGGCATCCGCCTTGACATTCTTAATCCTAGGACGATACATGACAATGAAATTGAATTTGGTGAAGAACAAAGACCATCTGGCCTGCCTCAGGTTAAATCGTTTCGCCGACTCAAGGTAAGCTAGGTTTTTGTGATCTGTGAATACCATGATTGAGTGAATCGCCCCTTCCAACCAATGACGCCATTCCTCCAAAGCCAACTTAATGGCCAGTAACTCTCTGTTACCCACATCATAATTTCTGTCTGCATCAGAGAGTTTTTTCGAGAAAAAGGCACATGGGCGCCATTTACCTGCTGATGGGCCCTGTGATAAAACAGCTCCTATGCCCACCTCGGATGCGTCAACCTCCACAATGAAAGGTTGTGACACATCTGGCTGCACCAAAATAGGGGCAGAAGAGAAGCACTCCTTCACAGCGGAAAAGGCTTGCAATGCTGCATCAGACCACACTGAGACATCCGTCCCTTTCCTAGTCATGTCAGTTAAGGGTTTAACTATTGTTGAAAAGTTCTTAATGACCCCTAAAAACCGCATAAGAGCCTTCAAATGTTCAGGTCGATGCCAGTCCAATACAGCACGGACTTTCTCTGGATCCATTCGAAAACCTGAAGATGACAGCAGGTATCCTAAGAATTGCACCTCTTGTACAGCAAAAACACATTTCTCTAATTTTGCGTACAATTTGTTATAGCTTAAGATCTGCAACACCTGTCTAACATGATCCTGATGTGTCATCATATCTGGAGAATAGATTAGTATGTCATCCAAATACACGACTACAAACCTCCCAACAAGGTGATGAAAAATGTCATTAACAAAATGCTGGAAGACAGAAGGAGCATTGGTCAACCCAAAAGGCATGACCAGGTTATCAAAGTGGCCCTCAGGAGTGTTAAAAGCCGTCTTCCATTCATCCCCTTCCTTGATCCTGACCAGATTATATGCCCCCCTTAAGTCCAACTTGGAGAACACATCAACAATCTGGTTAAACAAATTGGGAATCAAAGGAAGGGGGTAAGGATCATGGACAGTAATCCGATTGAGTACATGGAAATCCAGACATGGCCTAAGAGTTCCGTCCATTCGCTTTACAAAGAAAAACCCAGCTGACACAGGATATTTGTAAGGTCTTATGTGTCCTTTAGCCAAACTCTCAGCAATATATTCTTTAATGGCTGTTCTCTCAGGTCCTGAAAGGTTATACAGCCTAGATTTGGGCAATTTTGCTCTGGGGATAAGATTGATAGGACAATCGTATTCCCGATGTGGGGGTAAATCCTGACATCCACCTTCAGAAAATACATCAGCGAAATGAGATATAGAAGCAGCAAGTGTCTTAGTGGTTAACCCAGAAAAAGATGTATTAAGATAATTGTCAACGCAAAAATAACCCCAATCCAGAATCTGTCTATTATGCCAATCGATGGTTGGATTGTGTTTGCTTAACCATGGTAAACCCAGCACCACAGGAGCAGAAACACCGTTTTACACAAAACACGAAATAAGTTTCTGATGAAATTCACCCACTCTTAATCTGATATCATGCACCATCTGAGAAAGAGGCGCAGAATCAATAGCAAACACAGAAATCCTCTTCTCCAGTGCACTCGGAGACAATCCATGCATACGGACAAACTGAGCATCAATCAGGTTCACCACGCTGTCAATAAACACCTCAATTCTCACAAACTTTGACTCTAGCGCCACCTCGGCAGTCAGGAGAAAAAGGGTACTACAGGATGAAGACAAATGCACATTTTCTGTCTCTCCACCCACTCCTCCAAGAGTGAGATGGGAATTTTTTTTCTCTTTTAGAGACTCAATGCATGAACATGCATTGATAAAGTGTCCTTTCTGTCCGCAGAAAAAAAAAAAAACCCTTTTTATTACCAGAATGCTTAAAGGTGGAAGCAGGAGTAGCTCCCCCTAACTGCATGGGTTCGTCCCCAGACATCAACCCAGGAGTATCTTCACCCAAAGGAAGACAACACACTATGTGATAGTACGTGCTGAGAGCGGGGCTCCTAGATCTCTCTCTCAGGCGACTATCCATGCATACAGCAAGAGACATAGCGACTTTCATGAAAGGCCAAAGCGTCCTTCAGCCTTTCTGATAACCCTTGACAAAACTGACTACGGAGAGCCGGATCGTTCCATTTGGTATCCGTAGCCCACTTCCGAAACTCAGCGCAATAGATCTCAACAGAGCACTCACCCTGACGAAGGTCACGTAACTTGGTCTTGGCCAGGAAGATGCGATCCGGGTCATCATAGATAAGCCCCAAAGCATTGAAAAATTCATCCACCGACTGGAGAGACTGCAATCTGGTCGGCAGAGAAAAGGCTCATGACTGTGCATCTCCCTTGAGCAACGAGATCACCACACCGACTCTCTGTTCCTCATTACCAGATGAATGTGAATGCAACCTAAAGTACAATTTGCACGCCTACCTGAACAAAATAAAGTTATCACGTCCCCCAGAGAATCTATCTGGAAGAGCGACTTTAGGCTCCAGACAGGCCTGGCAACCACCACCCCCGGGACCAACAACCTGTGGTCTCTGAATCTGGGTGACGGTCGTGCGGAGGTCAGCTACCTCCAAAGACAGCCCCTGCAGCTGCCCGGCGAGTACAGCAATAGGATCCATGGCTGTACAGATACAAACATCAAAGTAACGATAATTGATGGTTTATAATGTCACGCACAGGTGTGTGTGGGGGAAACAAACCAAGCATAGGAGGGAAAGGGGATTAGGCCTAGAAACTAAGGAAAGAAGATGGACACCTCCTACAGGAAACCCTGGCTCAAATCCTTATTATCTACCAGTATGAACAGGCCTCAAAGGTAGGCAAGTTCATACACAGGAACCTAAACACCGAACTGATCCTATAGGACCCTAGAAACTAATGACAGGAATGATTCTATCTGTTCTTCCTAAAGGAAGAATGAACAGGAGTCTCCCTAAGGCCTAATAACAAAACAGCAGGAGGGAAAAGGAAACTTATCTTTCAATGAAGAAATGGAGGCTCCAGGATCTCAGCTAAAACCAAACTGCTGCTCACCACCACAATACTGAAGCTATAAACCGCAAGGAATAGTGGGAGAAGAAGCAATAAATAGGGGAAGGACAATAACCACACCAGGAACACCTAAGGAAAAAGGGTGTGGTAAAAACCAACAACAAAAAGGGAAAACATGTCAGATTACACCATGTGTTGCCAATCTGAGAGACCTCCTCTTATCTGTCATAGGAATGTCCGTGACAAGGCTGTTCTAGCAGAACTTGGAAAGGGTTGAGCACAGCCAGGCCCCATTGACTATAATGGGATTTGGTGGCAGTTTAGCCAGTTTCCGACCTTAGTGCTGAAAGAAGCATTTTTGTGTCTGACTGAATCCTTGCACTATCATCAGAAACAGACCGGATCCTAGCATAGGCAATGGGCTCCAGCATATGGCATACTACTGTTCTGCATAGCCCGCAACCATCAGGACACAAATAGGCTTGTCAATATACAAATATTCATATAAACACCTCTGTCAATAAAATCCAAGCAAAACTTTTACTGTGTCATTTCTAGTTCAGTCCTGAAATACTCTTGATATCATGCACCAGTCCTACAGACATGCCCTATGTGCCTCAGATTTCCCCCGAGACATTCCAATTTGAGAAATTGATGTCATATCCACAGGATGAGCTGTAATTGTATGATAGGGTGGGATTCCTCCTTTCTGTAGAGGGAAAGCAAGAAGCCTTGTTCTACAGATAAATTGATTTTCCATAAATCAAATACACTGATATATGTGTTTCCTTGTGACTCTTGGGAGCAGTACAATTTGACAATGTGGTCTTTGGATGAGAAAAGGTATTGTATCCTTGATCTAGAAGGATCACCTGATCTGCCCTGACCTTCACCTGACCTTATATGAGGTCGTCTACAGCTCAAACATGCAGTAGAGTCCCAAGCAAGAAGCCTGTACAAACCCTCTGTAAGTAATCTTAAGGTACACGGAACATTTTTGTTTTCTGCTAAATGCAGCTAAAAAAGAAACTTCAAATTGTTTTCTTATGAAATTGGAGGTAAATGGAGGTACAATAAGGGTTTCAAGGAGCTCTGTAGCACCTCTTTTCTCTGTACAAAATGGAATTTTAATACAGCCAATATACAGGAGCGCTTAAGAAAACTTGCATTTCTTGACAACACTAACATTTGTTAGATGGCTAATGCACTTGAAGGTCACATGTATGCTTGTCATATGTATCTTCCTGTTTTTTTATTAAATACTTTATCTTATCGTTCAGTAGAAAATTACAGTGCTTTCATTTTGGGGAATTGACAAGTAAATGTGATGCAAAAAAATATAGCTGAAAAATGTAATCCTTAGATTGTCCCTTTTCTAATTATAACAAGTGTTACTCATTTTGTACATCCAAATTTAGTGTAATATACTCATATGGGTTTACAGAACAGACTCCATAGACTTTAATATTTCCATTTGGCTTCTGCTGTTGCTGATGCATGCAGAACTTTTTTTTGTCTTCTTTTGGCAAAATCTGTTATGGGGCCCCAAGAAGAGCCTCCAAGGCAGATATAACATGCCCTAAATCTAACACTTCTGTCTTGAGATGTTACTCTGATTTTATGCTACCCCTTTATTGGAGAACGTCTGTGCTATTTTTTTCTGTTGTTTTACTTTTTAAAAAGTCGCGAGAGAATGGAGGTGGTAAGTATGATTTTTTTTAAAGTTCATTTTAAAGTATATTATTACTCTCAGATGACGCGATCATATATGAACGTGGCATATGAGGGGTATAGTGATGGGGAGTGGCCCTATTGCAGCAAGAAAAATACGCTTCGTGAAGAAGTAATTTGTCACAAAGCAAACTTTTCATCTCTAATTCTAAAGCTAGAACTCATGTGGCAGGGCTTGATAAATGCCCCCACCACTCTATTTTTATTTTTTTTGTGCCATATTAGCTAATAGCTTTGACTCTGGTACCCTTTTTTGGGAATGCTATGACATCCACTGGTGTATAATTATATCTGCAACTGACCACATACATAAGACCCAAGAGCCACATGTGGCTACTAAGGCACTGGTTGGGAATATTATTTTCCAAAAATGATTCTAATTATTTTAATTTTCCATATAATACGAGGACTCTAATATGATTTCCCAATCACTGTCAGCTATAACCAAGATGTTAACATGCAACTGTCAATTCTGACACTTAAGGAGATGTGTAAAATAAAATACATTGTATCTAATGTTTCATTGTAGAATCAAATATACAATTACATGAAGTATATAAGCACTTAACTTCTTGGTCACATTGAAATTATTAACTGTGCTTTCCACACTGTTGCTTTGCTAGCTGGCATAGTGTGGGTTTATCTGCTATTACATATTTTAGTTTTGTGTTGTGTTGTCTATTCTGCTTTCAAAGTCCTTTTGTGAAAATAAACCTTGTTTTAAATATATATGAAGTAAAAGGAGAGCATGATGCTTTGAAAGAGGCATGTGAAACACATTACGGAAAATTTATACTTTAGTAACCTTGTAGGGATCTTCTTTTGTATTAATCCCATCAATATTAATGTATTATTTTCATTTACTTGTGACCTTCTGAGTTTCACTATTGCAAATGAGGAGCAAGAATAGATTAAACATATAAGCTGTTACATAAAGAACAACATATTTTCTTCCAATAGATGTGTTAAATTGTTCTGTAATAGTTTGCCGCGTTCTTTCACTTGCTATTAATAAGGACGGTTAGACACTGAGGTCAACTAATAAAACGATAACACACTGACTTGTTAGGGGAGAAAGCTATTTGAGCTTTTACACATTAAAAATTTAAATTTGGGAAATCAAAGCGTCATTTACCTATAAAATATGAGAATAGCTCCATTTCAGGCATTTTACACTGTATGCGGTGTTTGTAAACCCCAGGTACATTTTCATAGAGAGAAAAACAAAAGTGAGAATAAGAACATTCAAATTAAGCTGTGATGCAGTTGTAGACTAGTAGTAGCTAGAACATCACTGGCATTGCCTGTATGTGTAAACTAAATTCCCACATAATGGCAGCCAGATGCAGATGAAAAAACACACTCATATAAAGCAGGAGCGGTTTTCAGATTTTTAATTAATGGCTAATAGTTTGTCAGTAATACAACGGTTCTACTTAAAAAATAGTATGGTCATTTCCATGATTGCAAAACTGTATATTACAGGCACACCATGTGGTCAGTTAAAGTTAGTACCACCATTTCCCTTTCACGCACACACACACCGTTCCCCAGTTGTGCAGTGACAAAGCTTTGCTAAAATACAATGTCTGCCAAGCTCACTGTCAGGATGGTCTGCTCAATTCTGTGCTCAGCAGTTCGGACATGGTTATCCACAGCAGCTTTGCCAGCGCACAGAAGAGTTTAAAAGTAGAGAATAAAAGTAAAAAAAATACCAATCTGGATTCTTATCCGAGTACTGCATAGAGTTTTCTGAAGATAATAGTTAGCTGAGGTGACAGATTTCCTTTAACAATCTATTGGAAAACACTAACTTATTTGGGTAAATGAAGTTACTGCTATGTGGTCTAAAACCATGCCCAGATGGCTACATGATTCTGTAAAAATGTATTTGTAATCCACGTTGACTCTTGGGGCTGTGTCTTATATTGCCACCATAGCATCTGAGAGGTCATTTACTGGGAGCAGAAAGTACCCTGTGACTGAACACCTCTCACAACAAAATTGCAAAAGTTGTTCATCTATTGTTGCTGCCAGGAGTCTCAGAGTCCCAGGCCACAGGTAGGGCTGAATACAGGAATTGTCCTATAGACTGCAATGGTAAACTATTGTGATCTATGGTATAAAAAAAATTATAAAACAAAAATGAAAAATATTTATGGCAGCACCTTTCTGCATTTTACATATAAAATAAATAATAAAAAATAACATTGTGTATATTGCCAACTCAGAAATACTAAAACTAAAAACTGCATAAATTAGGTATCACTGTAACCATACTGACCCACACAACATGTCATTTTCACTGCATACTAAATGTAGTAAAAATGAACCCCATAAAAGAATGGTACAATTGCATTTTTCCCTTTCAACCATTTTAATATTTTTTATAACTTCCCAATACATTGTATGGAATATAAAATGATCCCACCAGGAAATAAAACTTGTTCAGCAAAAAACAATCCCTTATATAGCTAAAGTATGTGAATAGAAATGAACACAGTTATGGCTTCTGGAAGTCAGGGAGTTAAAGTGAAAATGAAAAAATAAAAATGTTGGGTGTGGAAAGAGGTTCATGACGGCAGTAAAACCATGGAAAAATCCATGTATTAACTATAGTCTATTTTCTTTTTGGGATGGTTGTATGTCTCACTACTCCCCCATGTACATATACAGTACACATTGCATTTATTGATGTACTGTAAGAAGTCAGAAGTCATACTGTACTTAACACTTCTGAATACCAACTAGCAGGAGGATTAGCGTAACATTCCCCTTCGAATGACCTGCAATACAACATTCCCACATTTTTATGTCAGTACAGTTGTTATTTAATAGAATGTTCCAATGCCTGTGATGTCAATGATTATTTGAGAGACTAGTGTAATTTGAAAACTTGCTTTTTTATGAAATGATTAAAATAAAAAATTCCAACTGTGAATGGAACACCGAGGGCCTCAAAAATTGTCAGCCAGTTAATATGAATTTGAGTAATTGGAATGATTTGCTTCTGTATACATAGTAAATTGTTACTATTTAACATCTATATTTTAGAAATCTACAGTTCTGAAAGCACTTGAGATACAGTAGCTGCGTGCTTTATATACTGATCAAAATAATGAGTAGCAGTACTCTGCTTAAAAGGGTTTGGACCTGCTCCTTTCTATGGCTAACAAATGCTGTTGCAAAATACTGACCAACATACCCAAGTGTGTTCCAAGGTCTGGGGAGGAAGAGAAGGGTCAATACGGAGGAAGAGAACGGTCAATACGGAGGTCAGGAGCAGGTAAGATCAAGTACTGGAGGATCATGATCCAATAAATGGGCAGAAAGTTGCCACATGCAGGCTGACAACAAAAAGGACACAAGGATGTAATAAAACCTATTGCTCAGGCACCTTTCAAAAGGGGAAGGTTCCTTAAAAAGAACATGTCATCAGAAAATGATCTATTGTTTAAATCCTGTTGTTTTCCCACTGGCAACCAAGTCTAATAATATGTGCAACTTCTTGGTCTGTACAGATCATTTTACTGCAGTTGCCTGCTTTTCTTTGATTCTAATCCTGCCTGTAATGATATCACCTTTGTGTATGGATAAGGATCCAGTATTCACAATAGGTGATTGTAAAATCCTATCTATTCTTTCTTTCTACAATGACCTCTGCACAGGTGACAGAGCATGCCTAGAAAACTCTTCAATAGAAGTCAATGAGGTCCCATCCTGTCCATTGTGTCTATGGGCCATGTGGCTGCCGTAAAGCAATTTACTTAAGGCTGTGTAAATGCTGTTAAGAACAGCTCAGGCAAGATGTCAGGTATCATCTTCAGGAAATAAAATAAAAAAAACAAATCTACAGTCAGAAAATAAAAAAAGAGATTAAAAAGAGAATATGTGTTGCTATCTGGTTTTAACTGCCAGATAAAATTTTTGGTGAAATATTTCCTTTAAGGATCCTAGGGTTGTCAGTCATTGCATGGTGAAGATCATGGTGTGCATGCACTGGAGGGGGCACTCAGCGGAATAAGAGAGGCCTTGCTGAGAAACAGGGCATAACCTGCATGGAGTGACAGAGCAATCCTGGTGGCTAGACCTGCCGAGCAAAAGGAGAAAGTGGGAGGTGGGCCCAGACCACCAGGAGAGGACTGCAAAAAATCAGTGTAAGGTAAGCCAACCGTTTGACAGTTGGTATAAAAGTAGACAAAAGTGTTTAGCCATTCACTAAATTTATCATACAGCCTGAGCCTCTGTGACAAATCCTTAAAGGGGTTGGCCAGTTTCCTAAATTGATAACATATCCTCAGGATAGGTCATCAATATAAGATTGGCGGGGGTCCTACTCCCCCGATGATTAGCTGTTTGATGAGAACTCATAACACTTATGAGCACTGTGTTCTCTTCACTGTTTCTGTGTAACTGCATGTTCCAAATGCGTCGATGCCGCAACTGTTGGAGAGAACACATCACTCGTACAAATGCTTTGTTCTCTTCAAACAGCTGATCAGTGGGGGTGTAAGGTGTCAGACCCTCAATGATCTGATATTGACGACCTATCCTGAGGATACAATGCCGTACTTAGATAATGTTATTATGGTATCACAAAGTATTTTTCAAATCTGCTAGTGCTAAATCCATTTGTATCTACAGGTACATAATGGAGAACATTTATTAGGACCAGCGTTTTGGCCTGTACATAAGTTTGATGCTTTGTCCAACATGCCATGCCACCGACTTAAATCTACACCAGCTGCCTTGTATAGATTTAAGACATTTTCCACGCCAAAAACCGGTGTGGAAAATGATAAATGAGCCAGGCCTGCTGACCCGTCCATTTCACCACCCACACCACACCACCTTTTCTCGGCAATCTGCAAAAGTGAGGTGAGCGGGGAAGAGTCTTAGGTTTTGCTACAAATATGCTGTGCGACAAAATCTGCTACTTTAATACGCAAAAAAGTGGCTTATACCAGTTAATAAATTACCGCCAATGTGTTTTAAATTCTGTCCAAAAATGTAAATACACATGTATTTATGGAATGCCAATGTAACACTGGTATATGAACTACAGTAGTTTGTCTAAGCATTTTCATATATATAACCTTAAAAGTCTAAATTAATTTTCATTCTTTTTTGTCTTATATAGTATATAAGCCAAACACATAAAATGGCAGATGCATTGCTTCAAGCAGTTATGTAGGAAATTATAACGTGCAACTAAATTAAGTGATAAAGTGACATTTATAGGTAAAAGAGCTAAGGGATAATGCATACATTTCCAATTTAATGTTCATTTTTATCATTTCATCCTTGGATTTTAGTAACTGAGGAGTAATGAGAACTGGTCACATAACAACCTAGAGGCTTTGAACTTTCCATTAGCAAGGCTACATGGATGTAACTAATATCCATACAGTTTCTACCTACTGAACTGACTGATTATTTCTTTCAGCGTTTCCGTGGTATAATAATCCCCCTAGAAAGGGCACATAAGCTCTTCTGCTCAGAACCTGTGACAAGGATCACCAGATTTGCAGAGGCTTTTGAGTTCATTGAGCATGGTAATTGAAATATGGTCGTTAGTGGCACTGTATATAGAACAGTGCTTTAGCTCAAGAGCATTGTTATGGTACTTTATGGTGTGGAATATTCTAATGAAAATGACTCACTGAGGTTTTTGGAATACAGTATAAACATTAATGTCTGAACTAATGGGAAAATTAAATTGCGCACTAAAAATTCATTTTGTCTGTATGTTGTATGTGAGGCTCTGTAAGTCTTCATAGTTGTATCACTGAATACTGCAATGTATAGCCGTTATAGTAAAGCTGCATAGTTTGAGGTCATCACGTTCTCTGGGTGTATGTTCTTCCTCTGAAGTTCTAATGCATTTTACTGTCGAGCACTTTCACATCCCATTTAATAAAGATTAATAGAAATAGAACATCTGTGTCTCTAATACAAAATGCCATACATAATTTCCATTGTATAATTCTGCCTTTTTATCATAAAGACTATATTAAGTAATTAAATAAAATGACTCTATTCTATCTAAATCGCCATATTGAAACTATAGACTCTAAATTACAAAGGAAAGTAGGTTCCAAAGACACCTAAGCCCTCATGCACACTGCTATATGCATAGGCCCTGATTTATCACACCTTCTCTCCAGATAGGACTTTTGCAACTTTTGCTTGTGATTGTGCAAAATTTTGAGACTTTTACACCACTCACTCCAGTTTTGTAATACGGGTGGAAAAGTGGGTGTGGTTAGCTATGTTAATGAATTTAACTCCAGGTTTATCATTGAGAAGGCGGAGTAGGAAAACTGGAATAGCTTCTCTAGAGGAAAGTGTTAGGTCTAAGAATAAGCCAAATTTATCAAGTAACATGAGACATTTGATAAATTCCCCCCATAACAGGAGCGGACTGGAAAATTAAATTGGCCCTGGAAAAAAAATACTAAAAGTGGCCCCGTTTTTAAGTTGGGTCCAAATTGATGGAAGGCAGAGCCAACACAAGTGGGCGGGGCCAGCAATATCATACTGCCCCCATCAGCACAAAATACATCCCCAAAAACTTCCACTGGCCGGCCATGAGGAGGGCTCACTTGTCCCCTTGGGAATCGGTCCACCGGGAAATTTCCCTGTAAGGACTATGGACAATCCACCCCTGCCCCATAATGCTTATTTGGTGGTATTCGGATCATATATGGGTCTGCATTATGGAACAATAGACTTCTACATGTTGCAACACTGTGCCTTCATGTGTCCAGGGTTGGCAACCATCCAGAAATTTCTGGAAACTCCGTAAAAATAGACAGCTTTTTTTCCTGTGTCTGTGAAAACAAAAAAAAAAAATGTGTCCGTTCTTTTGTTTGGAGTATTATTGACTAGATTATTTTGGTGGTAATTATCATTTTAAAGCTCACAATAAATGATGGTAATGAGGTGTTATCAGTATATTGAGCTATGGTTTCAAATGTGCCCATAAAAATGTTTGGCTGTCCATGATTTTGGGATAAACTGTCCAGAAAAAAATTTGGTGGACCCACGCATTCACCAAATTTATCTGTAATATGACAAGCAATAGAACTTGCAACAATTTATTTTTCTTATGGATTCTACAGGGGGAAATTTCACTGAAAACCCTCCGGTGGCCACGTTGTTTCTGCTTCACATTCATTTCAGTGGGAGAAAACACTGATCACTGAGGGCATGTCCTTTCACGGCACAGCCCTGGCTGTGTGCCACCTCACCGCTGCCTCCCATTGAGATGAGTAATAAGGTCCTTTTATAATATATATAGTCATAATAATAATAATAATAATAATAATAATAATAATAATAATAATGTCCCTATAGTGCCCCCAGTATTAATAAGGCCCTCCTGTGGTGCCCCAGTACTAATAAGCCTTTATATGTTACAATCTATAATGTGATACAGTCCACATACATTTCTGGCATGAGATTCTTGAAACCTAAGGCAGGCGATTTCTTGATTTGGAGTCCTAGACAAAACATCTGGAGCCTAAACCTTTGATGCTTTGGCCCAGCAAGACATTACTAATTCTATTGAACATAAATACCAAGTTCTCCCACAACAGCTGAATTTTGCAAAACATGTCTGGGGTGGTGATAAAACTTGGTGTTAAAAATGAACTTTTTATTTTTGTATTTACCATCTGGGTATTGGATTTACAGTAGACATACATTACCTGTCACACATTTTTGACCCAGTCACAGAAGAAGTAGTTTCCAGTCTCCTCTCCTCTTCTCATCCTACCACATGCACCTCTGACCGCATTCCCTCACAGCTACTCCATTCTCTCTCTCTGGCTGTCACCACTCACCTAACAAAAATCTTCAACCTCTCCCTCTCTTCTGGTATCCTCCCCTCCTCTTTCAAACACGCTATTGTTACACCATTAATAAAAAAAAAACATATCTTGACCCATCCCGCACAACTAACTACAGACCAGTCTCCAATCTTCCCATCTCTAAACTCGTGGAGCATCTGGTCTATTCTCGCCTCATCCACTATCTCTCTGATCACTCCTTAATCCACTACAATCTGGTTTCTGCCCCCTACATTCGACAGAAACTGCCCTCACCAAAGAGACAAATGACCTCCTGACAGCAAAATGCAATGGTGACTACTCTCTGCTCATTCTCCTTGACCTCTTTGCAGCTTTTGACACTGTAGACCACCATCTCCTACTTGCCATGCTCCAATCCATCGGCCTAAAGGACTCCACCCTCTCCTGGTTTTCTTCCTATCTTTCTAGTCGCTCTTTCAGTGTATCATTCATTGGCTTGACTTCTTCTCCTCTCCCCCTCTCTGTTGGAGTTCCTCAGGATTCAGTCCTAGGCCCTCTCCTCTTCTCTCTGTACACAGCCCCAATTGGACAGACCATCAGCAGATTTGGTTTCCAGTACCATCTCTATGCTGATGACACATAACTGTACACTTCATCCCCTGACATCACACCACCACATTACAGAACACCATTGACTGTCTGTCCGTCGTAACTAATATAATGTCCTCTCTCTATCTGAAACTAAATCTTTCAAAAACTGAACTTCTTGTGTTCTCTCCGTCCACTAACCTACCTAAACCTGATATCTCCCTGTGCGACACCATCATCACCCCTAGGCAGCACGCCCGCTGTCTTGGGGTGACGTTTGACACTGACCTTTCTTTCACCCCTATATTCAATCTCTCTCCCGCTTATGTCGCCTGCACCTCAAAAACATCTCTAGCATCCGCCCCTTTCTCACTATGGAAACAACAAAAACTCTCATTGTTGCCCTGATCCATTCCTGTCTCAATTACTATAATTCACTATTAATTGGCCTCCCCCTCACCAAACTGTCCCCGGTCAGGGAGAGTACAGGGAGACTTATTCTGTGTAATTTGTATTTGTACATTTACTTATTCCTTCATCAGCCATAAACTAAGATATTAAATTAAATACCAATAAGATGGAAGCCTTTATTATTCCAGTGCCAGTTTGCCAACCAATACCATCCAGTTTGTACCCCTTTAGGGGTACCAGGTCTTAATGATAACCTCCTTCTTTTGGTGGCTTTACTTCTTCCAAATCATTCATCAAAGTCTCCATGTCCTAGAAAAGTCAGCAAGATGCAGAGGAAGGAGGAGCTGAATCTCCCTGATGACATATTCTCATCAAAACTAGATGATGTGGAAAAGGAGGAAATGCAGATGGCAGGAGATTGGCTCCCACCTGTAGGGCTGGAGAGCACTGGGGTTGGCGAAGTGGGTATACCAGAGTTGATTAATATTCTGTATTTACTGTCAAATAACCTGCAGGAGATTGCCAGTGAGAAAAGCAATTATTTGCATATTGTCCCTCCCATCTAACCAGCCAAACAGCAACAGCCCCTGTTTAAAGGTGCTGCACGCCCATTAACAATGAAGACCAACTATATAGTACGGTCTTCATTATTAAATGAAAGGCAGCTGCAGGCTAATTGGACTCACACTTCTTTACTGCAGCATTACCTAATCCGCCCACAGCACAATGGCTCCATGTGGCTGTACCCTAAAGCAGAGTGACCTGGGTATACCTGATTTATAGCAATTCTTGATGAATTGATTTGTAAAAAATTTAATTCCTTGGCAAAAGTCAAATTTTTTAAAACTTCAATCATCTCTACGAGGTCAAAAATGACAGATTTTACATACAATAAAATCTGCTACTTTAATATACACCTATTGTGGCATAAATCATTTAATACATGTCCCCCTATGTATAGAGGAATTTTTGGTGCATTTTATAATCAGAGGTGTCTGTACTTGCTCTTATTTTTTATTCAGTATTGCTTTTCCAATGCTCATAAATTAAAGAAAAAATTCTGAGATATGCTAAAATATGTTTTTAGGAGACTATGCTTATTAAGTGGCCCAGACATTTTTTCATGGATAATAACCTGAAGCATCATCTCAGTATATCATTATTTTAAAATCTATATTTGTCAAAGTTTTTATTTTTTATGAATTTGATTTGCTGCAAAGCCGAATTTCCTCGTGCTTCGTGGTAACTAATCAATTTTTCCCTGAAATGGTGGTGAACATTTTTAAAAAATCATGCTTACCTCAACCATTTGAGTGTGAGGAGGCCACTGTGGCCCTCTTGGTTTAAGATACCTAGGGAAATCTCGTGTGTGGTGACATATGACACCAACACACCAGGCTATGTGATGACGTCATGACACACTGTGCCAGATTTTGTGATTGATCTTCAAGTAAAATGGCTGTGGTGACCTCTTAAGAAACAAATGGATGAGGTATGTAAGTACAATTAATTTTCTTTTAATTAAAAACTACTAAAATTATTTAATATGGATCTCAGATGCCACAGTATCTGAGGGGTTCAAAGACAGGGGCAGCACAATCATTGTTCCCTGTCATTGCACACACTATTTACAAATCAATGCACCTTGTGACAAAATAATTAGTAAAATTTGGCAAAGCAGCCAAATCTAATTTTAGGGAACTTCACTCATCTTTAATTAGAACATAAAAACTAACATGTATCACCTGTTTACAGGATAGGTAAAAAACATGATCACTGTGTATTACACCATTGGGACCTCCACAATCACTAGAATAGTCCCAAAGGAGTTTAGCCCCATTCAATGTCTACTGTATTGACAGACATGGTCAAGTATCATACTCTCTTTAGGATTAGTATGGAGTTCCAGTGGTGTGTCCCCCAGCAATCATGTCTATTCTGTGGATAGGTGCTAAATGTTTTTTGAGGGATATATATATGATGTCGATAAGCCTGAATCTTTAGACTTGTCCAGTCCATTTCTATGTACAGAAATGTCACCCTCTGTTTCAGCACACAGCAAACATACCCTGTAATTCAATTAGATTACACTGGATTTACCGGAGGCTTTTTATTGTATTCCATTACCATATTTTGAAATCTGACTAGTAATTTTTTGTTCATTTAGGGTATGCTAGAAATTTGACATGCATGGCCACATGCTCTATGCAGAACTAAACTTTGAATATCTAATCTCCGGAGTGCATTGTCCAAATTTGGTTAGATTATGCATTGCTACTGTATATGATTTGTCTTGGTGTGCTGAAAATTGGAATTAATAACTGTAGCACTTCATAATTGGAAGCTATTATTTCATGATGTTTGCTAAGAAAAATGGTACTCAGATAAGCCTGCAGAATTCATTTTCAGCCCAGCCTATGTATTATATGTCACCCAAAGACAAAAAACTTTTCAAATAAATAGTTGCAGTGCTTGTCAAAAAATTGCCTGACATTTTTTTTAACTTTGACTTCTTGCCATAACCACTGGTACACAGTGTCATAGCAGATTCGTGGCTTGGACAATGTGGAGCAGAGCTTTGAATATACTTTCATAAAAAAATGAAACCTTTACTGCACTTTACTGTATTTCCTTCCGTCCTGATTCATAGTTAACCGAGAACACCATCTTATGTTACATCTCAATATTGTGCCTTTTGCTGCTCATACTGCGTCATGCCCAATAAATCATCCATTTTCTGTCAAATATTTGATTGACTAAGGTTTGAGAATGAGATTGAGCCAATATTGCAATTTTCACTTTAGTTTTTATAATAATATTTATTTACTGAATATAGCACCAACAAATTCCACAATGCTGTACAGCCAGAGTGTTCATGTACACACAAAACCATACATTAAATATAGCAACAAACAAGACAATAATTAAAACAAAAAGGGTGAGGGACCTGCTTTCAAGAGCTTACAATCTATTTTTTCTCACTAAACTGACATTGTAAGTATGGGAAAAGGTATATATGTCAAATGGATTCCTTTCTAGAAAACATGAAAAGGATATTTTGATTATTTTTGTTTCGGTCAGTTATGCATTCAATGAAATTCAACAGTGAACATTAAGGCAGCAATCTGCAGTAGAGTGGATGAATTTCTGATAAATGGTCCCTTAGGGTTTATAAAACATATTCCCCCATAAAACAAGCCACAATATGTTTCTCTACATTAGTCAGCTTTGACATTCAGGCTGCTGAATTTTCCAGGCCACTATTGGTACCTGCCATCCCAAAGCAGTAAACAACCCAGTGTTTATGGCAGGAAAGCTCATACATCCATTTCAAGGTTTACAACGATAAAAGGCTGACTGCCTACATAAACTAGAGTAGGCTCCAATGTTGTTCTTGTTCTTTATCGTTCCTTTACTGCAGTGGTCAAATAGTTCCTCTGAGACACAATGCTGGTGCTCAGCCATCTGTACAGTCAATGTTACATAACCTGTGTCAATGCAGCCCCTGTTACAAACAGGAATAATGAGAGCACTAATTAAATAAATCATTGCTCAGCATTTTTATAAAATAGAAATCTAGGAAAACAAGCTGTTTTCATCTACAAAAAATAGCATCATGATCTTAAAATTTCATTATGATGAGAAGATTTAAGTATCATTTTGTTGCATCTTGACAACCATAAAATCTTATGCACTCCCTTAGTTTACAAAATTCAGTTAATAAAGTAAATGCAATAACAGACCTAATGGTGTAACATTAGCTCTGGATAATACTTTATTACATTTTTTCATCTCATGATATTAATATTAAACATTAATATCAAATAATTAAACACATTCCAATGCAATCACTGTTTCCAACCCGTACAACAACCCCACTCAGTATTGCCCATCCTTAATCTCCTACCCTGTTAAAACCATCCCACCCACCCCCTGGATCCAGTTTTCTACTTCTATAAATCCTATATTTCCTGGTTTGTGCTGACTCGCTTAATCAGGGTCTTCCACTATAGCATTTTTCCGCATTGGACATAGTCATAAAGAAAACATTTCTACCAAAATTAAGCTGGACCAGAGATATAGATATATGATTACAGATGTAGTTTCTCATTTGGCAGAATTATTGTGTTATTATCTGGGAGTTTAAAAAGAACTGAGGGAAACCAACCGCAATTTAAGGGGTTACAGTGCCTTGTGAAAGTATTCGGCCCCCTGGAACTTTTCAACCTTTTGCCACATTTCAGGCTTCAAACAAAAAGATATAACATTTTAAATTTTTGGTGAAGAATCAACAAAAAGTGTGTCACAGTTGTGAAGTGGAACAAAATTTATTGGATAATTTAAACTTTTTTTGTAATAATAAAACTGAACTGAAAAGTGGGGCATGAAAAATTATTTGGCCCATTTACTTTCAGTTCTGAAAACTCACTCCAGAAGTTCATTGAGGATCTCTGAATGATCCAATGTTGTCCTAAATGACTGATGAAGATAAATAGAATCCACCTGTGTGTAATCAAGTTTCCATATAAATGCACCTGCTCTGTGATAGTCTCAGGGTTCTGTTTAAAGCACAGAGAGCATCATGAAGACCAAGGAACACACCAGACAGGTCCGTGATACTGGTGTGGAGAAGTTTAAAGCCGGATTTTGATAACAAAAGATTTTCCAAGCTTTAAAGAGGCTCTGTCACTAGGTTGTAACGTATGTATTTAAATACATAGGTTACAAGGCCTAGTGACAACTTTTAAAATCATACCTTTCATGCAGAGTTCTGCGCAGCGGTCGCCTAGAAATTTAAACTTTAAAAAGTATGCAAATGAGCCATCGCAGCACCGGGGGGCGGCCTCTTTCCTCTGGAGCACCGCTCCTTCACCGCCCCCCCGGGCCCAAGGCACATCCCCTGTCTCTAATCACGCCCCTTTCTGTATTTGATAGACAGCGGTACACTGGTAAGTCTTGCGCTGAACTCTTGCGCATGCGCCCTAAAATTTTCCCGGCGCATGCGCAGTAGCTCTTGCAGTGTCTACACTGCAAGCGCTGTCTTCTCTTCTGCGCACGCGCCGTCACTCCTGGGACTAGTGAAGTGATGGCGCGTGCGCAGAAGAGAAGACAGTGTCTACACTGCAAGCGCTATTGCGCATGCGCCTGGAACATTTTAGGGCGCATGCGCGAGAGTTCAGCGCTAGACTTACCAGTCTAGCGCTGTCTATCAAATACAGAAAGGGGCGTGATTAGAGACAGGGAACGTGCCTCGGGCCCGGGGGGGCGGTGAAGGAGCGGTGCTCCAGAGGAAAGAGGCCGCCCCCCGGTGCTCCGATGGCTCATTTGCATACTTTTTAAAGTTTAAATTTCTACGCGACCGCTGCGCAGAACTCTGCATGAAAGGTATGATTTTAAAAGTTGTCACTAGGCCTTGTAACCTATGTATTTAAATACATAGGTTACAACCTAGTGACAGAGCCTCTTTAAACATCCCAAGGAGCACTGTGCAAGCGATCATATTAAAATGGAAGGAGTATCAGACCACTGCAAATCTACCAAGACCCAGCCGTCCCTCTAAACTTTCATCTCAAACAAGGAGAAGACTGATCAGAGATGCAGACAAGAGGCCCATGATCACTCTGGATGAGATGCAGAGATCTACTGCTGAGGTGGGAGAGTCTGTCCATAGGACAACAATCAGTCGAACACTTCACAAATCTGGCCTTTATGGAAGAGTGGCAAGAAGAAAGACATTTCTCAAAGATATCCATAAAAAGTCTTGTTTACAGTTTGCCACAAGCCACGTAGGAGACACACCAAACATGTGGAAGAAGGTGCTCTGGTCAGATGAAACCTTTGGAAACAATGCAAAACGATATGTTTGGCGTAAAAGCAACACAGCTCATCACCCTTAACACACCATACCCACTGTCAAACATGGTGGTGGCAGCATCATGGTTTGTGCTGCTTTTCATCAACAGGGACAGGGAAGATGGTTAAAATTGATGGGAAGATGGATGGAGCCAAATACAGGACCATTCTGAATGAAAACCTGTTGGAGTCTGCAAAAGACCTGAGACTAGAACGGAGATTTATCTTCCAACAAGACAATGATCCCAAACATAAAGCAAAATCTACAATGGAATGGTTAAAAAATAAACGTATCCAGGTCTTAGAATGGCCAAATGAAAGTCCAGACCTGAATCCAATTGAGAATATGTGGAAAGAGATGAAAACTGCTGTTCACAAACGCTCTCCATCCAACCTCAAAAAGCTTGAGCTGTTTTGCAAGTAAGAATGGGCAAGAATTTCAGTCTCTAGATGTGTAAAACTGATAGAGCGACTTGCAGCTGTAATCGCAGCAAAAGGTGGCGCAACAAAGTATTAATGCAAGGGGGCCGAATAATTTTGCACGCCCCACTGTTCAGTTTTATTATTACAAAAAAGTTTGTTTGATTCAATAAATTTTGTTCCACTTCACAATTGTGGCCCACTTGTTGTTGATTCTTCACCAAAAAATTTAAATGTTATATTTTTTTGTTTGAAGCCTGAAATGTGGCAAAAGGTTGAAAAGTTCCAGGGGGCCGAATACTTTCGCAAGGCACTGTATCTGGTATTAGACAGATACCTGCTTCCCATATGGGACAGCAGTCAAATTATTAAAGGGCATGTCCTTTTCACCCTGAAGAGTATGGGCATGTGCTCATGATGTGATTGCAACCAATATAACAAGGTGGATTCTGGAAAATACTGCAGCTTAGGAGAATATTTTGAGGGCACTAGCAGCGGGTGCTATAGGCAGTGCACAGTCTGACCAGCTGTATTCCACAGTGGTCCTTGCAGCAGCCCAATGTCCCGCCCGTGTGTGGGAGGGAGATTCCGAACGTCTGTATGTCTCGGTTCGTCCATGAAACCCAAGCCACACATTGAATGATACAATACCATATAGACACAGTGGGAGATTTATCAAAACCAGTGCTTTCTGCTCAGATTATCTCCTGTGCTTCCCTACATTGGTGACTACTCAGATGCTGCCTCCATGTTATGCCTGGACTGCGTGAGTGGCCCTATCATTGGTTGGTTTATCTATCTCTACTATTAATGTATGCCTTTTCTTAGCCACTGTGTCATTAGGAGTTTTACTGACCAACTCTTATTTTATGCTCTTTGATCATTCAGCCAGCGGCAGTTACATCCAGTGTTGTACTTTATCATTTGTTATCTGTTTGTGGGATTTTAAGATACTGTGGACCTATATTTCAGTGTCATTTCCGGTTCGGTATATACCAGAAATTTAGTCATGATTTTTGGTCCTTTGGAGATTATCTACATCATTTGTATCTGTTTTACTATCCATACCCTCTTTTTCATTGGTCCCCTGAAGAACCCAACAGGGAGAAACTCATTGGGACAGTGTAGGGTATGCTAGGGCATTGACAGGGGTAGGTCCCAGCGCAGGGTTCACCCACCCACTTGCTCTGGATAGCACTGTCAGTCTCCAGATCCAGGACTCACCACCCACTGCTCTTCCAGCCCGCTTTGCACCGTGACATCACACAGCATCATGTCATAGTGCATGTCCATTGTATGTATACTACGTCCTGATGCTGTACAGTCAGGACAAAATGTAGTGCGGCACTGGGAAGAATACCAGGGAGGGTTAGTAGAGCCAGCCAGCGCTTCACTCACCACTCCTCACACATACTGAATGCTCATGACGGCTTCCATAATGGAAATGATCATTAGCATTGGGACTATAAGACACACTGCCATTTTCACTTTTTGGGGAAAAATGTGTGTTTTGTAGTCTGAAAAATACAGTAATTAAATATAATTAAACAAAATTATTATATGCTTATTTCTGTGTTCTGCTTTACATATTATATACATGTCGGAAATAAAAAGAAGGGTAAAGGATATTAAAGAGTCAGGACACCTCCATATGTATAAAGTAGACAGCTGATCCTCCCAATATCAGTGGGTATAGCTTATAATTATCTAAAGGGTATATGACCTTAAGCTCTGTCCACTGTTTAAAAAATGTAGTGACATGAACAAATACAAGACTCCTTGAGAACACTTTCACAGAATTCTAAAATTTTGTTCAAGCAGAATAGTCATAGATTAGTATATCATAATGGCATGAGGATATTTTAAATGTCATGATATTTGCAAGCCTCTCAAAACTAGACAAGATTAGTATCTCTAATGAAATCCATCTTCATTTAATCCAACAGAATCTGTTTTATGATCTATGCAGATAAGCAATTACTCAAGGAGATCACATCTACACAAGTGAGTGGGGTTAATAGATAAGGCCTCTTTCACATTAGCGGTAGCACGGATCCGGCAGGTGAAGGGTGCAGCCGGATCCGTGCTGACGCAGGGACATGTGTGGGGCCGGAACCGCGCTCCGGACCCACACATGTCACACAGTACATACACACAGACACACACACACAAACATATACACATACAAATACACATACATACTTACATGCTCCCGGCAGGTCTCCACAGCTCAGGAGGAGCAGGACGGCGCACACATAGGACGATTCCACCCGGCGCCCAGCAGAGGGCGCTGTGGGGAATCGTCCTATGTGTGCGCCGTCCTGCTCCTCCTGCGCTGTGGAGACCTGCCAGGAGCATGTAGGTATGTATGTGTATTTGTATGTGTATATGTCTGTGTATGTTTATGTGTATGTCTGTATGTGTGTATGTATGTATGTGTGCAGGTGATGGATCCGTCATGAACTCCATTGAAAGTCAATGGAGGACGGATCCGTTGACCGTCTTGGTGCGGATGCCTGGAACGGTTCGCTCTCCGGTCTGAAGACGGAACGGAATGCTTTTAGGAGCATTCCGTTGTCTTCAGTTGAGTTTTGTCCCCATTGACAATGAATAGGAACAAAACTGAAGCGTTTTATTCCGGTATTGAGCCCCTATGACGGAACTCAATACCGGAATTATAAAACGCAAGTGTGAAAGTAGCCTTAGACGTTCAGAAAGGGTTAAAGAGATTTCCAAGAATGTATTTCCTTTCAGACATGTACCCAGTAGCTCCTTCAGACTTGATAACATTAAATATACCCCATCTCATCAATCTTAGCCCTAATTAGAATTAGATTATGCACGCTGGGCAGACAAGCACACACAAGCATGCTTACACAAGGTGCTAGCACACATCAATGATAAATTTACTCTTAATATGAAATTTCACAGCTCTAATGATTTGTTTCCACATTCTGCTTTCTTTGCTTACTCCTTCAGTATGTAGAAAGTACATAACAGTATGAGTCCTTCATGATCATTTCTCAGTGTACACACAATAGATTGGTGATTTATGATCATCAGTGCTCTTGTTCATAAAAAAGAATTTCTGATATGACTATTAACTGAGAGTTCAATGTTTAATATAGGACAGAGGATTCATAAGAGGCTACTAGCTAGCACTAGAATGTACTTTCTTGTATAGAAATATGGAATTATAGCATAATAGTGTTGCCATTTTCCATGTTCTTGGGTTTGGGCCTGACTCCAAGCACAGGTGTTGTTTACTAATGCGTGAAACTATGTTACAAATTGGAGCTATAAATAATCGGCATCTCAAATCTGACATTATATGTGAATGGAAATGATCATATGCTTATTTCTCTGCTCTGCTTTATTACATAAATCTAAAAGACAGCGTGTTGACCAATGCTAGTAAATCAATCAAAGGTGTGATGTCAATGAATCATGAGTTCAGGCGATCACAACTTGTAAGGTCCGTTTTGCGGTCCACAAACCACCGATCTAAGTGCAAAAACATGTATATTCGTTCTGTGAATTACAGTGAATGGGGCCGGAGCGCAGTTCCAGCCCCACACGTGCACCTGCGGCAGCATGGATCCGGCGCCGCAGATGTGAAAGGGGCCTAAGACAGACTTCATAAAAAAGGGGATTCCACAAATTATCTTACAGTAGACGGGATACAACATGATTGTAATATACCCAGTGTTTTATTGGGAAATCATAACCACCACAACATAATCTGCATGCCTCATCTGTCAGAAGCTACATGTTATATGTGATGGTTAGACACATATTTTAAGTTTGGGATGGGTAGATATACATGCTTGTGCTCTCTGACGAGGATAAAATAAAGATATGAGCACAAACTGTACAATATTAAATATAAGTGGCATTGTGGTTTAGGCTACTTTCACACTAGCGTTTTTAAATTCCGGTATTGAGTTCCGTCAAAGGGGCTCAATACCGGAAAAAAACGCTTCAGTTTTGTCCCCATTCATTGTCAATGGGGACAAAACTGAACTGAAGACAACGGAATGCTCCTGAAAGCATTCCGTTCCGTCTTCAGACCGGAGAACAAACCGCAGCATGCTGCGGTTTGCTCTCCGGTCCAGGCATCCGCACCAAGACGGATCCGGAATGACCCCCAATGGAAGTCAATGGGGACGGATCCGTTTGGTGTGGACACACCAGTAATCCGGATCTGTCCTCCATTGATTTCCAATGGGGGGGCATTCCGGATCCGGCATACATACACACAGACTACATACAAACAAACATACAGACATACATACAAACATACAGACATACATACATACTCACATACTACCGGGACGCCGGCAGAACGTCTTCACGCGCCTCCTGCACGCTGCGATGACGTTTCCCCACTGCGCCCAGCAGAGGGCGCTGTGGGGAATCGTCATCACTGCGCGCAGGAGGCGCGTGAAGACGTTCTGCCGGCGTCCCGGGAGTATGTGAGTATGTATGTATGTCTGTATGTTTGTATGTATGTCTGTATGTTTGTTTGTATGTAGTCTGTGTGTTGTTTTAATGTGTGTCATGTGTGGGGCCGGAGCGCTGCTCCGGCTCCACACATGTATAGCGTTAGCACGGATCCGTCGGCACCCTTTAGGTGCCGGATCCGTGCTAACGCTAGTGTGAAAGTAGCCTTAGCCTGGACATCTTCCTGAATGCCCCATGTCAAAGCTGGTTTCCTAAATCCAATGTCCTTGGGAAGATAGCGGGTTTGTAACCAAACATTTATATTTGCCTGTCTCTAATCCAAGATATATATCTTTATGTTTTCATTCATATCATGTGTCCATACAGTCAAAAACTAGGACAGCACACAAATAACAATATGGAAAATAAGTGCAAATGTAATTGCATCGTTATTGTCATAAAGAGTGGAAGTGATGTTTTGGACTTAAGCTCTCTTTTTCAAGTCAATAGCTTCAAGGGTGATAGGGACAGTATCTTACGAAATTTCACTTCCTATCTGTGACTCTGAAGCTACAGTACAATAAAGTCTACATTTACTTTAAAAAACCCTGACTTATGTGCTGTCCTACTTTTTGACTTCTTGGACATACTTGGCAGTAGGTCCGTGCCCTAACTTTAAAAGGGTTTTTCTGAAATTTTTTAACTGATGACCTATCCTCTGCATAGGTCATCAGTATCTGATCATGGGGGTCCGATAGACAGGACCCTATGATGAGCTGTTTGAAAAGACATTGGTGTTTACAGTAGTGGATGGAATGCAAACCAAAAAGAGGGTTATGTGCATGAGGCCTTAAATTTGAATTTCCAATGCAGATTTAACCTTTGTAATGAATATTGTGAAATCCATTGCAGGTAAAACACAAAATCTATAACAAACAGCAAAGAAAATTCCACTATGGAGTTGCAGCAAAATCCACAGTGGAAATTCTACTGGAAAAAATCCCTCCCTGTGTGGCCATACCCATGAATTATAGTCAGTGTAAAGGATCTTACTTTGCACTTATGCAGCTTCAGTAACTGTTGGGAATTACATTTTTTTTCTGCTTTTTGACATTGCCAAAAATAATATTTAACTCCTTTATGTACGGTGGATGTCAGGTCTTTCAGCAAAACCAGTGAGTGTCACAGCCGCCAACACCTGAAGGCGAAATCTGTGATTAGCAATAACGCAGATCACTAACTTTTACCTCCTCAAATGCCTTGGTAAATTACAACCACGGCATCTGAAAAATCTTTCCCTGGGAGCACAGCACTCCTGGGGCCTGAACGGTTTCCCTGTGTTAAGATAGAGGGAGCTGTTTGGTTTGAAAGCCTCAGGCCCTCTGGAGGATCCAAGGCCTGCCATAGTAGTTCCAGGCGCTCCATAGGAACGCAGCAAATCTTTACTAGACTGCAATGGTAATTTAGTTGATATTTTATTGCTTGTTCAAGCCCCCTAAGGGGACTTAATATGTGTAAAAAGTTTCAAAAATATATTTGTAAAGAATGTAAAAATTCAAATTAACGTCTTTCACATATAAAAAAAAACCCAAAAACTAACCAAATAATAAAAAAATGATATCAATAAAAAACACAGTTCACCCAAAAAGTTAAAGGGGAGAGGAGAAGGAAGATCAGAATATGGTTAGGCAAAGAAAACATCATTTTTTCCCCCAATTTTTTTTTTTTTTAAAAGTAGCACTCCCACAAAAAAATTTATTTGTTGACCGGTTAGAAAGGTACATGATGTAAACTGTAGTAAAGGTAATCTTTTTACTGGTGACTGTATTTGTAAGTTATAATAACTTACCTTCTGATCCTTAGCTGTTTCATGTGATCAACACTCGGATCATTAACTTACACAGGACAAGAAGTCAGTTACTTCTCTATTCATTTCTATGAGACTGGCATTGAGGCTTCTATAGGAATAGATAGGGAAAATAGCTTCCTATCCACACATAAAATGTTACGATATTTGGATAGTCAGAGTATTGGTCACATGACAAAGCTGAGGATCACAAGGGAGGTTCTAACTCACAAGTACAGTCACTGGTAAGAAAATAGCATTCACTACAGTTTACATCATGTGTCTCTATAACAGGTCAGAGAATAAAACATTTTTGTGAGACTGTTTTCTTAAGTATTAAAAACAAGAAAAACTATATAAATGTAGTATCGCTGTAATTTAACTGACCCACAGAATGAAGGCCAAAGGTCAGTTTTACCACATAGGGACCATTGTAAAAACAAAATCCAACTGTGGTGGAATTGTGTTAAAAAAGAAAAAAAATCTATGCATCTATGTGAATGGAAAAATTAAAAAAGTTATGGGTCCGCGAAGGCGTTAAAAAAAAAAATTAAAAATCACTCTGGAAAGGGTTAATGATACTAATAGATAATCTAGATTTTGAGCACCGCTGGGGGCAGCAAGTGATGACTTGAAGGTCTGTGGAATATGTTAGTGCTATATAAGTAAGCAAAATCAGAAAAAAATAAAACAAGAACAGCTATATTACCACTGGAAAAGTCAATACATAGGCATGCTCTTATGGGACAGAAATAAAGCAAAACTGATAAAAGTTTATTTTAGAAATTTATCTACTTTATGTCAATAAAAATGAAGGAATAATAATAGAGTTAAGAACTTCTTTTAGAATTCTCTTATCCATTGGTCTTTCCTATTGTAAATAATTTGCTGCAAATGATGAACATGGAGGACTGATTTTGCCTTTTTTAATAGTAATGATAATAGATAAAGAACACAAATGAATATTTGCACAGTAAAGGATGCAGGGCTTGTTCTCACAAAACAGCAAAGTGCAGCAAAACTGTTAAAATCTGTCTTGTTGTCAGGAGGATAAATAGCTTCATTACACCTGCACTTCATGAATGAAAGTAGAAAGGACTTATGTGAGGAACAGTTGGAACAGTTGCCGACTTGCTGAGCAAGGAAGATAAGTGCTTCTTTGGACAACTGATTTGCCATTGATTCATAATGTATCATAGCCACAGTAATGTGCACCTATACTGAGGAACACAAGCAGTGAGAGCAGGTGTTTGTGTAGTCAGCTCCTGCGCAATCCTTCTATAGCAAATGGATGCAATTACTACATTGTCCCTAAAGGTGTTCTCTTGGGTTATCAGTACATTCACAATGTCGAAGAAATATAAAAAGAGTCAAATATTGATCAACTTTTCTAAGACCTTATTAAAAATAGATCCTGAGAATAGCAAGGGGAGAAGATTTTTTTTCTTATTGTAAGGAAGGATTTAACATTTAAAACATAAAACAGCTCAAAAACCAGTAATCGTTATTGTTCTGTTATAGCCATTGATTTAACAAGATTTTTTTAATACCATCGTAATCCGTTGTTTTACATTGATGGCATCTTTTAAACAGAGTTACTAGTGTCTCATTAAATGCTATTGTACCAGTCTTTAATCCTCTTTTTCCTAGGGGTAGCTTATTTTGGGAAATTGAAACAATGGAAACCTTACTTTTATGTTAAGCAATTTTAATGTATACTAATTTAGTTAATTGACTAAATAAACTAACAAAACGAAATAAGGATGTGTGTGCACTGGACATTAAGGAAGGATGCTTTTTACTCGTAAATTCTTCTATTTCAGTATTCCCACAACTTATAAAAAAAATTACATTCACCAAATATGTCATACAGACAGCTCCATGCTGTTGTGCCATTTTATGGTAACTCCATAATAATACCTTATTAATATGGGTTATTGTAAAGCTTGAACAATTTTTGTGATGGATACATATGGAGTGTGAAAAAGTGGAAATGTCAAGAGAGTTGACTTTATTTTATGATCATTTATTTGGAAGCTCTTTCAGCTGGGCATTTTTGGCCTTGTGATAATTTCTAACAATTTCTTCCTATTTAAATGGCCATGTTATGAAATTCCTTCACGCTTCGTTTGGTGGTAAAAGGTGAATTGCGTTATGGATTCCATTACCACGGATCATAACATAATTCTATGATGGATGCGTAACGGAATGCCTTTAGAGGCATTCCGTTATTCATTCCATCATAATTGAAGTCCATGGCCTGCATAACGGATCTGTCCCGTTTCTGTTATGCAGGGGAGTCCTCTCCTGGATAACGGAGACCGGACAGATCCGTTATGCAGGCCATAGACTTCTATTATGACGGAATGAATAATTCCTCTAAAGACATTCCGTTATGCATTCCGTCATAGAAATGTGTTATGGTCCGTGGTAACGGAATCCATAACGCAGTTCACCTTTTACCACTAAAGCGTGAACAAATTTCAAAATGTGAAATTTGCTCATCTCTACCTATAATGTTTTCATTCTTTTTTAAATTGGATAGAACTGAGATATTCTTTGCTACTGTACTTTACTTGCCTTTATGGCAAGCAAAGGCTTTCCTTGACAAAAAAAAATCTTTAAAACACGAAAGAATCTGTTTCTATACTTTTTTCCCAAAGTTTGCAAAAATAAAGAAAAAAATGTAAAAACTTAAAGTCTAATAAATTATTTGGAAAATGGTTTTCTCTCTGGAGTGCCACTGCACTGCGACTATTTAGTGTTTTGTTAGAGAAAAAGAGCAGTAGATGTTGGAGGGCTTTGACGGACGGTAAATTATTAAACTCCTATAGAAGAGTTATAACACTACATAGATATGTGAAATGAAATCTGTTTGTTGTGCCCAAGGCTATGATAAATGAATGTTACTTGTATGATTTTGTACTATCATCCTCCATAGTTCTGACTGGATTAATGGACAAACGCCACAGACAAAGCAGAAAATATAACTTCCCATGCAGTGCTCATATATAGACTGCAACATTGTGTTGACTTTAATTCAACTTTTGAATTTCATTACAAAAACCTTTATTTTTGTGATAAGCTACTATATCTAGATAAGAAAAATAGAACCATGAACCAAAGAACCTGAAATGGCATATCTGTACAGTGTTAGCCCTGAGACGCTATCATATGTTCCAATTTAATAGTAGATAATAACATTTTTAAAGTAGAAAGCATTTAAGTGGTTGCCTCATAAAGGAAACCCTATTGTAAATAAAGGCTGGCCTACCAATTGGTTGGTTATTACCTTCTCTAATCCCGACCTGGGGAATCCATATCTGGCCCATGCATTTCCCTGCTAGTGCTTTATCAAGACCTGCTCTTTTCCAAAAAAGAGGTCGCTTTATGAGTTTGAATAATAATACATTTTTTAAATCTAATGACACTACTGTTAGCACCCCAAAGTAGACTTAATCCTATCCTTAAAGTGGATGTCTGGGCTATAGATATTGATGGTCAATCCTATCAAATTGGTGAGGGTCCAATTTTTGGTATTCCTGCCAATCAGCTAAAAAGGCTGCAGCACTCACTTCACTGCGTTCTGCGTGCTGCGTTCACTTCACTGTTTAACTGCTCACCATCTCCCTTGTTGAGGCAGTGCAGTGTACAGTAATTACAGCTGTTCATCTCATTCAATTGAATTGGAGAGAAAGCAATTACACTGGAGCAAAGCTACACTTGAGAAGGTATGCAGGTAAACATTGAAGAGGACTTAGCACTTGCAAAAGCACCATGACCTCTTAAAACAGCTGGTTGGTAGGGATGCCAGGAGTTAGATCCTGCCAACCTGACATTAATATCTGTAGCACTGTCAACCTGTTTAATCCTCAGGATAGGTCAATTTTGACCATGCGGGAGGCGACTCTTGGCACCCCCACTGATGAGCTGTTGGAAAGGACTTAGGTCCCAAACAGAGCCTCCAACTCAGATGTCCATACGCCCTTAGGCTCATATTCAATGTATTTTTATAAAATGACCTAATACTGTAAGGGGGAAGGTGCCTATGGAAAATTATCAAGTCCAGCATATGAAAAATAATTTGTTTAAAATATGGAATCTAAATAATACATATCATTACTGGTTATTACTTCATTAGGAGTGTTTTAAATGGATTATTGTTCTAATGCCTAAAATATATGAACATAAAAATATATCTGAGTATATGGCTTTTCAATGAAATACATCAACAGTTTTGTTTACTAAATAAATATAGAAATTGATACATATAACTTTTTTGTAATTGTTTTTTATTTCCTGTTTGTAGATTATTTTATTGTTTCCTGTACATACAGTTTTTGTGGGGGCAGCCATCTTGCCTGTGCTGCTATGGGCAACATTTAGCAATACACTTTACAGTAGCTATGGGGACCATGGACCACAGTAGACAGATGTTCATTGATATCTATGAGAGAGTGTTCCACAGTAAACATATACTGTGATCTGTGTAGGAAAATTAAATGAAAAAAAAAATAAAACAATAACACCACCATTTTTTTATGTTTAATTTAAAAATGGAATAGGTCATTTTCCAATAACACATTCCTTTTAAAGTTTAAAATGTATAAGAACAAGCTAAAAGTTGCCATTTATTCACCTTTTGGACTTGCCACAAATCATTTTGCTTTGTTCAGAACTTTGGAATAATGCTGTACAGAGATCCGTCTCCATACAATATTAAAATGCATGTTAGTTATTCATGAAGTCCCACATGACTTTGTTGAATAACTTCAGTACTTGTTTTTTATGTGGAAAACCACTTTAAAACTTGAAACTGAACTTGGCTTTGGTTCTGAGGTACTAGAAGCCACGGACAATTCAACGAAGTCACGCACAATTTTGTGAATAACTAACATGCATTTTAATACTGTACGGAGATTGATCTCCATACAGTATTATTCTGAAGTTTTGAACGAAACGACTTCAGATGAAGCATCCGAAGCTCGCTTCGCTCAACACTAGCTATAATGTCAGTTCTACAGTACAATGTACTACCAATAAGATCTGGAAAATCTAGAAGCAAATGGAAAATGATTCTTTTAAGGCCTTGTTCATACGTTATTTGATCAGTTATTTCCATCAGTTTTTTTGAGTCAAAACCAGGAGTGGAGGCTACACAGAGATAAGGTATAATGAAAAGATCTGCAACAGTTCTATGTTTTTGTCCCGTACCTGGTTTTCGCTTACAATAACTGATGGAAATAACTGATCAAAAAACTGATATGTGAACAAGGCCTAATTTGTTTCTAACCAAACATAGCTCATTATCCAGCGCTTGCATAGGAGTTATCAAATGAGCTATGTATGACTAGCCTCAATGATAATCATTTCAAAAAGCACTGGCAGCAGATGCCTATAAAGTACCCAGTTTACACCCAGTCTTCATATTAAGTCAACTGTTCTGGCCGGGATTAAAGTGCTGATACACCTATCAACTTCCTCAAGTCTTTCAAACGTCCCATTTACTAAGCTATACTAATCCAGTACATTGTGCTCCTGTGGGTCTTTTATTTCCATCAAGTGTATAAAGCCCTACATATATACAGTATCTTATTGTAGATATCCTAATAATTTAGTGACTGGGCTGATAAATAGTAGCTAGTCTAACAGAAAACTTACTAGATATCAACTGCCTAACAGCACAGATGATCAGAAGCCATAAAGGCTTATTTAGTAGTATATATTATTCAAATATTGTTATAGCAGCTTATTGAACTTGTAATGTGTTGTACTTTTATGAACCATGAATTTGTTTCCAATTAGTAGCATTCTCTGGTTATTATTTATATTTGGAGGCAATGTAATGTCACTAATATACTCTACACTTCTCATTTATAGTAATATACTGGCCAAGATATATTGCATATTGTCTCCTCGTTTGGGAAACCATCTTAGGGCGCATAATTATCTCATCAGTCTCTCTTAAAATTCATGGTTAATAAACCATGTTCCTGATGCAGCAAATTTTGCTCCATTTAGAATTCTTGAGCCTTAAAAGTACAAGAATATAGCAAAAAGGAATCCTCTGAGGAAGATTCAGAATAATCAGTTTCACTGGTTTTACTTGCCTAAACCTCTCATAGAAGCATTGTTTAATAAATCTTTTCATTTTATCAGACTGGGATGTTTTCTATCCTTCAGATAATTATTTAAGGAAATAATGAGATAATGCAAATTGCTGACTTTCTTTGGTGATGTTATCTCTGTGATTATTGCCTTTTGTTTCCAGACTATACAAACAGTAACTACTTGTATCAAGAAACAAATTGTTATCTTGCATACTTTATTAATTTGTGAAAGTTTAGCAAGATTTTGTGAAAAAAGTATGAAGGACTTCACTTTCTATTTTTATTATTCTTGAGCTATCCAGACGCATACACAAAGTATAACTTGAAGTTCCTGGGCCACAATGAAAGTTCCCTAATAGAAATTAATGAAACCCCACTGGCTGATTAACAAGGCCACACATCTCACATGGCCTTGATACGTTTTTACATGTGCTGTTGCTGCGAGTTTTGGCCCATGCTCAGATGATATGCCTACGAAAATGAATCAGCAATTGTGGATGCTTCATTAAAATTTGCACATGCAAATTTGTTGATGTAGATTCATAGGTATGTCATCCATGCCTTTGCCAGAAGCAGGTCATCAATATTACATGCAATACCGGTGTATACGCAAGATGTGCAGCCATGGTAATCGGCTATCAGAGGTAGCATCTAGAGCTGTGGGTACACTCCCTCACAAGTGTAAATTAATTCAGATGAACTAATCGATTTGCACATCCCAATTCCATAACAAGGCTCTAGACTCATGATGTTCCTTTTGTAATACTAATTCATTCTTATGTGGGTGTGGCTTCTTCTGCTTTTCCACAATCATCCATCCACCCATAGCTATGCTATTACCCTGGATAGTCATGCATAATAAGACTGCTAAGCATATTTAGTACACATGTAGTAAAACTACATGTAGTAAAACCATTATGTGTACTAAATATAGCAAGGCTCATCATTTGTATTGAGGCAGGGATCATAAATTTGCTAGGTTTAGCATCCTTGAAGTTCTTGTGGTTAAAAGTACATGAGCCCAATACATTTCTAGTTACAATTTTAGAAGTTCTAAGAAAGACTTGCACCACTGAAAACACTACATATGTAGAAGAAATTGAAAACTCTGCCTCTGTCAAGTTACACACATCACTTTGCACATAAGTTGAACAAGATGGAGGTTATATTTCATGGTTTCTTCTGGGGATTTCCTCTAAAAATGTAGCATTATCCATTAAAAAAGGTAGAACCATTCATTTTTATTTTATGGGATTGTCACGTACGCACCGCCGCGTCCCGCAAAAAGTGATGGATCTGCCAGGGGCCAGACTACCTTCAAGCTCTCCCTCTGTGCACACCACACACTCAGGCCACAAAGTGAGTGTAGATCGCCCCAAACACACACAGACCCAACACCTCAAACACCCGCTGCCACCACCGACTTTGACATAAGCCGGAAACGTTGCACAATTCACGTATTCGTTCCGCGCACAGGCAATCACACAGTCACACATTCAGGCTATGGATTCTTTAGAGCAACAAGGAGGACTTATAAAGGGAATACTTTATACACAAAAGTAGTGCAGAGCTTACAGAAATAGATGTAAAATGAGACAAAATACAAATAACGTACACAAACAGCAAGAGTAAATGTCTAGCCATGTGGTGCTGATCACGCCACATGGCTACTTTGCATATTGTTTTTGGAAGCATGCTCCGCCTCAGGTCATGTGATGCTGGCCACATCACATGATCCTGGGTGGGCTATTTAAGATGGCAACTGCCTTTACAAGTTGCCTGTTATTGAAGTTACTTTCTTTGCAGTGCTGTGCGTTTTGACTTGTGACCTTACTGTGTATCCAGACCTTTTGCTTGTGACCTCGACCTTGATTCTGCTTATCCCTCGGCTCCTGACGTACGCTCCCGGTTTGACCTTGCTTAGCTGACTATTCGTATTGTGTTTGTTTGTTACTCGTTTGTCTTTGTTCCTTCCGTTCCCCATCCCTCACTTATACAGTGTAGGGATTGTCGTCCAGTTGTCCCCCTAGGACTCTTAGCCTAGGGTGAGGCAAGTAGGCAGGGACAGATTTGGGATAAGTCAGGGTGCACCTTATCCCAGTGTTTCTGTCCGTGACAGGGAGAAAAACAGTAATAGAAACTTACTGCCCCGGGAGAAGGGGAGGAAAATTGTTAATCGTCAGCTTGGCTGTGACTCCCACACGATGTAACAACCAAAATCTGTCCATCCAACAATTTTATAGAACTAGGATTGGTTTCCAATTTCCGGTCGGCCCAGTCATTGACTAACCAAATCCCAGTTCTTCCATTGGGGGGGCAATTAATGAGGGGAGTGGAGGGCACTGAATATTAAATCTTTGTTTTACAGTTTTTAAATCTCCCTCCAAAACTGGTCCCATTCCCCCAGTATCTGGTCTAGCAGGGGGGAGCAGATGTTTCTTTGAAGCTAGTACCAGGCAGCCAGAGGTGTGAGATACGACGGGAGGATGAGGAGAAATGTCCAGTTGTTCATCTTGTATGTAGCTGTCAGACTCCACCATGCTGGGGTAGGCCATAGGCTTCAAAGAGGTCAGCCATTTGGTTAATGACCCTTCTATCCAGCAGAAACCACACCTTATATAACAGAGACACAATATATATAATATAATAACTACAAGAAGTATGCACCCCCACATCATATTCATCACAGGGATATATTTTCTGTTCAAACATTTAACAGTTATCTGTAGATACAAACAAATTATTTCTAAACAAAAATGTGTTACAAAATTCCTAAAATCTTTTTGTGATTTGTTCCACATGAATCAAACAAAAGAGTTACTATTTTACAGTTCAGAGGACAAAAAAGGCAGATGATTTTTTTATTTATAAAAAACATCAAACTTAAAAAGTGCAGTGTGATTTTAATCTGCTACCATTTGTTTACCCATAGCTTTCTGGAAATTAGGGCATTTTCAATTTGGACCAAATTTATTCAGACTTATCGAACTGTTTGCAGAGTTTGTGCAGCCCAGTCACAATCAGTTAAATGGCACTGAGCATGGTATACTATGAGAAGGCTACAGTGCTTCTCCGAGCACTGTGGCCTCCTCATAGTATACCATGCTCAGAGCCTTTCAATTGAATGTGACTGGGCTGCACAAACTCTAGTTTGTGAATTGCTTGACAGAAAATAATTTGTTAAATGGCACCATATTTTCAAACATACCATTAGAACAAAGTTTAATTCAATGCATTGCTGAGCTGAATTAAGAAATTAAAGCAATAATCAATTTTCACATTTCTCACATTTCTCACTGGATGCTGACACACTAACTTTTATTGGCTTTTAGGGATTTTAAAATTGTCATAAATCTAACCTTTTTTACAACTATTTTTGGGATTGGGATTTTTTAGTCACACCACACTACACAGTTTTTCAAATATTTTCTTAGGCTACATTCACACAAACGTATTTTATTTCAGTGTCCATTACATTTTTTTCTTTGCGGATTGGATGAGGACCCATTCATATCAATGGGTCCATAAAAAATGCGGACAGCACACCGTGTGCTGTCCACAGGTGAAAGTCCATTCTGTAGCCCATTTCTTAAAATGCCACTGTAAAAGAATGGCAATTTGAATTTTGCTATTGGCAAGCAAATAATCAAAAACTAAGGCCTTATTCACGCATCAGTGTTTGATCAGTGATTTCCATCAGTGATTTTGAGCCAAAACCAGGTGCTGGTCAAAAACACAGAACAGGTGCAGATCTTTCCAATAAACCTCATATCTGTGTGGGCTTCACTCCTGGGCCAAAACCAGGATTAGAGCCTCCACAGAAATAAGGTATATGGGAAAGATCTGCACCTGTTCTGTGTTTAGAGCAGTACCTGGTTTTGACTGAAAATCACTGATGGAAATCACTGACCAAAACACCGACATGTGAATTAGACTTTAGACATTGCAGATTTTGGTGTGGATATACTGCAGAAACACACATACAGTGCCTTGCGAAAGTATTCGGCCCCCTGGAACTTTTCAACCTTTTGCCACATTTTAGGCTTCAAACAAAAAGATATAACATTTTACATTTTTGATGCAGAATCAGCAAGTGGGTCACAATTGTGAAGTGGAACGAAATTTATTGGATCATTTAAACTTTTTTTGTAATAATAAAACTGAAAAGTGGGGCGTGAAAAATTATTCGGCCCATTTACTTTCAGTTCAGAATACTCACTCCAGAAGTTCATTGAGGATCTCTGAATGATCCAATGTTGTCCTAAATGACTGATGAAGAGAAATAGAATCCACCTGTGTGTAATCAAGTCTCCGTATAAATGCACTTAATCTGTGATAGTCTCTGGGTTCTGCATCATGAAGACCAAGAAACACACCAGACAGGTCCGTGATACTGTTGTGGAGAAGTTTAAAGTCGGATTTGGATACCAAAAGATTTCCCAAGCTTTAAACATCCCAAGGAGCACTGTGCAAGCAATCATATTGAAAGTGGACGGAGTATCAGACCACTGCAAGTCTACCAAGACCCGGCCATCCCTCTAAACTTTCATCTCAAACAAGGAGAAGACTGATCAGAGATGCAGCCAAGAGGCCCATGATCACTCTGGATGAACTGCAGAGATCTTCAGCTGAGGTGGGAGAGTCTGTCCATAGGACAACAATCAGTCGAACACTTAACAAATCTGGCCTTTATGGAAGAATGGCAAGGAGAAAGCCATTTCTCAAAGATATCCATAAAAGGTCTGGTTTACAGTTTGCCACAAGCCACCTGGGAGACACCAAACATGTGGATGAAGGTGCTCTGGTCAGATGAAACCAAAATCCAACTTTTTGGAAACAATGCAAAAACTATATGTTTGGCATAAAAGCAACACAGCTCATCACCCTGAACACACCATCCCCACTGTCAAACATGGTGGTGGCAGCATCATGGTTTGGTCCTGCTTTTCATCAGCAGGGACAGGGAAGATGGTTAAAATTGATGTGAAGATGGATGGCGACAAATACAGGACCATTCTGGATGAAAACCTGCAAAAGTCTGCAAAAGACCTTAGACTAGGATGGAGATTTATCTTCCAGCAAGACAATGATCCCAAACATAAAGCAACATCGACAATGGAATGGTTAAAAAATTAACGTATCCAGGTCTTAGAAAGTCAAAGTCCAGACCTGAATTCAATTGAGAATATATGGAAAGAGCTGAAAACTGCTGTTCACAAACGCTCTCCATCCAACCTCAAAGAGCTCGAGCTGTTTTGCAAAGAAGAATAGGCAAGAAGTTCAGTCTCTAGATGTGCAAAACTGATAGAGACATACCCCAAGCGACTTGCAGCTGTAATCGCAACAAAGTATTAATGCAAGGGGGCCGAATAATTTTGCACGCCCCACTTTTCAGTTTTATTATTACAAAAAAAGTCTAAATGATCCAATAAATTTAGTTCGACTTCACAATTGTGACCCACTTGTTGTTGATTCTTCACCAAAAATTTAAAATGTTATATCTTTTTGCTTGAAGCCTGAAATGTGGCAAAATGTTGAAAAGTTCCAGGGGGCCAAATACTTTCACAAGGCACTGTAAATCTGCAATGGAAATTCATGCAGGTAGCCTAAAAAACATAGCAGGGAGAAGGTATGATTAGCTATGTTAGGGTACCCTCACACATTGCAGAATTTTCCAATTCCCCCCATAGTGTGAAATCATCCTTCAACGGAATATCCAGCATTTGAAAAAAGTGTGTCCGAAAACATAGACTGTGTCTGATATGACCGTACATATCTATTCAATTGAATGATTCAGAACTGCAATACGAGACAAAGCTCATGGACTTTACATTTACAAAGAAAAAAAAACTGTACTTTGTCTAATCCTGGAAACCACTTTAAGCCAATGCTTATCAATACATTGTAAAATTAAATGCTGTTTTTTATGGCACAGTGCATGCAATATACTTATCTATCTAACATTTTAAATACTACAATTTTATAATTATTGCTATTTATTATTTTCTAGCATAAAAATAAGGAAAGTTGCAGAAATTCAGTCTCTGGGCTGATTATATGAAAATACGCCTTTGACTGTGTGTTGTATAATTATTGTTTTCTGAAAATGACTTCATCTCTCTAAAGTAGTAAGAGATAGGTAGAAAACATTGTTTCTATTCATGTCATTCTAATTTGGAAATTGCAGAAGCAGGTTAAGAATAAAATAACTTGTGTTTTGTTTCCGAGATGATTCATCAGACTCCGTAATTCATTTTAATAGTATTGAACCCTTTCAATGAGCTGTCTCTTTTCATGAGAAACAATACATTGTTTTATTCACCTGGGATATGAGTTAAAGATATTTACATAGGGAATTGGAGATCATTGTGATACCTAATTTCAACATTGTTTCAGTTTTTTGTGTCAGCAAACTTTTACTAAAAACATAATTGTATCATTCACTGGTTACTAGCATTTCTGCTTTTTAAACTTAATATTGGGGATTATTGTTTGCCAATCATATTTTTTAATGGAAAATATATCCAGACAAAGCCAAATTGGTAGCCAAAATAAGAAAAATAAAATATATATAATGTTTAGAATAAGCCAAAAAGGGCAAATCCAAAGGCTGAGGAATATCTTGTTGAATCACTGTATTGATAAGCCTTAGTGACCACAAATACACCTATTTACGGTGGTCAATTAGGGGCCTTTGATTAGGCTGCTGACTTTTAATGGTGGCCTAGTCTAAGTGATGCCTGGGGCTCCAACCTCAGTAAAGATCAGGAGCCTGGCTCTCTCATGACAGCTGGGCGTCTGCTTTAAAGGTTCAAATCTACAAAAGCATCAATTGAAGCTGCTTAATCCCTTAAATTCTTTTGTCAATAGTGACCATAGCATATAAGTGGCTCCCTTTTTCAGGCATCGGTGTCACTGCTAATGAGATAAGGGTATGCCGATTTCTTATTATGGTCACTGGAGGCCTAAACAAAGCCCCCAGTTCTGCCTGGGATACATACTAAAAATAGAAGTTAACAAATACAAAAAGTATCCAAGTTAAAAAAGCACCTTTTCCATTGAAAAGTATTCAGATAATACTCAATCTCTTCCAGAAAATGATTGCAATCACAAATGCTTTGGTAATAATATCTTCATTTATTTTGCTTGCAATGAAAAAACACAAAAGAGAATGAAAAAAAAGTCAAATCATTGATCATTTTACACAAAACTCCAAAAAATGGGCCGAACAAAAATATTGGCACCCTCAGCCTAATACTTGGTAGCACAACCTTTAGACAAAATAACTGCGAACAACCACTTCCGATAACCATCAATGAGTTTCTTACAATGCTATGCTGGAATTTTAGACCATTCTTCTTTGGCAAATTGCTCCAGGTCCCTGAGATTTGAAGGGTGCCTTCTCCAAACTGCCATTTTGAGATCTCTCCACAGGTGTTCTATGGGATTCAGGTCTGGACTCATTGCTGGCCACTTTAGAAGTCTCCAGTGCTTTCGCTCAAACCATTTTCTAGTGCTTTTTGAAGTGTGTTTTGGGTCATTGTCCTGCTGGAAGACCCATGACCTCTGAGTGAGACCCAGCTTTCTCACACTGGGCCCTACATTATGCTGCAAAATTTGTTGGTAGTCTTCAGACTTCATAATGCCATGCACACGGTCAAGCAGTCCAGTGCCAGAGGCAGCAAAGCAACCCCAAAACATCAGGGAACCTCCACTATGTTTGACTGTAGGGACCGTGTTCTTTTCTTTGAAGGCCTCTTTTTTTTCCTGTAAACTCTATGTTGATGCCTTTTCCCAAAAAGCTCTACTTTTGTCTCATCTGACCAGAGAACATTCTTCCAAAAGGTTTTTGGCTTTCTCAGGTAAGTTTTGGCAAACTCCAGCCTGGCTTTTTTATGTCTCTGGGTCAGAAGTGGGGTCTCCCTGGGTATCCTACCATAAAGTCCCTTTTCATTCAGACGCCGACGGATAGTATGGGTTGACACTGTTGTACCCTCGGACTGCAGGGCAGCTAGAACCTGTTTGGATGTTAGTCGAGGTTCTTTAGCCACCATCCGCACAATCTTTCATTGAAATCTCTTGTCAATTTTTCTTTTCCGTCCACATCTAGGGAGGTTAGCCACAGTGCCATGGGCTTTAAACTTCTTGATGACACTGCGCACGGTAGACACAGGAACATTCAGGTCTTTGGAGATGGACTTGTAGCCTTGAGATTGCTCATGCTTCCTCACAATTTTGCTTCTCAAGTCCTCAGACAGTTTTTTGGTCTTCTTTCTTTTCTCCATGCTCAATGTGGTACACACAAGGACACAGGACAGAGGTTGAGGCAACTTTAATCCATTTCAACTGGCTGCAAGTGTGATTTAGTTATTGCCACCACCTGTTATGTGCCACAGGTAAGTAACAGGTGCTGTTAATTACACAAATTAGAGAAGCATCACATGATTTTTCAAAGGGTGCCAATACTTTTGTCCACCCCCTTTTTATGTTTGGTGTGGAATTATATCCAATTTGGTTTTTTGACAATTCTTTTTGTGGTTTTCCATTGAAGACAAATTAAATTAAGATAATATTAGCAAAGCATTTGTGATTGCAATCATTTTCTGGAAGAAATTGAGTATTATCTGACTGAATTGGAGGGGTGCCAAAACTTTTGGCCAGCAATAATATATATACAGTATATATATATATATATATATATATATATATATACATATACACACATACATACAGAGAGAGAGAGAGAGACCCAGAAAACAATTATCATGTTATTTATGCCAAAAAGTTAATGCGATGAAATTTAAAACAAGTATTGTTATTTTTTCCCCATCCACGTCAGAAAGAGTTGATAAAAGTTTTTCGATAAGTTATGTGTACCCTTAAATGTGGCATTGTTGATGTAGCCATGTTTGTCCAGCAAAAAACATGTCTACATCGACAGAAAAAACAAACAAAAACTGACAGCTCTTGGAATACGATGATGAAAAAAATCAAAATAAATGCTAAGAACCAAACCAGGCTGGTCACTAAGGGGGTAAAGGGTTATTCCCATCTTTTACATTGGGGCCATAACACTAGGATATGCCCCCAATGTTTGATAGGTGCAGATCTTTCTAGGACCCACATTTATACTTAGAATGGAGCCCGCAAAATGCCGGAGGGCGCACTTCGCATATGCAGTCGCCCTTCCTCCATTCATTCTGATGGGACCACTGGCTCAGCTATTATCATAAGCCCCATAGAAATGAATGGAGCAGAGGCCAGAGTTGCATCATGGGCATCCCATTCATTTTAATGAGACTTCAGAAACTAACCAAGTACACTACTTGACTATTGTCAGTGCTCCCACAGAAATTATTCGAGGGCGCCCTCCAGAACTTTGAAGGCTCCATTCCCAACATGTCCCTAACGTCTAAGATGAGAATAACCGTTTAAAGGGGTTATCCCACGAATAATGTAAAAAATGAAAATCGGACATCATATAATACATGACAACCTCTTTCTAACAAAGCTAGAACCAGCCCTGTACCTCACATGGATCCAGAGATCTCCACATTCATTGCTCTGCTAGATTTATATCAAGCTGACAGCTCAAGGGGAGTGTCTTTTCTGCTGCACCTAAGGAGGCGTGTCTCAGCTCTCCCTATCACAGCTCAGGAGGCAGTTAAAAGTTGAAACTGAGCATGTGCGGCCTGCTCAGTGAATAGGTCAAAGAAATAAGAAATTAAGTGGCCCTATACAGATACATGTTATTAAATAACTAAGTAGCTATACAAAATTTTTAATGACATGCAACTACAAAAGTACTCAGATCCAGGTGCTGGTTTGAAAACTGTAGAATATTTTTCGTGGGACAACCCCTTTAACTCAATTTTATTTGTGAGTATAATAACCACCTCATTATTGGATTAAGAAGTGCAGGCTTTATTCATGATCAAGGATTTGTGGCTTACAGCAGGAGCAGACTGAGAACTTAAAGTGGCCCTGGAAAAAATACTAAAAGGGGCCTCGTTTTGTGGAAGGCAATACCATATTGTGGCACATTATACCATCCCAACAGAACCAAATAGCACAGTCCATCACAAAATATTGACAGCAGCACAAAATATATCCCCAAAAACTTCCATTTGTCGTCCCTGGGCATTGACCCACTGGGAAATTTCCCTGTAAGGTCTATGGCCAAACCGCCCCTGGCTTACAGTGTCATCTCAGGCTGACCTTTTTCTACAATATCTACATTACATTTATTTTGGTCATCTCGAGTTACTGTGAAGCTTGCCAGGAAAGCTTCAAGCCTCAAATGGACTGTTGGTGTACTATTGTGCCTGGAGAATTATAAACCTAAAAAGAATCTTATCTTCGGCAAGTTGTGTGGAGATCATTATTGCATCATGTGGAGTTAAGTAAAAAGAGACAGTCCCACATTTACGAATGTAAATGTGCCTAGATTCTGGCATTAATTGTGCCAGAAAGTATTACCGTTTGGTGAAGTTAGAATTTTCTAGGTGCAACTTATTTTTTTGAGCCTAACATTAGCGTATATAGAGTTAGAAAAAATCTATGTGCCAAAATCATCATCCAAGCCACTATGATAACTCTGCTGAATGTCTAGGCGGCCTGTCTACATTTATGTCACAAATGGCTTATTTAGTACGGTACAAGGCAATATTCTGCTAGCCTTAGAAGCAGCTAATTGACATTTGATGCTGTTATTTAGTCTAAAATCGTCAAGTACGCCAACACCCTTCTATTCAAGTGATTTTGATTTTCCTTGAGCAAATAAAAGACTTTGCAACTGATACAGTCCTCATCAGATCCAAAACTAATCTTCTCAACTTGGAATCATGAGTATCAGCTAGAAAACACCAAGTTAATTGAAGCTTTTTCATTAGAACATTCCACGGTACAAAAAAAGAGTATAAGGTGTGCCTGTACACTTGAGGGTTTCTTTTCTCACTACACAGGATAGATCTAGATGAGTAGTCAGACAAGGTTACAGCACTGTATCCATAAAGAGAAGGCCATCCTGGAGGAACCACTTTGAAAGAAATTTAATTATAGATGGGTCTTCCCCTAACGGAAATGTGTTATTAGAAAATGACCTATTATTTAAATTAAGTTTATGTTATTTTTTTTAATGCAATTTTTTTTAAAAGTTCCCAGGTCACTATCTATACTATCTATATTAAAAAAAAAAAAAAAAAATCAGAATTTGTCTAGTTTTTGCACTGGCCACTAAGTCTAATGAGATGATGAGACTTCCTGTTCTGTACAAATCACTTTTCAGCAGTGATCTTATTATCATCACAGGAAAGATTACAACAATAAAAGGAACACCTATTTATCAATAATACAGGAACCACCAGTCAGAAAATATATTCCTATATATAAATACCACAGGATGCTCTGTTCCTCTATTCCAGGACATTTTACAGTTCACAGAGCATGTCTACAAAACTCTACAATATAAGTCAATGAGCTCCCTTCAGTCTGTTATGTCTATTAACTATATCTTATTGTCTATCTATGTTAGGCCCCATTCACATGACCGTATGTAGATTTCCGCATCTTATCCGCATTTCTCATCCATAGGAGAAAAAAAAAAGAGGAATGCACACCATGTGCATTCCGCATCCGTATATTACGGAAGTTCCCCCGCAAAAAAAATGAAACATGTCCTATACTTGGCCACAAAATCACGTCCGTAGCCCCATTAAAGTCGATGGGTCCGCAAAAATGCGGAACACTATGGAAGACTTTCCATATGTCTTCTGTTCCGTTTTTATACGGATCACGGAATACATACGGTCGTGTGAATGGGGCCTAACTCCTGGGACAGCTGTAAAGAACATCTCTTAGTGAGATAAACAGTAGCTCAGCCTTGATGGCTGGTGACATGAATTTGCAGCAAAAAAAATAGTGGAAAAAGTATGCATAACTATCTAGTCTGAAAGGGAATTTCCCAAACTTTTTAAATGATGATGGACCATAAGTTTCTGTTCTGTGAAGGTCCAACACTGTGCACCCACGCTGATCAGCTGTTTGGGAAGGCACCGGCACTCACAGTAGCACGCTGACCTTCTCTCTGCTTACCAAGCACATCAACATCCATTTAATAGCAGCTGCGCTTAGTATAGCAGCTCAGCCTCATTCACTTCAATGGGGCTGAGCTGTGCCTAGTCAATGTGACCAATGAACATGATGTCACATGGCCTAAGGAAAGCTGCTAGAAGGCTGCAGCGCTACTGCGAACATCGGTGCCTTCTCAAACAGCTGATTGGCAGGGGTTCCGAGTGTCGAATACCCACTGATCAGATACTGATGGCCTCTTCAGAGGATAGGTCATCAGTTTAAAAATCTTTGAAAACTCTTTTAATCGTGGTAAATTAGGTTAGTTAGTGAAAAATCTTCTTAGATGGCATCTGTCGTCCACCTGTCTCCCATAGGCTCTATTGTTTAATAATCTTTAACAAAATTTAAGAAAATTTAAGGGTCTCTTAACAGCTTGATGAACATTGTGATTGTGTATGTACCTTGAGAGAAACATTGCAGAACTTACACAATTTCAGAATTATTCTACGGACGAGAACTAATTTCAAGAGGAAGACAATATGAAACAATTAACATATTGAGATAGTGATTATCAATAGAGATGAGCGAAGTTATGAAAACTTTGATTCAGCTGCATCGCCGAATTTCACTAAGAAATTTGCTTTGAGATTAATTACTTTGTCACAAATCAAATTTCTTTGTAAGTAGCGGGCACAATGATGGGGAACGGCAATTGCGCAGTCCCCCATCAATGACCCACTCAAATGCTGCATTCATCAGGGATTGCGACATCTGATTTAAGAATGGAGGCCTTTCATAGGTTAAAAAAAAATTCTTATCCATTTATGCACAAAGAGGCCACTTGATTGAAGATCCCATGCAAAATCTTGCGCACCGCGCACGAGATTTCACACGGGATCTTCAATCAAGATGGCTGTGGCGGTCTCTTTGTGTTAAAAAAGATAAGGTGAGTATGTTTTTGTTTTGTTTTGTTTTTTACTTCATTTCAGGGGAAATTGATTCATTACCACAAAGCACAAGGAAATTCGGCTTTGCGGCAAATCAAATTTTCCCTGAAATTCGGATTGAATTCCACATTGGATACTTTGATTCACTCAACACTAATTACCAGCAGCAGTTCATACAATATTATTAAGATCATAATTACCCATGACAAATTGTATCATAGTAATACATGGCTATAGTGCATCCATAAAACAGTAACAGCAGACCAACTCAATACCTCTGTTAAAGAATAATTTTAACTTTTCTAAGGTTTGTTATATAACATGTGAATTCCTGACAGCTGGAGCTCAGCACCTGACAACAAAAAGTCAATTTCACACCATGTGTTGTTATTGACAAAGTGACAGTTTGTTGTCAGATATAAAATTCCCACTGGCAGAAATGTAAGTGTCATCCAGCAAATCTTAGCAAAGGTGGACTTATACTATAAAGATCTGATAGGGGTTATCATCTTTAGTGCCTCACAATTGATGCTACTAATTTCTTCCAGGATGGGATTACATATTTATGTTTCTACCAAAATAGGAATGTTCAGTTACTGTAAAAAAGTTTAATGTCTTTAAAAGTCTTAACAATTATCTGTATATTCTTTATGAATCTATCTTTCCGCATGATCAACTGCAAAAAAATATCTTCAGTAAAAAAACTGCTCTGTGATAACCAATATAATTAGGACTAAAACAAAATGTGCATAATACTAATACAAACAGCCTTGTAAGTTCACATATAAACATATTTGCCAGGGTCTTGGGGATGCTCCTTCTCTTTATAAACCACCTAGTATGCATGAGGATCATTGAAGGCCAGCCAATGCTGCTCAGTATTCAGGCTTAGTGTTCTTTTCTTTTTGGAAGGAGACCCAAAAGGTATGCAAATTAACATTCTTCCAAAAAAAGAAAAGAACTCCAAGCTTGTCTGAAGCCAGCAGAAGTAAGATATCCTAATTTACATATATTTTTCCCATAAGTGCAGAGCAGCATTGGTTGGATTACAATACTGTTCATGCATACTAGATGGTCTTCATAATGAGATAAAAGCACCCTCAAAACTCCAACAATGATCACTCAGCTAATCTGAACACTTTTCTCCTGAGATACTTGTACAGTCATGGCCAAAAGTTTTGAGAATGACACAAATATTATATTTTCACATGATCTGCTGCCCTATGGTTTTTATGTGTGTTTGTCAGATGTTTTTATCACATACAGAAATATAATTGCAATCATATTATGAGTAACAAAAGCTTATATTGACAGTTAGAATGAGTTAATGCAGCAAGTCAATATTTGCAGTGTTGACCCTTCTTCTTCAGGACCTCTGCAATTCTCCCTGGCATGCTCTCAATCAACTTCTGGACCAAATCCTGACTGATAGCAGCCCATTCTTGCACAATCAATGCTTGCATTTTGTCAGAATTTGTAGGTTTTTGTTTGTCCACCCGTCTCTTGATGATTGACCACAAGTTCTCAATGGGATTAAGATCTGGGGAGTTTCCAGGCCATGGACCCAAAATCTCTATGTTTTGTTCCCTGGGCCATTTAGTTATCACCTTTGCTTTATGGCAAGGTGCTCCATCATGCTGGAAAAGGCATTGTTGATCGCCAAACTGCTCTTGGACGGTTGGGAGAAGTTGCTCTCGGAGGACATTCTGGTACCATTCTTTATTCATGGCTGTGTTTTTAGGCAAGACTGTGAGAGAGCCGATTCCCTTGGCTGAGAAGCAACCCCACACATGAATGGTTTCAGGATGCTTTACAGTTGGCATGAGACAAGACTGGTGGTAGCGCTCACCTTGTCTTCTCCGAATAAGCTGTTTTCCAGATGTCCCAAACAATCGAAAAGGGGATTCATCAGAGAAAATGACTTTACCCCAGTCCTTAGCAGTCCACTCCCTGTACCTTTTGCAGAATATCAGTCTGTCCCTGATGTTTTTTCTGGAGAGAAGTGGCTTCTTTGCTGCCCTCCTTGAGACCAGGACTTGCTCCAAGAGTCTCCGCCTCACAGTGCGTGCAGATGCACTCACACCTGCCTGCTGCCATTCCTGAGCAAGCTCTGCACTGCTGGTAGCCCGATCCCGCAGCTGAAACACTTTTAAGAGACGGTACTGGTGCTTGCTGGTCTTTCTTGGGCGCCCTGGAGCCTTTTTGGCAACAATGGAACCTCTCTCCTTGAAGTTCTTGATGATGCGATAGATTGTTGACTGAGGTGCAATCTTTCTAGCTGCGATACTCTTCCCTGTTAGGCCATTTTTGTGCAGTGCAATGATGACTGCACGTGTTTCTTTAGAGATAACCATGGTTAACAGAAGAGAAACAATGATGCCAAGCACCAGCCTCCTTTTAAAGTGTCCAGTGGTGTCATTCTTACTTAATCATGACAGATTGATCTGCAGCCCTGTCCTCATCAACACCCACACCTGTGTTAATGTAGCAATCACTGAAACGATGTTAGCTGGTCCTTTTAGGGCAGGGCTGCAATGATGTTGAAATGTGTTTTGGGGGATAAAGTTCATTTTCTAGGCAAATATTGACTTTGCAAGTAATTGCTGTTAAGCTGATCACTCTTTATAACATTCTGGAGTATATGCAAATTGCCATTATAAAAACTGAAGCAGTAGACTTTGTAAAAATTAATATTTGTATCATTCTCAAAACTTTTGGCCATGACTGTATGTCTCATTCAGAGAAGTTTAATAAATGGGACACAGTATTCTTTTCCATTTGGAAGGAGTATTGGCTTGTTTGTCCCCTTTTGAGTGGAGTATTACCTCTCTCACATTCATTTGCCCAAAACAAGCCAGAAGTAATTTGGGTTTGTTAGAATCCAAATTGATTTACTTACCTCGACTTCTGGCTTTTTAGTTTTATTTATGATGTGTAAATTGGTTCATGATCCCAGTCTAACTAGTTGCCACCTCAAATAGCATACTATCCTCACATTGAAAATTGTGTATTTCAGAAGGTTTTCTATTTTATCTATATATCCATTGCGCAAGCAGGTTTTTTTTTTAAGTGATGGATAGAATGTCAGTTGAAACCAATTCCAACTGTGGCACTACTTAACCTGGGAATAGATGATATACCAATTCTATGGTCTATAAGTCATATCTTTATTGCAGCCAGGCAATAGCCAATAAATGTAAATTTGCACTTGCGGTGAAACTTTTAGATGTAATTCACAGTGTATGCACACAATTTTAATAAAGATGACTTTTTACTCTTACTTGTGGAAAAGCTACCAATAGTTATAGAAATTGGTGGGTGCCTAATAGTCCTATCATTTTTGTGTTTGGTAAAATTTTAAATGAGCTTTACTATAAAACTACCTATTGTGAAAACTTTTATCATGATTTTGTTACATTCATAAGCAGACAGAAAATACAACAGCACACTGCAAACATTAAATATATAGATTGAAAATGCTCAGGGCTTACTTATTTGAAATTTAGTATGTGTAGTCTTCAAACCAGGCACTATGTAGTATTCTTTTGTACATAATAACAAATGTACAGAGAATGCAATGTACAGAGTACAAATGTATAGATAATGCAATGGAGGAGAATACATTATGCTACAGATTCAAAGCTACACTGAAGGTTTTCCTGTCCACATAGCTTTGGCAACTTCAAATGACTCAAATTATTTTCTTGTTCAACCTCTTTTTATTAAGTGGTCACTAGCTTTTCACATAACTTTGCAGAAATCAATAGTACAAGCTGCCATAAAAAAACTTTGTGATATATCTTGTCAGATAAAAATGTTCCTGTATACGGTTATCAACTGTTTTCCTCCCATCCCCTCTACTTTAAACACCTTTCTCTATAAAATTTCTCTTGAGTCCATCTTAAGATGGACCAGCTCATAGAGGTTACAGATGTTAATACAAGTCTATGTAGAGGGGAGGGGAGAGTGAGCAAAAGCTGAGGAGACACACAAACAATCATAGAGACTTTATACACAGTTTCTGTCTCAGCCCTGGTGCTTTATTCACATCAGTGCATGTCAGAACATCTCTAATGCCCTCCATGATCCTGGAGCTGCTTCTGAGTAAGTGTAATAAAGGTAGGAAGCAGATTCTCTGCTACTTTTTGTGTGAAATAAATAGGAGCTAGTGTCCACCCACGATTTCTGGGAAAACTGTAAATACCTACAAGTATATAGAGAAGAAACCTGTTGAAAAATGCCAAATAAAGTCATATTAATGGATAGAAATAATGTTATTCCTCATGCATATGCACTATTGATTAAACCAAAGTTTGTTGAAAATACAGTACATATAGTATTAACATATTGCAAAATGGACAGTATTTGCATAGGAAAAAAGCGCATGCATTTTAGCAAAATGAGCCCAAACTTTGAAGTGGGAAATGTAGTAAAGATAGCTATAGTAGAAAAATGGAAAGTCTTTCCAATTAATTTCTAATTTACATGGACTTGCATTGAAAATGGAGTTATCCCATCCAGAAATAAACTGAAATTACCTATAGAAACCAATACAGTCAGTTCGTACCTAGGCAATTCTGATGAAGTATAGTACAAAACATTTATAAAGTTACTTAATACAATATGTATATTAGATTATAGTGAATTTCCACTTTTTCACCACATAATATATAATTTGGTGACTGATTTGTTTCTTTATACTGTATATTCATAGTGAATGGAGTTTTCTACTTCTTAGAGTTTAATACAATGCAAATTGCCTACAGCCATCACGTGTTGGAGGTTAGGGTTTTTTTGCATACTATTTAAATTGCCAATGTTTAAATATATTTCTTGCTCCAGATTCATGGGATAGGAACATAATATTTCTTCTTTACAAAGCTTTGGTGCGGTCTCATCTGGAAAATGCACTTGAGTTCTGGCCACCAGTTTATAGAAAAGCTGTCCTGGGGTAAGAAAAATAAAAAAAATGCAAATAAACTAGGGGCAGGGAGGGTCTTAGTTATCTTCACCAATAAAGAACATTCTTTCTTGGAACCATCTTGGAAATAAACTGTGGCTATAGAGAAACAATAGGAGTTGGTTTCCACCCCCCCCCTTCCTGCATTTTTGAGAATGGAATCTATGGCAAGTTCCAGAGACAAAAACCTCTGAGTGAATAATTCCTAAGTTTTGCTTTGTATTATAATTTTGTGGTTGTATAAACATGTAAAACACCAAATCTTTCCAGTAAATATTTTGATGTAATATATAATGATGTCTATTAAACTTAGATGATTATTCAATGTCTTTCTGGGTAAATATAGACACCATCTGTAACCTAACAAGATAATTCTATGATGTATACCCTAACAAGAATAAAATGCTCTGTGATAAACTTTGACCTCAGAATCTCCTGGGATCTGAACGTCACAGCAGAGTGAGCAAGAAAAAACATAAAAGTCAGACAGTAATAGGTTTGTCCACTTTTAAATGCAGACACAACAGCAGATTGATTACTTTGAGCTGTCTATAAAGAATGACCTGTTAGAAAATGAGTATGGAGGCCAGTTCACCATGTAACTCATTGTTTCAGATTTCCCAGTGGAAGGAACTTAACAAAGATCCTTGAAGTTGGATGAAGAAGATGAATTGCATATAGTGTCACTTAACCATTGAGGTTCTCCCATTAAATTATAAAATGTACACCTGAACATTTCCTGATAATAAATGTCTATTAAATTTTAAAGCAAAAAATAAAATAAATTGGATATTTAATAGTTTAAGATGTTTGACAATCATATACCGCAACTTGCTTTATTGCTTTACTACATTGTCTGTCCCACAAAAAAAGAGATAATTGTAAACCACCCTAATAATACATTAAAACTAGAGATGAGCGAATCTATTCTCCGATTCATTGATTCGTAACGAATCTTGGAAATTTTTAGCTACGAAGCGAATTCGAATTAGGTGATTCGCTTCGGCTTTGTGCGCATTCGCTACGTAGTTTGTCCTATAAATTATACGCTATTGCTACGTATAAGTTACTGTTGCATACAAATTCAATTAATTAGCAAAATTTTACTGTTAGTTTGTTTATCGTGTGCAAAAGCCTGGGAAGAAAGTGGTCACCTGACCTAGTGGGCAGGGCTTGCTCTGATTGGCTCAGGCTCGGTAAGCCAATGACGCATCACTTCTGCTGCGACTGCTAAGACGAGCAGATGCACTGTGTGTGAAGTTCTGAGACTCAGACCTGTTTTGTGAAAATTGGGGTGTAATTGCTCTGGGAATCCATATTACGCATATCAGGGATACTGCAGGGCAAGTGCAGGGCCAGTTCAGGGCTAGTAATTAATCAGGCAGAGAGAGAGAGAGAGACAGGGAGAGATAGGGAGAGCCAGGGAGATACAGACCAGCACAGGGCCAAAGAGACCAGCTGCAGGGCCACAGAGTGAATTGAAAAATTTCTGGAATGGATAAGCAAAAGGGGTCCAGTTCCAGCCAAACCTCGAGCTCTAAAAAAAAAGGAGAAGGTGGCACAGGGCAGAAGTGCCAAAGGACCTGTAGCCGTAGCATCTACTAGTAGTATTTGCAATACTTGGCCGTTGTTCCACCTGGCGCACAGATGATCTTCTGTCATCTGCTGATACAGTATCCATAAGAAGCCAGGGGTCAGACTCAGAGCATTCCTCCTGCTCCACCATTCACCTCCAGCAAAGCCCGCCATATTCGTGCGTACGTGTTCAAAGAGGTTGAGTACCTTTTTATCTGAACGTTCATTATTAGTGCGTGAATGTTCGCTAAAAGCCATACACTCACCGGCCACTTTATTAGGTACACCATGCTAGTAACGGGTTGGACCCCCTTTTGCCTTCAGAACTGCCTCAATTCTTCGTGGCATAGATTCAACAAGGTGCTGGAAGCATTCCTCAGAGATTTTGGTCCATATTGACATGATGGCATCACACAGTTGCCGCAGATTTGTCGGCTGCACATCCATGATGCGAATCTCCCGTTCCACCACATCCCAAAGATGCTCTATTGGATTGAGATCTGGTGACTGTGGAGGCCATTTGAGTACAGTGAACTCATTGTCATGTTCAAGAAACCAGTCTGAGATGATTCCAGCTTTATGACATGGCGCATTATCCTGCTGAAAGTAGCCATCAGATGTTGGGTACATTGTGGTCATAAAGGGATGGACATGGTCAGCAACAATACTCAGGTAGGCTGTGGCGTTGCAACGATGCTCAATTGGTACCAAGGGGCCCAAAGAGTGCCAAGAAAATATTTCCCACACCATGACACCACCACCACCAGCTTGAACCGTTGATACAAGGCAGGATGGATCCATGCTTTCATGTTGTTGACGCCAAATTCGGACCCTACCATCCGAATGTCGCAGCAGAAATCGAGACTCATCAGACCAGGCAACGTTTTTCCAATCTTCTACTGTCCAATTTCGATGAGCTTGTGCAAATTGTAGCCTCAGTTTCCTGTTCTTAGCTGAAAGGAGTGGCACCCGGTGTGGTCTTCTGCTGCTGTAGCCCATCTGCCTCAAAGTTCGACGTACTGTGCGTTCAGAGATGCTCTTCTGCCTACCTTGGTTGTAACGGGTGGCAATTTGAGTCACTGTTGCCTTTCTATCAGCTCGAACCAGTCTGCCCATTCTCCTCTGACCTCTGGCATCAATAAGGCATTTCCGCCCACAGAACTGCCGCTCACTGGATGTTTTTTCTTTTTCGGACCATTCTCTGTAAACCCTAGAGATGGTTGTGCGTGAAAATCCCAGTAGATCAGCAGTTTCTGAAATACTCAGACCAGCCCTTCTGGCACCAACAACCATGCCACGTTCAAAGGCACTCAAATCACCTTTCTTCCCCATACTGATGCTCGGTTTGAACTGCAGGAGATTGTCTTGACCATGTCTACATGCCTAAATGCACTGAGTTGCCGCCATGTGATTGGCTGATTAGAAATTAAGTGTTAACGAAAAGTTGGACAGGTGTACCTAATAAAGTGGCCGGTGAGTGTATAATTCCGTATATTTTGTACTCAAATTCAACGAATCTATTAGTCGAATATGCAAATCTTTGGAAAAGTTCAGCAAATATAATTTTGCATGATTCGCTCATCTCTAATTAAAACATAGAAATATCTTTGCATATAGGGTTCGGAATTACTATCCAGCATTAGAGATGAACAACGTTTTGAAAAATTTGATTCAGCAACTTTTCCGAAGTTAGTCAATAAATTTGATTAGTTATGAATGAATTTGTCATAGATCACTATAACTCAAGTATATCCATGCCACACGCAATGGCTGTGGTGCGGTAAAGAGTCATGTGGCCGATTAGCCTGCAGCTGCCTTTAATTTAAAAAAAAGACCACACTTTATAGTTGCTCTTCATTGGTAATAGCCTTGCGGCACCTTTAATCAGGGGCTATACCTACTTCTCCAAACCCCAATGCTCTCCTGATCTACAGGTGGGAGCCCTTCTGCTGTCTGCTTTTCCTCCTTTTGCAAATCATCTAATATAGATGGGAACAGGTCATCAGGAACATCCAGCAACTCCTCTCTTTATTTATTTATTACATAAATAAAACTATCGCAGAATAAGTCTCCCCGCATTGTTCCTGCACTCTCCCTCTCTAATATTCTTCTATTAATAATTTTCAGCAACACTGTCCCTAGCAGATGAGCAATTGCCACTTCTCTCCCAATACTCAACTCACAGGACAATGGCAGAGACTGCACGGGATGAGGCTTTTATAGGACTGTGATATTGCATGGGATGGCTATTGGCAAATTGGCTGGATTCGTGTCACTATGGTTAATTCGTTATCACAAAAGGCAAGGAAATTCAGATTAGTTGCGAATTAGTGTTTTCCTAAACTTCAGACTGAGTTCTGCTTTAAATGCTTTGTTTCGTTCAACAATATCCAGCATTGATAATTATTAATTGCACCCTTTAACCCTTAATGACCAGCTAATTATTTGGGTTCCATGTTTATGAGGTTATAGCATTTTTATTTTTTTTATTTAACCCCTTCAACCCCGGGCCTGTTTTCACCTTCCTGACCAGGCCATTTTTTGCATATCTCACATGTGTCACTTTATGTGGTAATAACTTTAGAACGCTTTTACTTATCCAAGCCATTCTGAGATGGTTTTCTCGTCACATATTGTGCAGTAGTAAATTTGTGGCAAAATATTTCATTTTTATTTATAAAAAATACCAAATTTACCAAAAATTTGGAAAAATTTCCAAATTTCCAAATTTCAATTTCTCTACTTTCAATATATATAGTAATACCTCCAAAAATAGTTATTTTACATTCCCCATGTGTCTTCTTTATGTTGGCATCATTTTATAAATGTCATTTTACTTTTTTGGGACGCTAGAAGGCTAAGAAGTTTAGAAGCCATTTTTCAAATTTTCAACAAAATTTCAAAAACCATTTTTTTAAGCACCAATTCAGATATAAAGTGATTTTGAGTGGCTTAAGTAATGGAAACCACCCATTTTAGAAACTACACCCCTCAAATTGTAAAAAACTGCTGTTAAAAACTTTGTTGAGGTGTTCCACAAGAATTAATGGAAAATGGAGGTGAAATTTCAAAATTTCACTTTTTTGGTAGATTATTCATGTTAATAATTTTTTTTCTTGCAAAACAGCAAGGGTTAACAGCAAACTAAACCTCAATATACATTACTGTGATTCTGCAGTTTACAGAAATACCCCATATGTGGTGGTAAACGTCTCTATGGGTTTGTGGCAGTGGTCAGAAGGAAAGGAGCGCCATAGGGATTTTGGAGGCAGATTTTGCTAGAATGGTTTTTAGGCACCATTTTGTAATTGAGAGACCCTGACGTACCCCTACAGTGGAAACCCTCAAAAAGTGACCCCATTTTGGAAACTACACCCTTCAAAGAATATATTAAGGGGGTACTGGCCACTTTGACCCCCTAAGCGTTTTACGGAATTTGGAAACACTTGGCTATGAAAAACAAGTTTCATTTCTTCCAATAAAATGTTAAGACTTTTTGATCGCCTGCTATTACACTTTTTGTGAGGCAAGGTGAAAAAATGGCTGTTATGGCATACTTTTAAAAAAAATTTTTTACAGCATTCACCTGGGTGGCCAACTCAGGACAAGATGACGGTTTGATTGGTACTATTTTGGGGTAAATACACCTTTTTGATCGCCTGCTATTTCACTTTTTGTGAGGCAAGGTGAAAAAAAATGGCTGTTATGGCATAGTTTTTTTAAAATTTTTTTTACAGAATTCACCTAGGAGGCCAACTCATGTAATATTTTTATAGAGCAGGTTGTTATGGACGCGGCGATACCCAATATGTCAAACATTTTTATTTTTGGAAAGTTTTACACATTAGATGCAGTTTTGAACAGAATAAAAAAAACTTTTGTGTTGCTATTTTCTGAGAGCCATATTTTTTTATTTTTTGGGGCGATTGTCTCAGGTAGGGTCTACATTTCTGCGGGACGAGATGACGGTTTGATTGGTACCATTTTGGGGTAAATACGCCTTTTTGATCGCCTGCTATTACACTTTTTGTAAGGGAAGGTGACCAAAAAAGGCTGTTTTGGCACAGTTTTTTTTTTTTTTACTGCATTCACCTGGCGGGGTGGATCATGTGATATTTTTATAGAGCCGGTCGATAAGGACGCAGCAATACCTAATATGTCTTCATTTTTTTCACTATTTTTTACAATTTTTTAATATTATTTTGTGAAAAGGACACTTTTTTTGGAACTTGAAACTTTTTTTGTAAAACTTTATTTTTTCACTTTTTTTCACTTTCTTTTTTTTACACTTTTTTAACTTTTGGGGTCTGATCCCCTTTACAATGCATTACAATACTTCTGTATTGTAATGAGTTTACTGGAAGTGTATTACACACAGTAATACACTTCCAGCTTACTGCCTATGAGATCCAGGCTGGATCTCACAGGCTTCCGTAGATAGCAGCCGGCTGCTATCTAAGCTATTGGGTCCCCATCACAGCAGCGCGGGGACCCGATGGACACCCCCTCCGACCGCCCACATCGCATGTGCCGCGGTCATGAAGGGTTAATACGCCCGCATCGGTGTTTTCACCGATGTGGGCGTATGCAGCAGGGGTCCGGCTACTGGGAACAGCCAACCCCCCGCAGCTGATCGGGCGGGCGCAGCTCCTGCACCCACCCGATCAGCGCGCCGTAGTACTACGGCGAAAGTTACTTCCCCTCGTGTGTCAAACCAAACGGATCCGCCCCCATTGACTTACAGTCAGGTGAGGACGGATTCGGATGCCTGCGGCTATGCGAGCGCAGGGGATCCAAGCACTACAGTGCTGGTTACGAGCGCGTGCACTCAACTCTAAACAGGACCTTCATTATGGTATGCAACTGCTTAGGCTAAAGACTGGCTTTAGCAATTAAGTGCTGAAAAAAACATTATTATTAAGCTGAAGTATGCCTAAGGGCTCATACACACGGCCGTTGTGCGGTCGTTCCGTGCATTGGGGACTGCAATTTGAGGTTTCCAATGCATGGGCAACAACCATGCAGCGGGCGGGACAGATCGAGACCCATTTAAGTGTGCATGAACACTAAATTAGGTGTATTTCAGTTGCAGGTGATGGTGCAATGGTTAGTTGCGCCGCTATCTGCGACTTTGCCCTGCTCACGCCAGCTCTAAAATTGTAGGCGTGGTGTGAGTAAGGAAACTTACCATTTTCTTCGCATGTTTTAGGCGTAGAAAATGGTTTACATGTAAGATAGCTCAGAAGCTGCCTTACATTTAATACTAGTGCTGGATGCATCAAAGTTATGGAGAGGCCTGCTCCTCTTCATAACTTTGGCAGATCCTCCGCCAGCTATGGTCCTTTATTAATTAATAAATGTTCCACTTAGTACTTACCTTCTAATTTCTGTCTTGAAAGGTTTTACACACAAATCTGTATGGCTGCCAGAGAATCCTTCAGAAGCAGTTAATTGACAATCCTGACATGCAAACCAGGGATACAGTACAAGTAAAATTTATATTTTAAGGACAGCATGCATGCTAATTTATGGAGCACGTCTGAACTGCTTGTAATTGGTGCTGTATAAAGCAGTATACATACTAATTGTGCTATATGCAGTAACAGTATTAGTCTAGCATTCTAGGGAAACAATTAAAGAGTTTATATGTAAGAAATGATGCCTTCAAACGCTTGTATTTGTTTGCTGAATGCATATATACAGTATCATCATACTGCACTGTGCTTTGTCACTGTTTCCAGCCATTCTCTAAGCAGAGGCTTTTATGTCTTCAGACAGCTTATTTCTTTTATCACTCCAACTGCATTGTAGTCTCAATATTTTTCATGCATCGCTGTCAAGTATCTGTGCACAAATACTTAGCTATCATGGTTTTGGATAATAAACTCAAGGATGAGCACAATACTTATTCCAACAAAAATGCTTTCCTCTGCTATGGCAACAAAACCTATTCAGACTTTGTGATCTACTGTACTGATATAAAAAATGCTATGTTATAATTAGTGTACTGTTGCTGTCTATATGTTATCTGAGAGTTGGTGTAACCTTTATCATATATTCCTAGTCCTATATTATTTTTACAGTTCATTATTAACATATTTCTACATTCAAGCAATCTCTGTATAGTGAGTAGTACAAACAGTAGGCTGTGGACGACCTGGTTGAAATATTTGGTTAGATAGAAACAGTAGATTGTTGGACTGGTTGGATCAGTAGGGGTCCAACACCCAGGATAGTAGCTGTAATAGATTAGGTAACTGTGTGTAAATTAAACAAACAACTGAATTTACATTATTAAAATAATGTTTATGTCTTAGAAATAGCAACTCTGTTGTGTGATTGTTTTAAAAAAAAAGTTAGTTGAAAGCATTTTTGATGCATATACTTAGTTGAACAACCCAATTTATATATTAGCCATAATATTTGTTGTTGGATTTGGTCAACCAGTCATTAACCAAGCAAAAGTTGGATGAAGAATAGTGGATAATGCTAGTCATACACATTATATTCCAACTATCCAGATCTGCTGACCTGGTAGCTAGATTTCATTATGCCTGATCCTTTGGTTCTTGGGAAGATAAGTTGACACCACAGGTTTGTGGTAGTGGTTTACTTTCCTCTGTTCAATGACAACACATGCTGACTGAGCTCAATGTACAACGGTTTATGGAATGTGTCAGGAGAAATAGTTGTCTCACAAGCTTAAGGCTAATTTTACATTCCAGAGTTCCGGCAGGTTGTTCCTGCAAAAAGCAGTCTGCCGGTGCTCTCTGGGTCTGGCACTACCAGAAGGTACCGGAATGCCTTGACTATAATGGGGGTCCTACAGGGATATGGCTGCTATCTGGCAAATGTGCTGGGATATGGCCAAATACTGTGGCATACTGTTTGGCAATACCTGATCCAGAGAGCTTGGGCAGACTGTTCTCTCTAGTTAAAGCCTGCCAGAACACCTGCCGGCAGTGTGAATCTAGACAAACACATATAACATTCTCACCTCTTTCATCTAGCCCAATTTGATCAGTGTTACAGTACAACTATAGAAATGCCATCCCATTTTCTCCTTGTATGATGAATAATATAGATTATAGATCTATAATATAGAATATAGATTATAGATCTGTAGATAAATAAATAGTAAGTGTCAATTGACAATATCAGCATAGAAAAAACAAATAACTTGAATAGATAAAGTTAATAGTAATAAAAAAGTTCGGTTGCAGCCCTTGCACACGGAAATTACTTAATTGATTTTATTTCTATAGACTTCAAGCTTCAGTACGGGGAAAAAAAGAGACTATTTGAAGCATAATAAATGAGTTTGCAAGAAAACAATGTATTTACGCATCAAAAAACCCTTGCAATGAACTAGAAATGTAACCTTTCTAATTTTTCAGTAATATTTATGTGCATAGCCAAGGAAAGCAGTTTGAAGGCTGAATTTCGTAACTCAGAGATGATGTGGTACACCAGCAGATTATAGTCTGCAGTCTCTCTTACTTTTAACCTCTATAGTAGTCAACTTTAAATCATAGAGAAACTCTTCAGAAGAAAAAAAATACTGATTGCAGCAGAGGGTACTGAGTGAGCCACTCAGAGAAAGTTAAAAGAGCAATCACACATTTGTACAACAAGTTCTTATCCATAGACTCAGCATCTGATGTGTAGAGTTCTAATAAGTGGCTCATCAATTACAAGGTTGAGTGAGAACTCAGGGCCATAAGCTCCACGAGAGGCAGAAGGCACATCATAGTTTTGTAGCCTTTTGATTTGATGTTGTGATTGGACTGCAAGGGCGTAATAACACCTAATATCATCTTTTCATCAACCTGCCATTTTTATTGTGAGACTTTCATGGCTTATATGTGCTGTATATATAATTACGAGAAAGGTTGGAATATATTTTTGGATATCTTTGGAAATAATTAACTTAGTAGTAGATAACAAGATTGGCGACCCTCAAGTTCGTTCAGGATTAACTATAAAGTGGAGTGTCGCTAAAACATAACTTTTATTCAAAGACTTTTGTTGTATAAACAGACATTTTAAAGAATAACGTATTAAAACGATTCCATTCTCCTATACTAGAGCCTATGAATGGCACTTGGAAACGTTATACTGTTTTTGTTTCCAAACTAGCATAGGAAACGTGGGTGGTGGAGTATGATGCCGGCGATAACACCAGGACTGAGGCTAAATAATCACCTTGTAGTCCTCAATCATTTATTAAAACACCGGTGTATCGCTCAGTATCAATGGACTGGGCGTATTCCAATAGCTTGCAACTCACTAGCAAGTCTTATCTTCCCAGCACCCCCCCACTAAGTGTAGCTGGGCATATACATATAGCATGAACCACTGTAACATACCTTGTCTTACCAGCGTTTACCCACTAAGTGCTGTAATGTGGCTACATTAACTGTCTAAACATAGACTCCAACCCTGAGCTAACGCTCGACGCGTTTCTATGGCTAGATAAGCAAGCCCTTTCATCAGGAGCAGCTACAAGGGTAGACAGACAGATACATATACAAAAGCTCTGGACGCGACTGATGGTGTGTGTGCAGCCTCGTAGCCAGCGGCGCTTAGATGACCATAGCGCGGCCGCCGAGCACCGCTGCTTTTGTTGAAAAGACCACGCCTCCTGGGTAGGTACAGCAGTGGGGGACCAATCAGAAGCAAGGGTCCTCTAGGATTAGCAGGCCCCTGTCCCCCATATTTAATCGCTATGTACACCCAGTGGAGAAACAAAAATAATGTTACAAGTGACTACTGGCGGTATGTAACATTACGGTGACCAAAGGAAAGGGCAAGGCTTTGTAGACAAACTTTTGGTGCTGACTTTAGATTTACAGGTCTCTGCCTTTAAATCGGACCTGAATCCTCTCCTGACATCTGTTTTTGCAATCACAGTATTTGCTTCCCTCTAGTACTGGACAATCTGTTCTTAAGACTCTATGTTGTGCCATTTGCTAGAAGTTATGAATAAATTGCTAGCACTTTGTAGTGGAGGTCCCTCTGGGTATTACCAATTGGAGAGGGCCCCCGCATAGTCTGACACGGTCAGCACTGATTGGATAGTGTCAGACAGTGCAGGCAAACACCCCCAACTGGTAACACACATCTGGACCTTCATTGCAAACTGCTCCCAAATTATTGATAACTTCCAGGAAATGGTACACAGAGTCTAACAGAGATTGTCCAGAATTGTTATTATAAGAGGGGTACAAGTACAGCATTTGCTAAAACAGACATGTTAGGAGAGGTTAAAGGTTGGATTTAAAGGCAGAGACTGTGATATGTAAATCTAAAACCAGCACAAAAAGTTCCAGCAGCAATATTAAAAGAATGTCACATGGAAGAGTCATAGAAAATAGATGTTCCAGAGTTGTTAATTCAAGTGGGATGCAACAAGTTGTTAGAGTACATGCCAGGAGAGGATGCAGGTCCTATTTAAAGACAGAGACTGTGATATGTGATATTGAACAGGAATCTAAAGGTCAACATTTCCATAGCTCACAGTAGTACCCCAGACCACTATGTGTTCAAATCACTACTGATATAGGCTGTATTTCTGTCAGAAAGGCATCCGTTCTTCATTTTATAGAAACCCCAGGAGGCTTGTGACTAGTTTATAAAATTGCTTGCCTACTTTATGTCTATAGCTGTATTTGGTGTTAATAGAAATAAGGGATACTTATTATACCTATATATATATACAGTATACTGCATGTGTACAACTACTATAACTAAGTTTATAGCAATTCCATAGAAGGTGTCAGATGAGATAAATGGTTGATTTCACCTCATTAACAGAGTCTGCCTCATCATTCAGAACGTATATTGTTTATGCTTCTGCCTCCTTTTAGCATGTACAGTGTGATGGTCATATTATAGAGCATTTGAAAGGCATGCTATGCCATAACATGTTATTTTCCTTGGGAAAAATAAGTTATTGTTGCAAATATCTGTGTATATATACACACACACACACACACACACACACACACACACACATATTGTTTTAAAGAGGACATGTCACCAAAGCAAAATAATGTGTGTGTGTATATATATATATATACAGTATAGACCAAAAGTTTGGACACACCTTCTCATTCAAAGCGTTCTCTGTATTTTCATGACTATGAAAATTGTAGATTCACACTGAAGGCATCAAAACTATGAATTGACACATGTGGAATTATATACTTAACAAAAAAGTGTGAAACAACTGAAAATATGTCTTATATTCTAGGTTCTTCAAAGTAGCCACCTTTTGCTTTGATTACTGCTTTGAACACTCTTGGCATTCTTTTGATGAGCTTCAAGAGGTAGTCACCTGAAATGGTATTCCAACAGTCTTGAAGGAGTTCCCAGAGATGCTTAGCACTCTGCGGTCCAGCTCACCCCAAACCATCTCGATTGGGTTCAGGTCTGGTGACTGTGGAGGCCAGGTCATCTGGCGTAGCACCCCATCACTCTCCTTCGTGGTCGAATAGCCCTTACATAGCCTGGAGGTGTGTTTGGGGTCATTGTCCTGTTGATAAATAAATGATGGTCCAACTAAACGCAAGCCGGATGGAATAGCATGCCGCTGCAAGATGCTGTGGTAGCCATGCTGGTTCAGTATGCCTTCAATTTTGAATAAATCCCCAACAGTGTCACCAGCAAAGCACCCCCACACCATCACACCTCCTCCTCCATGCTTCACCGTGGGAACCAGGCATGTAGAGTCCATCCTTTCACCTTTTCTGCGTCGCACAAAGACACGGTGGTTGGAACCAAAGATCTCAAATTTGGACTCATCAGACCAAAGCACAGATTTCCACTGGTCTAATGTCCATTCCTTGTGTTCTTTAGCCCAAACAAGTCTCTTCTGCTTGTTGCCTGTCCTTAGCAGTGGTTTCCTAGCAGCTATTTTACCATGAAGGCCTGCTGCACACAGTCTCCTCTTAACAGTTGTTGTAGAGATGTGTCTGCTGCTAGAACTCTGTGCGGCATTGACCTGGTCTCTAATCTGAGCTGCTGTTAACCTGCGATTTCTGAGGCTGGTGACTCGGATGAACTTATTCCCAGCAGCAGAGGTGACTCTTGGTCTTCCTTTCCTGGGGTGGCTCTCATGTGAGCCAGTTACTTTGTAGCGCTTGATGGTTTTTGTGACTGCACTTGGGGACACTTTCAAAGTTTTCCCAATTTTTCGGACTGACTGACCTTCATTTCTTAAAGTAATGATGGCCACTCGTTTTTCTTTACTTAGCTGCTTTTTTCTTGCCATAATACAAATTCTAACAGTCTATTCAGTAGGACTATCAGCTGTGTATCCACCTGAATTCTGCCCAACACAACTCATGGTCCCAACCCTATTTATAAGGCAATAAATCCCACTTATTAAACCCGACAGGGCACACCTATGAAGTGAAAACCATTTCAGGTGACTACTTCTTGAAGCTCATCAAGAGAATGCCAAGAGTGCAAAGCAGTAATCAAAGCAAAAGGTGGCTACTTTGAAGAGCCTAGAATATAAGACATATTTTCAGTTGTTTCACACTTTTTTGTTAAGTATATAATTCCATAATGTGTTAATTCATAGTTTTGATGCCTTCAGTGTGAATCTACAATTTTCATAGTCATGAAAATACAGAAAACTCTTTGAATGAGAAGGTGTGTCCAAACTTTTGGTCTGTACTGTATATATATATATATATATATACACACACACACATACATACATACACATTATTTTGCTTTGGTGACAGGTCCTCTTTAAAAAAAATCACTTTAGCGGTAACAGTAGCTATAAGTGTTCCAAGGGTGATTCCTGTATGAGTGTGTATGTATGGGTGCCCAAATTCATCTCCTAAAAAGCCAATATTAAAAATGGTGCAAGGTACTATATTAAAGAGTCTGAACTCATGGACATGTTGTAGCTTTTCTCTAATTTAGTGTTCATACAGTACCTGGGATCACATTTTATTGAGCTAACCAATCTTCGATCCATCGATCAAAAGTCACTTCGGTCATACTCCATTTCTGTACAACATTCAAATGTATGGCCTCCAGCAAGGTGAAATTAGTTATGTCTGAAATATTGCAAGACTTTGGTGAATAACTTCGGACTTTGACTTTTAAACTTGAAAACCATTTTAAAACAGGAATCCAAAGTTGACTTTGGTCCTGGCTGGTACCTCGGTACCGAAGCCGACTTCACATTCAAGTTTAAAATGCTTTTGAAGTCCAAAGTTAACTGAAGTCTCATGAGACTTTGGAGATAATGGATTTCATTTGGCTAGAGCCCATACATTTGATTGCTCTATGGAGATGGATTTCCGTACAGAATTCAAACAAAGTTTTGACCAAAGCAACTTCGGGATCTAAGATCTGAAGCTTGCTTCGCTGAACATTACTCACAATGGTTAATTTCCTGCTGAGTTTTCCAATTTTTTGCCGGGGGATGACTGAGGGATGAGTTTAACAATATTTTTGTTCTACTGCAGACAGACACAGTAGAGGAGGGATACTCTTACTCCAGCCAGTTGTCTTCTAGGCAGGCATAAAACAGTGAGGAAGAGGAGGTGGTCATGGCTGATCTCCAAAGGACAAAGGCCCTGATTTATCACACCTTCACTCCAGAATTCTGTCTTCAAAAAGTCGCACGATAGGGCTTTTGCGACTTTTTTGCGCATTTTTTTGCGACTTTTTGCATGTGTACACAACTCACTCCAGTTTGTAATATGGGTGGAAAAGTGGGTGTGGTTAGCTATGTTAATGAGTTTCACTCCAGATTTATCATTGCGAGTTTTTTAAAAAAGTCGCAAAATAGTCGCAATCTCACTCCAGGAGGAGGGTGGAGTAGGAAAAGTGGAGGAGATTCTCTAGACAGAAGTGTTAGGTTTAAGGACAAGCCACATTTATCAAACAACCTGTGACGTTTGATAAATGTGGCAGAAAGTACTCCAACACAGACTGAAGCAAAACTGACTTCAAATATTTTCCTAATGATAAATTCCCCCCAAAGAATCTATTATATTTTCCTTTGTTTAATTGTAATACAATGCAAAATTGCATAAAAAAAGAAGAGAGAGTAATAGCTGGAATTGAATTTATTTTTTATATATTTTGTCATTTTAGTTTCCCAATTAAGTAAAATTTTCTGTGCAGCTTATGATTTAATACAGTTATCACGCCAGTCTATGCTGTTACAAGTATCAGTGACAGTTCTTTTAGTAGTGATATATGATAATTTTACAATTTTTATTTTTGCCTGTTCAATCTTTATTCAGTGTTCAAAATTTCAATTATATTACCCCAAAAAGCCCAATTTCACCTTAAGTGCATCATATGTTTTCCCTGAAATTATATCTGCAGTGTACATAAGGAATTCAATGTGACAATGCAGGAAAATTACTTTTTGGCTACAGACTTTAGCCCACAATTGGTGTTGTTATCAACTGAGCTACTTCTTCTCTCATAAGTCCTTGTTAGACATCCCTTTAATAGGTTCACTGGTCTTGTGCTCAGCAATTATACTCATCATTTGAAACAGAGCGTAAATAATTGATGGGAATTGACATGTTCTAAACAGGCTGTCTCCATTCTGCACTATTGTAAGATGTAGTCAATGTGGTTAATATTGGATATGTGCTAGGTAACACTAAGACATGTTGGCTCTTTACACCTATTATGCGCAAATATTTTCAAAGGGAGTTTTTAAAGATTGAAGATGATTTACCTTTGTGTGATTTCATTGACAGATGGAATTGTACCATCACTTAGCAATAACATTACAAATATACCTTATGGCACTTAAAGGCTATATAGACCTTTGTGGGCATTTTTTTAAATGATTGCATTGTACTCATTTTGAGCTAAAAATAATTTTAATATTGGCCTTTATTAAAAATATGTAGCTTTTTTCTGTATAAGGCTGAGATGCTCTAGTAGCAAGATCTGAAGTTTCTCTCTGGTCTCTCAGACGGTTTACCTGATGGGCTCCTTATGATCTCCTAAACACTCATTATAGCTCTGGTCTGATCTTACTGATATGAATGTGGCTTAAGTGTTTATGACCTCTTAGTTAATTAGGCTGCATTCACACTGGCGTTATTGCTGGATCCATCAGGGTTCAGCAATAACACTTCCGTTACTGATAATACAACCGTGTGCATCCGTTATGAATGGATCCGGTTGTATTATCTTTAACATTGCTGGGACGGATCCGTCATTAACTCATTGACTTTCAATGGAGGACGGATCTATTGTGTCACACCGTCTTGTTGCGGATCCCCAGGACGGAAAGCAAACAGTAGCATGTTGCGGTTTGCTCTCCGGTCTGGAGACGCAAGTTAACTGAACGGAATGCATTTAGGAGTATTCCGTTCTCCTCAGTTCAGTTTTGTCCCCATTGACAATGAATGGGGACAAAACTGAAGCATTTTTTTCCGGTATTGAGCTCCTATAACGGAACTCAATACTGTAAAAAAAGAATGCTAGTGTGAAAGTAGCCTTAGTTAAAAAAAAGGGTTTTTAGATGACTGACAAAAAGTGACAGTGAGAGTACCATTCACATAGCTAGAAAACAGTCAACCCTTTGAGATAGAATGGCTTCATTCTAAGCTATTCTATTTATTTTTACGCCAAAATGTAAATGTAATTGTGTAAAACACAATCATAAAATGTATCTGAAGATATACTTAGCCTTCAAATATCAAATATACTGTTATTCTGTAAAATATACTGTTTTTCTTTAATCAGATTTTCAGCTATTTTTAAGGACTGCTTTTATTTTATTGTCTATTTAGGTGAAATAATTCGCTTTAGTATAATTGAAAAATGAATTCAAATGCCACGTTTGATCATGTGAATTAAGAGCAGATGTGATTAAAGTGTACCTAGAGTTAGAAAAAAAAATTTAGCAAAAAGTTTTTTTTCTAGTGTTATAGGCATCTGAAGATCATGTGCGTATCATGCTTTGCAATCCATACTTCTGTACACCAATGTGCACTGGTGGAACATCACTGCTTTTGCCTTTACCAGCCTCTGTCTTCTAAAGTCTGGCATTCATGGGCTATGTCAGGCTTTAGCAGAGTGGAAACAGGCAGGAGGATCAATGTGCTGTGCTAATAGCCTGTATACCACATCAGTATAGGCTACTGTATTAGCAGAGTGGAGCGGGCGAGTATTGGGCAGGAGCTCACATACATAGCATATCACTCCTCCTGCGTGTGCCCATTCTGCTGAAGTCTGACATAGCCCATCCATGCCAGGCTTTAGGAGAGCGAAGCTGGTATAGATAGGAGCAGCAATACACAACTGTCAGAGGGAGATCCATACACAAGTACACAGCACTGCATGAGTGTATAGCTGGTGTAAACTTCAGGTGCTTATTTCACTAGGAAAATTATTGGTAGATTATAGTAAAAGATTATTGGTAGATCTATTGGTTTTCTTTGAGCATACCTATAGATCAATGGCATGCAATTATTACCCCATTGTTGTACTTGGATACCTTGGACACACTAGAGGTAATTAGTCTAGTGAGCACCTACTCCAATTTTTATCTTAAGATAGGTTGGTAGGTACGTTGTTGGTCCTCATCAGCCCTGTTGAGTAAGCGCTTTGAACCAACTGAAGTTCTTCTGGTCCTTTAAAGAGGTATTCACATCTTAAAGAGGTTGTATCATCTTAGTCATTAGCGCCATATTGCTAGGATATGCCATCAATGTCAGATAGTTGTGGGTCCCAGAGGTGGGACCAGCACCTATCTCCAGAACATGACCACCGAAGTGAGCGGAGAGCAGCTGTGTATGTGTCACTGTCCTCCATTCATTTCTGTGAGACTGACGAAAATAGCCAAGCACTAACTCCAACAGTCCAATAGAAGTGAAAGGTGGTCAGTTTTGTGTGGTGGGCTATCTATTAGTTTCTGTAGGACTTCCAAAAATAGCAAAGCATGATTGCTCAGCTATTTTAGGAACTCCCATAGAAATGATTGTAGAGGGAGCACTCTCTATCATTTTTGGATGCCCTTCCTGGGGATATGTGTGTGTCTCAGAGGGACCTGCACCAATCTGACTTTGATGGCATATCCTAGTTTAATATCACACAACCCCTTTAAATATTTAGGGCATATAAAAGGGTCCCAGGTTTGGAGATGACCAGCAAACTCTTGTTCTAAAGGTATGCCATAACCGTCTAAAATGCCAGTAACCATATAACAAGCCAGCTCTATCTTGGTCACATTTTATGTGATTATGTAGTTTCACTATCTAATATTGGCCTGAGTAGCTCATCATAATGATGCAATATAATATACTATGATTATATTAAGTACAGATGTAGCAGCGCTAGAGATCACAGGAGTATCGCGTGAGCGCAGAACAATATTGTAAATAGAGTATGCATCTGATGATTTGTATGCTAATGCTACACATTGTACGCTAATGTGTACAAATTCACCTAATTAGCGTACTTTTACTGCAAGTGAAAGGAGTGAAAGAGGAGAAGTCGCGATTCGTTAGCAACGCTATGTGAAAACAGTGATTGCTAGCGCTGCTACATCTGTATTTGCATAAATGCAATAGCTCAAATTATATTAGGCATTGGTACTATGCAGATGTATTAGGCAGGTATGGAAAAATGCTGCAAAATTAGTTGCTTTTAAAAATACTGTTAACAGTTTTTTTTTATTAATTAACAATCTAAAGTGAATAAAGAAGAAAAATCTAAATCAAATCAATATTTGGAGTGACCACTCTTTTGCCTTCAAAACAACATCAATTCTTCTAGGTACAATTGCACACATTTTTTAAAGAAACTCGGCAGTGAAATTGTTTCAAACATCTTGGAGAGCTAACCACAAATCTTCTGTGGATGTAGGCTCGATCAAATCCTTCTATTGTTTTATGTAATCACAGACACACACAATGATGTTGAGATCTCTTTGGGGGCCACATCATCTTTTTCATCTTTACGCTGAAGGTAATCATTAATGACATTGGCTGCATGTTTGGAGGTCATTGTCCTGCTGTGGAATAAACTTGGAGATAATCAGATACCCCTCTGATAGTACTGCATGATGGATAAGTATCTGCCTGTATTTCTTAGCATGGAGGACACAATTAAATCCCATCTCCATTTGATGAAAAGTAGTTCCAGACTTGCAAAGAACCTCCACCATGGTCCACTGTTGCCTACAAACACTCATTGTACCCTCTCCAGCCCTTCGAAGAAAAAAAAAAACTACCTTCTGTTACAGCCAAATATTTCAATTTTTATTTCATCAGTCCAAAGCTGATGAAACATGATGCCATTTTTATGCACCATGGAAACAGTTCCATGTTTCCATGCATGGTTGAGTTGCTTGGCCTTGATTACATCAAATATATTGTTTATTGTCCAAAGTTCTTCCATGAAGACAACTTCTGGCTAGAAAAAGATGGATGTACCTAGGTCTCACTGGTTTCTGACAGTTCTGACCGGATAGTACTGCTGGACATTTTTCGATTTCAAAGTGAAGTAAGCATGATGTGTCCTGCAAGTTTGGGGCTGCATTTCAGCAAAATTGTGTTGTGGATTTGGTCAGTACTAATGGTGTACTCAATGTTAAGAAATGCAGGTAGATAATTATCCAAATGCAGTACCATCATAGAGGAATTTGGAGAGACTCTATATTTATTATGCAGTAGGACAATGACCTCAAATATACTACCAATTCCATTGACAAGTATCTTTAACTTAAAGAAGAACAAGGAGTTCTGGAAGGAATTCTGTTGCCACCACAAGGCCCTGATCTCAACATCATTGAGTTTGTCTGGGAGGACTTGAAGAGACAGAAGGATTTAAGCAAGCCTACATCCACAGAAGATATGTGGTTAGTTCTCCAAGATGCTTGGAACAACCTCCCTGCCGAGCTCTTTCAAAAACTGTGTGCAAGTATACCTAGGGGAATTGATACTGTTTTGAAGGCAAAGTGTGGTCATGCCAAATGTTTATTTCATTTAGATTTCTCCTTTGTTGGTTAACCTTAAATTTTAATTGATAAAAATAAACTATTAAATTTGTATTTTTGAATGCATTCTTACTTTGCAACATTTTTTCCATACCTGACTACTTTTATTATATTTTAGGTATCTATTTATTTAGTTATTAATGACATGTATTGCTTTACTAATATTGATATTTGAGTTTATTAAATGACAATCCAAAATCCTGTGACAGTTCTGAGCATAATAAAAATGTTAATTGAAACACTGTATATTTTTACAAATTATGCGTCTTGCGTAAACCTCAATTATTTTGATCTTCAGTTTGTTTCCTCATAAATTCTAGCAGACATTTTATCTCACATGCATTAAATTGATAAATAGCCACCACAAGGGAAGCAGACAGACATTAAAAGAAACGCATAGTTTAGACTCATTGCCACGAATAAGAGTATTTTAAAATTTCAAATATGCAAAGCATTTTTTGTGTTTACTTGTTTTTTTTTAACAAGGATAAACATAACTTTTCTGTACAAAAAATAAAACCTGTAGATTATTTTGCTAGACTAACCTTTTCTATACACCTTTAACTAAACTTGTTATTGGTATTCTGTAAATCTAAAATATGACTTTATAGAGTGAATGTACGCATGAGAATATACTGTTAGTATATAATTTATTGTAGATTCTCATCATGCTTGTGCTTTACATTCTGTGCAGGACATGCCACAACTTTACAGCATATACATATGTCACTTCACAATGTACGGTGGCATAAGTTTTACATAGCCACCTATGTATAAGAAATTAGGAATGCATAACAGACTACACTTACCACTTAGCTATATTGTTAAAGAAAAAGGAATATCTATATTTATCTGCCCAGAGGATACAAAAAGGAAACTTTTTTGGTATTTGATCTATAGGGCTTTTTAGATATGTGTAGCACATGCACTGAGAATATCTCTCATGCATACATACACATTAAACATTGTGTGAACAGGGTCCTCTTCTGCATAACGGAAACCAGACGGATACGTTATGCTGGCCATAGACTTCTATTATGATGGCATTCCACGATAGAATTTAGCATATACCCAAACGTCAAAGCAGTAACAGTGATATACTTGACGATACAAAAGATTCTGGAGAGGACGATAATTTATTGGCAAAAATAAGTTATTTTTACTCTAGAGTCAGCACTTTTGAATGTTTTAAATGGGGGTCAAAATGACCCCTAGTGATAATTATAGGTATTATGAAACATGGGTTAGTTCTAGTGTAAAATTTAGACAATGTTCTATGCCTAAACAGGAGTAGAAAATGATAAATGAGACAGGCCTGCCAGCCTATCCCCTTCCCACCCATGCCACGCCCACTTTTTAGACCTTACGTGAGCTAATTGCTGTGCAAAACACCTATGCGGCAGATATATGTCAGAAACCGGGCTTATATCATAGTAAATGAGAACCAAAGGGTAATTTCTGGAGTTTATTTAACTTTTACTGACTATTTGAAATAAATCACATTTTCTCATAGTATTTATTAACAAGACCTTATGAAAAACAAATATATTTAAGAATACCCGTTATACCTCACTCATACTATCTCAGCATACATTTGTGCAGCAGATGCTTTCCTGTAATTAACACACTGGGAATTGGGAGTTGTAGATTTTTTGCTATCAAACTTTCCATCAAGAAGACATCTGTGATTTTTATTTCTATCTTTTTAATACATTTATATAATCATTTCTACTTAAGAAAAATCATATGTTCATCCCTACTATTATATACACCTGGCTCCATTACTTTGTCCATAGTAGGGAGGTTAGCTGTATATTTTCTGTGTGTTATACCTCTTTCTAGAATATTTTACATGAATTAAATGATGCCATTAACCACATTTATAATTTTTTTAAAAATTAGTCTTAAAGGGATTCTGTCAGCAGCATTTGACATATTGAGTTATTTATACCATTGGATTTGGCCAGTTATAAGCAGTTCAAAACTGTAATTGTTATAGGTCACTGAGGCAGTTTTAGTGTTAAAAAAAACGATTTTTAGTAGCTGTCACTCACTGTAAATAAGGAGCCCAAGGGGAGTTCCCAACCATTGCAGGAGCCCGGGCTCGGCGATTCCTTGGAGCCCAGGCACGCCCACCTACTTAATATTCACTTCACTGACTCGCTCAGTGAAGCTCCGGCTCGGACGAAATCCCGCGCATGCGCAGTACATCCAGAGGCCGGCGCCCGTGCAGTCTGCGGGCGCGGCCTCTGGATGTACTGCGCATGCGCGGGATTTCGTCCGAGCCGGAGCTTCACTGAGCGAGTCAGTGAAGTGAATATTAAGTAGGTGGGCGTGCCTGGGCTCCAAGGAATCGCCGAGCCCGGGCTCCTGCAACGGTTGGGAACTCCCCTTGGGCTCCTTATTTACAGTGAGTGACAGCTACTAAAAATCGTTTTTTTAACACTAAAACTGCCTCAGTGACCTATAACAATTACAGTTTTGAACTGCTTATAACTGGCCAAATCCAATGGTATAAATAACTCAATATGTCAAATGCTGCTGACAGAATCCCTTTAAATAGTTATTCAAATTTAGCTTCCCACATTTTTACCTAACTCTACAGTTAACCCCTTCCTGAAATATGCCATACATGTATGGTGCTATGAAAATAGAGCTCCTGACATGTACTTTAATAGTATGTTGTGTAGACTGGCACTGGCACAGGAACTATGCTTGCCAGTCCCCTGCTGTGTCTGCTGCTATTGGTAATAACTCAGATGCTGACAGATTAACCACTTAGATGCTGCAGTCAATGCTCAGCACTGCATCTAAGGGGTTTATGGGGGGAAGCACCCACTTTCATCCATTGTTTCCCTGCGATTCAATAACAGGAGAAACCAATAGCTGATATGGAAGCCTATGTGCCTACAAAGGGGATTATGGGGGACAGCACCGTCTTTCATCCATCATCTCCCTGCGATTCAATCACAGGAGAAACGAATGGCTGATATGGAAGCCTATGTGCCTACAAAGGCCATAGGACCTGTCAGTTATGGAAGTTTATGAGGCCCAGGGACAGTGTAGGGAGAGTTTTTACACATTGTAGGGAGATCACAGAGAGATTGCATGGACAGTGCAGGCTCAGTGTAATTGCCCTGTGCATCTTGTTCATCTGCTGTGCCATTCATTCTTAATCTGTTCTGTTATACATAGACTTACTGTGCATCAGACTCATTGTCAACAGGCTGTTTAATATATAGGCATGTTTATCTAGTTCATCTGCTGTGCCATTTATACTTAACTTATTCTTTTATACATAGACTTACTGTGCATCAGACTCAGCATTAACAGTTGTTCTAATATAGGCACATTTATTTAGTTCACCTGTTACTCCATTAATACTTAATCTGTTCTGTTATAGATAGACACATTGAAAAATGGATAAGCAAATGTATTAGGCCATGATTTATAAATTGGAGTAATACACCTTTCTCATTCTACTGTTTGTGGCATGTCCACATTGATATTTAACCGCTTCTTTAGCCAGTTACTGTGATTTAGTATTACAGAGCAGTCTTATTTAACATCCAGTGGGCAGTGCAAATAAATTGATTCTTCGCACACAGTTGTCCACGAGTTGATAATTTTTCCAACAAAAAACAATTCTTTTATCTGAAAAACTATTCTTTTACCAAAAACATTATTCGTGTAGCGAGAAAAATAGTTTTTAGTGAATAAATGAGTATTTTGCCAAATAAATTAGTCTGCTCCACTATTACAATCCCCGATTCCCTATGTAACTATGTAACTCTACCAAATTTCATTGAAGCTAATACGTTCTTTTAGCTAAACAATTATTTTGTGTCACTATTGCAATCATTTATGGTTGGAACTATGACAGTAATACCAGACAAATTGCTCCACCTACTGGACCCAAATTCATAATTCCTAGCTACCACGTTCTATTATGGAAAATTTTATTTAGTGTCACTGACAGCCACAACAAATTTTAAACAAATACTACGTCCATGTGCAGTGCAGCAAAATTTTAGCCCATGTGGATCCTTTAAAATGGTCCAGAATCCCTCCATACTATTAACTTAATGGTATTTTGCTTTCAACATGTATTCGGGTTAAAACCAGATGGGTCAAACTTGCTGGATGGATCAAACATTGCAGCTGGATTATTGCCATACAGGAGGAGTGTCATTGGTTATTGGAATGAACCACACAAATCACTACTCCAACTCAAACCAAATTCATTTTAGCTAATATGTTCATTTAGTAAGTGTTTTGTCAGTATTTTGCATCAGTATTTGATTAGAATGTGTTAGCCAACAACTCCAGTTTTTAATGTGGGGGGTATGCTGATATATCATTAGTAAAATTGCCTGTTACATTGATAAACTGAATTCATTGTATTAACTATTCTTATTTCACTTTAGAATGTTTCACATAAACTAAATGTAAATTATTCACTTTTTAAATTGGTTAACACATTATACATGTCACACTCACTGAAGACTAGGGAAATATATTCAGTGAGTGTATTACCGTAAATCACATGAGAGACTAATCATCTCTCTGCTCTGCCTATCATACCAAGTACTACCATATATTACTTTTTTTGCATGCTGTCTAAAATCAAAGGTCAGCATTTATTTGAAGATTTCATTAATTAGCAGCTATTGTAAAGTAATAAAGACATCTAATGACTTTGAAATAGATTCTGTAGTCATATTAATTTAATATTGAAAAGACCACTCAAAAATTGTGCCAAGTATATTTCCCCACAGAGGCTCCAGAGTCTAATACATGGGAAGAATGATTGCATGCATGCATATGAACAGATTTACTGACCTAATACTTGAGAAAGAAACCACTTGAATTCAAATAATGCACTGAAAGAACAGATTAGTTAAGCATTTAATCCATACTAAGTGTTATGGGCCATTTATTGTGAGCTTATAGCAAAATATTACTTTCATGCGATATACCTTAAATTAGAAATGAAACATTGACTCAGAATTTAAAGACTATTTGAACTGGGGTTGATCATTTGAAGATTATCATATTCCTTTAGTATTTATTTGCAAGAGAAAACGCTGTCTAAAATAGCTATTTTAAAGCTACTTCTGTTCACAGTTGCTCAGTCACATTATGGATGCTTGGTATAAGATTGTTTCAGATTTCCTTCACTAATGGTCCATATTAAGACAGTTTGACCTCCCAGCTTAGTTAACGTTTTATCTAAAACAAATGAAACTGACTCCTTAAGTGATGCCAAAAATTGGTTGGACTCAACATCCATTTAGGACTGATTGCAGTATTTGGAATAACAATACTCTAAAAGGATGACTGGGAAATTGTATGGGCACACTTGTCTACTCTTAGCAAGTTATAGCCTCATGGAGTTGGAATGGGCACTAATACTATGTTACAACATCTTTTGTACATTACCTATTAGTGAACATAAACCTCAAAGATGGCATCCCCTTTTAGTGTCCAAAATTGTTCATGTGGAACACCCTAATTGCTGAAAAGATCTTCTGTCTCTCTAAAAAGACACTGTTGTTCACGGCTGCTGTGTCCAAATATATATTAATAATTTAATTATTTAATTAACATTTTTTGTTGACCTATTGTCTTAGGGCTGGAGAAACAGGGACAACATGATCTGTGTCTTTCTGGGACATTATATTTCACAGAAAATCAGATATGTTGATGTGCATCCCAATGAATAATATAACTGCCCGAGGAGATGCTAAAAACAAAATAATAAACTTTATTTAGAAATAACTTTTAAAAGTGGAGTAACACTCAATTCAGGCATGTACTCATGACCAATCCCTCACAAAAGAGTTGTGCCCCTGGAGCTACAATACAATCACAGAAAGACTCAATGCCCAGAAGGAGGTTTAGATAAATCTACAATCTGCTCCAAGAGGTACTGTAGATGCCAGGACCCCAATGATATTCAAAGAGAGCACTTGTGTCCACAACTGGTGGTGTGTGGCACCATGTCCAGCACTAGTATAGCCTTGGCACACGCGTTTCCCACTGGCTTTGATATGGGAGGAGACTCAAACATGAACATGGGTTAGGACAGTGATGGGATCAGAAGCATTGCTATGCCAGGGCTAAGCTGGTCGCAATCATAACATAATGGTGATGACACCAAACAAGGATGACTGGGTGACCACTGTAACGGTGCATAATGTGGCTTGATGACATTATGATTCTCAAGTTGCAGTTCCTATGTGTGTGTAAATTGCTAATATGGGGATGTGAGTGGACAGATGAACTGCCTCTAGACAATATCCCTCTTCTACTCTGTATAGGTAGAGATCCTAGATATGGGATTTCACATCCAGGTCAGTGCCCCCAAAAGTAGTATCTACATACATGTCCCCTGAACTAAAAATATTCCCCCATCCTAATCCAAGTCAAGTGATATAGGAGGAGCTACTGGTAGGCTTATCCTCCTCTTCCTCGCCATTGATGGCCACTGAGCCTCCTGCCCTTCCTATGGGTGGAGTCTTCCCATATGAAGGTCAGCTGGAAGCGGACAAACAGCCAGACTAGCACCAGAAACAGCGCTGCACATTACAAGTTGTGGCCGGGAGTACTCTGTTAGAATATCACACTATATAATCTCCTGATGAGACAGTAGTTGAAACACGTAGAGCGCATGCAGGGTTATGCAGCTAGTGGTTGTCTACCTGTCAGGTAGGGACCAGCAATAGGGTTATGCAGGTGTGGTTAATGAGTAGTATGTCTGTGTAGGGGGAACAGAGAGAGTGGGCAATCACCCCTGTGGACACAGTGCACACTGAGTGCCACTCTGTGAGCGACCAGGTCCTCTTTTTCTTGCCTACAGTGTACCTTCTCCATTGTCTACCCCTAATACCACGGTGTTTACTAAGGACACATACAGTGGGGTCCAGACAACATCTCCAGTACCTCTTGGAGCTCATTGTAGATTTATCTAAACGTCCTTCTGGGCATTGAGTCTGTCCGTGATTGGTTCTTTCACTGGCACCGTGATCGTATTACAGCTCCAGGGGACATCTCTCTTATGAGGGGTTGTTCACTAATACATGCCTAAATTGGGTGTTACTCCGCTTTTAAAAGTTATTTCTAAATAAGGTTTATTATTTTGTTTTTAGCATCTCCTCAGGCGGTGATTTTTTTTTCTGGGACTCTAGAACACTATTAACAGTGATCTGTGTATGGAGGATTGCTGAGAGTACACATATCTTGCCTTTCTAGCATGTTCCTCATCTCCATGTCATGTTTTGGGCCCATTAGGTCACTGTGATATCACGTGAAGGAAACTTTCTGCATTTGTGTCAGAGTATTAAACACAGTTTTGAGCACTGTATTTAGCCCTTTTTCTGACAGGTAGCTTGCCATTTCACCTCTCTCTCTCTTTGATAGCAGAGCCTTTTGCAGTGACCACCAACTGAAATTAAGGACTATAGATATATACCCCAGCAGCATGGTTTGTTGGCAGCTAGAATGTATATCTGTAGATTGTTGGCAGGAAAAAGTTAAGCCTCTTAAAGCACCAGGGTCCCTTTTGATATTGTTATGCCACTGATGTGTTTTTTAAAAAGTATTATCAATATTCAAACTTTTGTCAGTTTTTATTTTGCCAGTTCTTATAATTGACAACTGCATCAAATTGGGGGCTGCGTCATCCCTGAGGAGGCACTTATGGGTATGTTTGTGTATCACATATATTTTTTTATATGTTTTGCACTTGCACTTTAATACTTACTTTTCTTGGATATTGATGAACTATTTCCTTCTGTGCCTCCTCGCGATTGGATGTCGCCTTAGTGCTCTGCACATGTTTTTATTACAGTACATGTACTGTTTTTTCCATTTAATAAATAAACTTTGTGATATATTCTATGTGGTCTGGCTTTTATATATAGGTTCTTTTTGCATCTTTTTGCATCAAATTGAGACAGCATTCCTTTAGCTGCAAAAGTATATTAAGCTGGAACATTTCCTTATTGTTGATAACAGAATCTCTGAAAAAGATATTCTGAAAAATATTTTCATCTTTGTACACAGTTTGCTTTTTAGGTGAATCCATTAAAAGTGATTGTATCTTCAGCAGAACATGATTCATCTAAAGTTTAAAGAGATTTGGGCTGAATGTACACAATAACAAAATGTTTAAAATATAGTTATTTTGTGATATGCTCCATAATGCAGAATAAATCTCTTTCTGTATCCCATATAGTAAGTGCAGCAATTTATTAATACATTTATGTAGTCCAGAAAATCTGTGGGGCAAGAACCTTCTTTTTGATACTTTTTCTTTAACAAAGTGTTATTTCATTTTTGTATTGCCTGATGTGGAAGGAAAGTGGATTAAGGCTGCTAAACACTACATGCGCTAAATAATTGCTAAGATTTGGTTGTTTGCTTTTTTAATACTATAAACTAGTCATGTAATAATTAGCTTGCTTTCTTGAAATCAAGAATGGAAATGTAGAACTGGCTTAATTGCCCATAGCAACTAATCAGATTCCTACTTTCATTTTCCAAAGGAGCTGTCCAAAATAAAAGGTGGAATCTGATTGGTTGCTATGGGCAACTAAGCCAGTTCTACTTTACGCCAGTTTGATAAATTACCCTTCATATTGTTTAAATCAATCACTTTTCATCAGTCATCTCATCATCATCACAGGCAAGGTTGACAGATAACACCTATATATACTGTAAATAGCACAGGATCCACCATTCACAATAGATGATAGTCATATCTACTCTTTCCATATAGACCTCTGTATAGGTCACAGTGCATAATTAGAAAACTCTCCCATTGACGTCAATGAATCTCCAGTCTCTCTCTCTCCCTATAGCCCATGGTGTAAAGCATATCTCTTAATGTTGTAAACAGCAGCTCAGAAAAAATGGTGGCCATTATAATCATGTTCAGGTAATTAAAAAAATCTGCACTATGAAAATAAAAACACATTAGGATATGAAGGATAAGTCATTATTTGACTGGCAGAACAATGTATAGGTGAGGCAACACGCTCCCTTTAAAGGGGCTGTGTTAAGATCCCCTATCAGATAGATAAATAGATATAGAGATAGATAGGTAGATAGATATAGACAGGTAGCTATAGATAGAGATATATAGATAGATAGGAGAGTTGGAGAGTTAAATGGGTAGCTATAGATAGACTGATATAGATAGACAGAGCCAAATCTGCAGCAAATCCAAAATCAGTGAACAAAGCATTGCGTCCTTTAATCACCAATATAGTGAGATAGATAGATAGTCTAAATTTGTTTACCGAAATTTATCTTTCCTTGAGTACAAAGGCAGCACAACACAAAGGGTTAATGTCTTGCTCCTCCCGTCTAGGATAGAAGAAAATGATTAGTAAATCAGACTAATTAACCCCTCTATAAAAGAGTGAACACCCACTAGGTAGATGTGTTTTTTACCAAGCAATGTCTTTTTCAGGGAGGGATACTTGTGCTGCCTTTGGACTCAAGGAAAAATAAATTTCGGTAAGCAAATTTAGACTTTCCTTATCGTCCTTCAGGCAGCACAACACAAAGGGATTTGTAAAGCAGTATTAAGCAAGGGGGGACAAAATCACAGCCTTAATAATCACTTGTCTGTCAAACACTGAATTGCAAGCACCAGATACATCAACTTATATTGTTTTGAAAGATGCATGGAGAAGACCATCTAAAGGCTCTTCATATTTGATACAATGTTTTTTTTCCCCCTCTGCCCAAGCGACTCAGTGGACAGAGTTGTGTGTGCTGTAACTCCACCTGGTAACTGGAGTACTTGAAATTTAGAAGCAGTATTCTTAATCCAAGCAGTGTAGGCTTGCAGACTTTTATACTTCTCTATGAACAGCTGGTCAGCCAACTTGAAGGAACTAGGTTCTCCAATGACCAGTAGATGAAGCTTGTCTTGTTCAGCTGATTGAGGATTCTGGTAGATGAATTTCTTGACTTACATTCATGTCAGATGAGAGCTTAGGTAGGGTATAGGGTGAGTTCTTGATGTAGTTTCAGATATGGCCCTTACAAAAGTCTGACTCCTTCTTGGCTGATGCAATAAACCTTCAGAAACCTAACAGAAATAAACCTTCCAAGATACAAACCTTAGTGGTGCTTCTAAGTCTTGAGGAGAACAACCTGATCCCAGTCTGGAATAGGAGGCTGAACGATTAATTTAAATTGAATAAAGAAAGTTTAAAAAAAATGCATGAATGCATGAAGGCTCCATCTATGCAAGCAGTGGCAGCCATGAAATGCACTCTAACAATGTTAGGTTTTAACATAAACTGGAAACCTTCCTTAATAAAATAAAGCAAAACTTCAGACAGGTCAGGATTCTGCAAAGTTTCCACCACCACATCTTACAAGTCCCTTTTCAGTCCTGAACCGTTAGATTCCAGACTGTGAACTGAAACATCTCTGGTGTGGATGCTGTAGGCCTGCTTGAACAAGAAGATCTGGCTGGACTGTATGTTCAATAATTTTCTCTGGAAAATTGTAATTAGTGAGGGATCATGCCCTCTTGGCTAGATGAGCACTATGGCTATAGCTGAGACTCTCAACTCATTTTCCTGAGCACTCAGGATATGAGGGGAGATGAAGAAAAATTTGGATGAAAAATTCCTTCCAAACTGAAAGACAGGCATCTATTCTTACTGGTGGATCCAGTTGATTCAGGGAGCAGAACTTCTTGAGCTTTTTATTGGAGCCTCTCCCTATAGCATCTAATGGGGTACCCCACCTGCACACAATCTGTTAAAGATACAGTTGCTGAGACTTCAATTGTGACCTACTTACCAGATCCGCCTGAACATTCAGAACACGTGAATGTGGATGGCTGTCTATGGTTTGAAAATTCCACTTCCCAAGTCATAATTTGACTGCATTGACTGTGGATCAGAGAGAGTCCTGTGCTAATTGTTGATATAGCACATGGTGGAGATATTACTTGTTTGCTGAGCGCTAGATAAAATGCTCCCATGTCTCGGATACTGGATACAGATACAATTCTTGGAGAGACACCTCTCCTGAACTCAAAGAATGTGGAAGTGTACTTCCTGACCAGAGTTATTGGAACGGCCAGAAAATCTACTTCAGTGTTCTGTCTTGATGGCTTTGTCCAAAAAATACTGGAGTTTCTGGCTTGATTACCACAAGACAAACCAGACTTTATAAACATTGGTTCCCTCCTGAAACAAAGCTGGTTTGCAATGTAGACTAATGCCCACATTATGGCTTCTATTGAAGAGGTCAGGAAAGTATATATTTGTAGACAGAGAGGCTGCCTGGCCTGATTGCAATCTTGACTAGCAACAGGAGTGGCGGTTACACAGGAGTAGGGGGCAGGGTTTGCACAAAGGATGTTGGGGGAGCCATATTCAAATTTTTGGTGGTGCCCAGTTATTCCTAGTTACTCCACTGGCACTTGGTGATGGACCTTAGATATCACATTCACCTTGATTTCTGGACCCGCTCCTGTGAGAGCTTAAGCAACCAGTTTCTAGACTCTACCTGGAAGCTAAGGGCTGAGTTAGTTCCACAAATTAGTAAGAACACCAGGCGATGATGATAAACCAAAGGCCAGTGAATTGAAGATGAGAAAACCTGGTGAATGATAGCCCTGAGAACCTGCAATGGGTTGGCAGTAGTGTGCATATAAGTATATGAGATCTTGGCATAAAATCGTCCTGCTGGTGCATATTGATAACAAAACAGCAATTCACATCATTAAATTCTTCCCAGAAGCTATTTGATTAACCACTTCCAGTCTTCCCATTGACTATAAACGTCCTGGTAGTGGATCTCTATCTCTGAATGGACGTTTTAAAACGTCCTTGCGCTTTGCCCCCTGTGTGCAGCACCTGTACATAGAAGCTCCATGACTCAGCTGCCTCCTGACAGCCAAGAACATGGAGCTTTAACCTGAGACCTTTTTTCCTGGCCTCCAGGCTTTTGATCACTCTGACAAGCTGTGAAAGCCATCACAAATGCTTGTACTATCTCCCTCTCATTACTGCCGGTCACAGAGCAGTTTACAACCACATATGGGGTGTTTCTGCAAACTTCAGAATCAGGAAAATAAATATTCAGGTTTGATTTGCGGTTTACCCTTGCTATCTTATAGGAAAAATGAAATAAAGATTGAAAATCTGCAAAAAAAATGAATTTATTTTTAAATTTCACCTTCCTTCTGTTTTAATTCTTGTGGGAAATCTAAAGGGTTAAAAAATCAGTTTGGATTACATTGGGGGCTGTAGTTTCTAAAATATGTTCATTTATGGGAGGTTTCTATTATTTAAGCCCCTCAAAGCCACTTTAGAACTGCAAAGGTCCTTTAAAATTAACTATTGGAAATTTTCATGAAAATCTTAAAAATTACATCTAAAATTCGAAGCCTTCTAACGTCCTCAAAAAATAAAATTACATTTCCAAAATTATGCCACCATAAAGTGGACATATGGTGAATGTTCATTAATAACAATTTTAGATATCCCTATGCAACTTAAAAGCAGAGAAATTAATATTTAAAAATTGTGATGTTTTTCAAAATTTTCAGTAAATTTTGGATTTTTTATAAATAAAGGTAAAATATATTGACTCAAATTTACCATTAACACAAAGTACAATGTGTCACAAGAAAACAATCTATGAATGGCTTGGATAAGTAAAAGCGTTCCAAAGTTATTACCACATGAAGTGACACATGTCAGATTTGCAAAATTAGGCCTGGTCAGGAAGGGGGTAAATGGCCCGGATGGAAAGTGGTTAAACACGTCAGATCTAACCTCCATCTTATCTGTGTCTTTGGCAGTGCATACACTCTTGAGAAGACCCAGAATTTCCCTGGGAAGAGGTCAGGATTTTCCTGTTAAGTCCTGAGACAACCACCATATGAGGCTTTGTGAAGGGTTGGATTATTTGCCTTGGGGGGCAATTTCTTAACTTGAGGGAATAACCTGGGTACAAGATTCTATCTAGGAGTCTGACATAATCCTTGCACAATTTGAGAAGATGTTTTGTAATCTTACTCCCACTGGAGGCCTAGAGTACTAAATTTGATGTTTCCCTGTTTCAAATTCTACTTTCTGGTGCTTGGAGAGCCTGAAACTTAGACACACTCTTTCTATCCGTCCCTTCAGAGCCCCTCTTAGGTGATTTTAGGAATAACATTACAAGAATGAAACTAGACCTATAGGAGTATTGTGGAAAGGAAACCCCTCTGTAACAAAGATTGATCCTAAATAGAATTAATTTGGTGAGGAACAAATGGCGCTACCAGAATGCCCCTCGGCACAGAGTGTTTATGGGGACCACATGAAGTAGGAGGCAAATTCAGGGCGCATTCACACAAAAGTATTTTTTTTCTCTTCCGACATGTCCCACAATATGCAGATCTAATCACATCACACATGTGCCGTCTGCCTCCACACATCATTCCACACTCTTTTCCAATTGTGGACAAAAATGGGCATTACCATCATAGGTAACTGCAAACGCAGAATGCACACAGCGGCATCCTTGTCCTATGGAACCGCAACTTGAGGACCACAAAATCAGAAATGGTTCTGTGAATGGACCCCTAATCTTAGTGACTAAATGAGACTTATTGGGGAAGCAATCCTTATGTCACTAGGAAACTGAAGCCAAGACGCTTTGCACTCCACCATAGACAGGAAATTACTATGTTACAGCAGGAAACAATCTTCTGAACTAGAAGTTTCCAGACAGGGATAACCGACTGCCAGAAAAAAAAGTCTTCCCAGCCAGGCGGGCCCCAGGGTTATCCCGCTGAGCTGAGACTGAAGGATCTGTAAGACAGCTCCTAAACTAGCTCCACATAATATTACCTGTCTGGCTGGAGCCACACTCCTGCCATACATCCCTTAATATAGGATCATCAGGAAAATCCTAGAGTTTTTTGGTGTTTTTTTTTTGCGCCATTTTGGGCTTATCTCCTCTAGGTGCAAACATTTCAAGGTGAGCTAGCATATTTTTAAATAATGAAGGAAAATGAATGTGTGCCATCATAAAACAAAACATCCTTAGAATCCTCCTGGTCACAGAGACAGAGTCCACATCCAGGTGAGATGAGGCAGGAGACAAGGTGAAAGGAGTTGTAGATAAGCGGGGACTTCTGAGAAGTAAACCATTCCAGAACTTCTGCACCATGTCTGCACTGGAGACCTTCAGGTAGGAGGCAATAGTGCAGACATTTCCGGCACTGTCCACAGTTGGCATTGGCATTGTCCACAGTTGGCATTGTCCACAGTTGTCATTGTCCACAGTTGGCGCATATACTAACATTAGATTTATGGGATTGTTCTGTAATTTTAACATATATATTTTGCTCACACATACATACAAGCTCCACTCCTTAGAGCTGCTGTGATTCCGCTGCTGCAGTAAGATCTCACACTAGAGAGCCACAGATACAGCAGAGCTAAAAATGACACTGAACACACGGCACAGAGTTCTCATACATCTTTGTGAAACTATTGAAAAACATTGAGAGAGTTAGTAACCCCTTGTGCCATTTACTTAACATGTTACCCATCAAGTTTCGGTCAGCTGCACCTGTATACTTCTACTCCAAATGGCTCCTGAGATGGAGACACTGCTGCAGGCCTGAGGAAATAACAGTGCTTGTAATGGCCGAACGAGCACTTCTCACAGGGACACACCCTGAATATACATTAACAGTTTGCACGGAACCCCCGCTGCATGAGAAACTCACCAGGACGCTCCAGGATAAATCTCAGCTCAATCATCCCACGGACAGCCGATGGGGGAAAAAAAACCTCTGGACACTACTCCAGATCAGACATGTCAGCAGTTAGTCCAGCAGACACCTCCAGCACTATAACCTGCATATAACTCTGGACACTTCTCCAGATCAGACATATTATGCAGTTAGACCGGGAGACACTTCCATCTCTATAACCTGCATATACGCTTGACACTCTTCCAGCACCTCATATGATATTCTGGAGACCACTTATAGATATATAATATTAGACTTAGGCTTCATTCACATCACCGTTCAGACTTTCCGTTCTCATGCTCCGTTTAGGAGCAGGAGAACGGAAAGGACGGACTCGGCACATAACTGAGCCGAACGGAGACTAAGGACCCCATAGACTATAATGGGGTCCGTTATGTTACCGCTCAGAAGATGATTTTGGAGCGGAGACAAAAGTCGTGCATGCAGGACTTTTGTCTCCGCTTCAAAAATCATCTTCTGAGCGGAAACCTAACGGACCCCATTATAGTCTATGGGGTCCCTTAGGCTCCGTTCGGCTCAGTTATGTGCCGAATTCGTCCTTTCCGTTCTCCTGCTCCTAAACGGAGCATGAGAACGGAAAGGCTGAACGGTGATGTGAATGAAGCCTTAACAACCATACTGGCCTTCACAGCAGCAGGAGCCTCTGTATGTGTGCTCTTCATAGTTCTAGACAGAAGAAAAAACACATCTATCTAGTGTGTGTGCACTCCTTTATAGGGGGGTTAATTAGTCTGATTTATTAATCATTTTCTTCTGTCCTAGATGGGAGGAGCAAGACATTAACCCTTTGTGTTGTGCTGCCTGAAGGACGATAAGGAAAGATAGATAGATAGATAGATAGATAGATAGATAGATAGATAGATAGATAGATAGATAGATAGATGGACTGATATAGATAGACTGATATAGATAAACAAAAAGAAACAAATCTGCAGCAAATCCAAAATCAGTGAACCAAGCATAGTGTCCTTTAGTCACCCATATAGCGAGATAGATAGACTAATATAGATAGACTGATATATATATATATATATATATATATATATATATATATATATTAGGGATGATCGAGCACCCCGATGTTCGGGTGCTCGGGTGCTCTGGCCGAACACTAGGTGGTGCTCAAGTGCTCGGCTGAGCACCCAAGTATAATGGAAGTCAATGGGAGAAGACCAGGCACCCCCTGCTCGGATGAGGGGAGGGTGTCTGGTCCATAGGGAAATGTCAGAAAATGGTGGAAACACCACAGAAATGGTTAGGGAACAGCATGGGGAGGATGTCTGGATGCATCTTGGACACTGAAGTCGCTGCTATTAAAGATGATGGCCGACTATTACGCCACTTTTACGGAATGACAAAAAAAAACCCCAAAAACCCAAGATAACATCGATTTTACAGGAAATATTGTTAGGAAACATAGATTTACTTGTGCGTTAAGCGCAAGTGCTGCCAAAAATTGCACGCATGAGACACTCCCATACAACAGGTATATCATATTAAGGAGGGCCTCATTCACATTTTGGTATAATTGTGGGACTCCAACACTCATAAAGCCTATGCACTAAGGGAAAGGGTTACCAAAAATTACAAGGATCAGGCACTCCAATACACCCTTTATTACACATAAAGTAGGGCATCAGACACGCCCGTGAAAAATTATCATTGATGGCCTGCTGCTGACACTCAAAAACAATAGGGGTGACATGCTGACCATCCCAAAAATTTAAGAGTGACACTCTGCTGCCGAGCTGACCGAAATTTTTTTTAAGGGAGACGTGCCGCTTAGCTGAACGTCTGAAACATTAGAAGTGACATGTAGCAGAGCTGAGCGTGTAAAACAATATGGTTGAGTGCCTGCTGGTGAGCTGACAGGCCAAAAATTATGTTGCAGGCCCAGCTGATGAGCTGACCGGCTAAAAAATTCAGATGCAGGCCCAGCTGGTGAGCTAAGCATGTAAAACAGTATGGTTGAGTGCCTGCTGGTGAGCTGACAGGCCAAAAAATTATGTTGCACGCAGATGACTGGCTAAAAAATTTGTGTGCACGCCCAGCTGATGGACTTCGAGGCAGCATAACAAGCTGTTTCATATAATGAAGGAAGAGGAGGAAGAGGACGAGAAGAGGAAGGGGTACATGATAATACAGTGTATTCAATACACCCTAAAAGCCAGATTTAAGGTTTCTTCATGTTAAGCCACTTTCCTCTGGTGGAGTTCAGAAGTCAGGGGCAATCCAGGCCTTGTTCATTTTGATAAACGTCAACCTGTCAGTATTGTCAGTTGACAGGCGGATGCGCTTATCAGTAATTATGCCCTCAGCGGCACTAAATACCCGCTCATACAAAATGCTGGCGGCAGGGCAGGCCAGCACCTCAAAGGCGTAAAGCGCCAGTTCGTGCCACGTGTCCAGCTTAGACACCCAATAATTATACGGCACAGAGGGATCGCTGAGGACGTTTACATGGTCAGCTATGTACTCCTTTACCATCTTCCAAAACTTTTCCCTCCTTGTCACACTAGGCCGCTCATCAGGGTGAGGCTGCTGGCGGGGTGTCATAAAACTGCCCCAGGCCTTGGAGAGTGTCGCCTTGCCTTTGTTGGAACTGCTGTGTGTACCCCTCGTCTCCCCTCCTCAGGTGGCCAAGAAACTACGTACTCTGCCGCCAGCATTGTCAGATGGAAATTTGTGGAGCAATTTTTCCACAAGGGCCGTCTGGTATTGCATCATTTTACTTGTCCTCTCCACCACAGGAATGAGAGATGGGAAGTTCTCAGCGGGGGTCGAGAAGGGTGAACAACCAGTAATCAGTGTTGCTTAATATGCGTATAACGCGAGGGTCATGGGAAAGGCAGCCTAGAATGAAGTCAGCCATGTGTGCCAGAGTCCCAACAGACAAAGCTTCGCTCTCCCCACCAGGAGCATGACTCTCAATATCCTCCTCGTCCTCTTCCTCCTCTTCAGCCCATCCACGCCGAAGAGATGGTGTAAACGTGGTATGCCTACCCTGTGTAGCGATGGCAACCGTCTCCTCCTGCTCCTCCTCCTCCTCCAATTGTCGCTTAGAAGACGAATCGAGGGTGGTCTGGCTATCACCCTGTGTAGGGTCTTCTCCCATTTCCACCTCTTCCACACGCAGAGCATCAGCCTTTATTGTGAGCAGCAAGCTTTTTAGTAGACAAAGAAGTGGGATGGTTATGCTGATAATAGCATTATCGCCGCTCACCATCTGTGTAGATTCATCAAAGTTGCGTAAATACCTCTCAGAGGTCAGACATCAATGCCCACTCGTCGCTTGTGAAGAGCGGAAGCTGACTAGAAAGGCGCCGACCGGGTTGCAGCTGGTATTCTACTACTTCTCTCTGCTGCTCACAAAGCCTGCTCAACATGTGGAAGGTGGAATTCCATCGCGTGCTCAGGTCGCACAGCAGTCGGTGAGCTGGCAACCGCAAGTGCTGCTGCAGGGTTGCCAGGCCAGCTGAAGCTGTCAGTGACTTGAGGAAATGGGCACACAGGCGATGCACCTTCACCAGTAGCTGAGACAAATTGGGGTAGGTTATTTAGAAACCGCTGAACCACTAAGTTGAATACATGGGCCAGGCATGGTATGTGTGGGAGGTTGGCCAGCTCCAAAGCGGCTACCAAGTTGCAGCCGATATCAGATATAACCATGCCTGGCTGTAGGTTGACTGGCAAGAGCCACAGCTCAGCCTGTTCCCTTATGCCATGCCATAGCTCTGCGGCGGTGTGCTGTTTGTCACCCAGGCAAATAAGCTTCAGCATGGCCTGTTGCTTCTTACCGACTGCTGTGCTACACTGCTTCCAGCTACTGACAGAAGTCTGAGTGGTGTTGTAGATGGCAATTCTGCATGGGAAGAAGTGGAGGAGGAGGTGGAGGAAGAGAAGGAGGGGTTGCGGTCGCTACTCTAGGTGGCAGCAGAAATCCGGATGGAAGTAGGGCCCGCAATCCTCGGCGTGGGTAGCACCTGGGCCATCCCAGGGGATGACTCGCTCCCAGCCTCCACAACGTTCACCCAGTGTGCTGTCAGGGAAATGTAGCGTCCCTGGCCACAAGCGCTTGTCCTTGTCAGTTGTTCAGTGGACCTTGCCAGTAACTGCATTGGTTAGGGCCCAGGTTATGTTTCTGGACACATGCTGGTGTAAGGCAGGGTCGACACACCGGGAAAAATAGTGGCGGCTGGGGACTGCTTAAAGAGGGACAGCCACCGCCATCAGGCTGCGAAAGGCCTCGGTGTCCACCAGCCTAAACGGCAACATTTCCAGGGCCAGCAACTTGAAAAGTTGCGTGTTTAGAGCTATGGCCTGTGGGTGGGTGGCAGGGTATTTGTGCTTGCATTTAAATGCCTGCGATTAGGACATTTAAAGGCTGTGCTGGGACATTGAAGTGGACATGCTGGCTGATGTTTCCTGCGAAGGTCTAGGTGCAGGGCGGGAGGCATCTGGGCCTGCGTCTTGGAAAGCACGTAACAGAGGGGAAGAGGAGGCAGTGGTGTGACCTGCAGACACAGTTCATGGACCCAGGCATTCAGCCTACCTTTTAGGGTGCTTTGATGACATGTGTCGGATCATGCTGGTGGTGGTCAGGTTGCTGGTGTTTACGCGCCTGCTCATCTTGGTATGGCACAGGTTACAAATTACAATCCATTTATCGCCAGCACTTTCCTCAAAAAACCGCCAGACTGCGGAACACCTAACCCTTGGCAAGGGAGCTGGCCGCAAGGGGCTGCTCCGGGGAATAGTTGCGGGCCTGGTTGGCGTGGCCTGCCTTCGCCCTTTTTCCACCCCACTGCCTCTTCCAGCCTGTTGCGCTGCTGCGGATCCCTCCCCCTCTGTACTGCTGTCCTCGCTCGGCTTGCCACCTTCCCAGGTTGGGTCAGCTATTTTATCGTCCACCACCTCCTTTTCCACATCCTCACTCTGCTCCTCCTCCTGACATGGTGAACTAACAAGAACCTGACTTAACTGCATCTCATCCTCATCCACAACCTCTTCAGACACTAATTGCCCTTGATTTATTGGCAGCTGTGTCTCATCATCATCATCCACCTCAGTAGAAAATACTTGTCGTTCTTGTCTTCTTCAGACTGTGTTTGCTCTATAGGTTGGGAATCAGGGCACAATATCTCCTCGTGTCCCACTTCAAGCGGCCTTGGCGAGAGGCCCAAGCCAAGGGATGGTGATGAAAAAGCTCCTCGGAATATCCCAATGTGGGATCTCTTCTTTGCCCAGACTCTGCATGGTGGGAGGAAGGAGGATCAGGATGAGGATGCGGTTGCCCAGACTCTTGGCTACTGAGACTGGACTTTGTGCAAGAGGGGGTGGTGCTGAACCGACTGGAAGCATTATCAGCTGAAATCCAACCGACTACCTGCTCACACTGGTGTGGCGACAAGAGTTGTGTCTTGCGCCGCCCTGCAAACTGTGACATGAAGCTAGGAGTTTTGGATGACTTTGTTTCTTGGGCTCTGCCAGCAGGCATAGTTTCACTGCGCCCAGATCCATGGCCTCTGCGTTCACCATCAGCAGCACGCCCACCTCCCCGTCCCTTAGTGCTCGCCTTGCGCATATTGTATAGTATATATAAAACTTGGTCACAACTACAGTAGTGCAGATTTTTATTAACTGTATGATCAGAAAAAATTAAACGAATGTCCAATATTCTGAATGTGCAATGTTATAGAGCAGGAACTGCAGCCTAAATTATAGGAACTGCAGCCTAAATTAACGGTATTAAATGTAACAACGGATGTCAGCTACATAGACTTTTGAACGGTTTTAATACGCTGTGCACCTAGTGTTACTGACAGGGCACACGTGTTGTTTTTTTTTTGCCACCCAAAAAAAAAAAAGCAGACGTATTTCACAATAGACTTTGGTCTTTTTGGAACAGCGACAATCGTTCTACCTACCCAATCCTATTCCTATAGTTTAATTCCCTCCTTGGGCAAATTAAACTACAGACGCAAATGAGGAACTGTGGCCTAAATTAACGGTATTAAATGTAACAACGGATGTCAGCTACATAGACTTTTGAACGGTTCTAATACGCTGTGCACCTAGTGTTACTAATAGGGCACACTTGGGGTTTTTTTTGCCACCCAAAAAAAAAAAAACAACAGACGTATTTTGCAATAGACTTTGGTCTTTTTGGAACAGTGACAATCTTTCTACCTACCCAAATCCTATTCGTATAGTTTAATTCCCTCCTTGGGCAAATTAAACTGCAGACGCAAATGATGAACTGCGGCATAAATTAACGGTATTAAATGTAACAACAGATGTCAGCTACATAGACTTTTGAATGGTTCTAATACGCTGTGCACCTAGTGTTACTGACAGGGAACACTTGGGGGTTTTTTTGCTACCCAAAAAAAAAAAAATGCAGAAGGATTTAACAATGGACTTTTGAACAATGATACTAACCCTGCCTATAGAAATTCTATCAATACGCAAATGTTATACAGCAAGACGCAAAAGAAGTGCTGCGGGCTTTGCAGCAGAAATTATAGCAAAGTATGTTGGGTATATACTATACAGAGAGTATCCTACAGCATGCAGCAACAGCAGCACATGTGGCATTAATAGCAGGCCACCTAGTGCTATTTTAACCACCTTTAAAGTCCTCAAATATAAGTAAATAAAGGTTTGTGCCAGATATAATAGCCTTTAAAGGGGCTTTTGGGGCTTTTCTGAGCGATTTCTATCCCTGCCTATCGTTCTTCTCTCCCTACAGTGTATGTCCCTCCTTGCTGCAGCAGCGCTTGTGTCGTTAATGGCAGGTCACATAACGCTATTTTCAACACCTTAAAAGTCCTCAAATATAAAAAAATAAAAATTTGTGCCAGATATAATAGCCCTTAAAAGGGCTTTTGGGTCTTTTCTGAGCATTTTCTATCCCTGCCTAGCGTGCTTCTCTCCCTACACTCTCTGTCCCTCCTTGCTGCAGCTGTCCCTGGCTCGGTATGAGCCGGTCACATGTCACCGGGTGCTTTATAGCACCTGATGACGCGTTCCCGGCTAGCCAATCAGTGTAATGTCAGTAGCTAAGATGGCTACTGGCATTACAGTGAATGCCAGCACCTTCCCGCACGCTAATTGGCTAATTAGCGTGCGGGGAGGGGACTCAAGCATGGCTATTGAGCACACGCCGTATATATATATATAAATATATATATATTGATAGATAGATAGATAGATAGATAGATAGATAGATAGATACATAGAGTTCATCTTTGCACATATTGTTAGGAGATCTGACAACTCGAACCCGCCCATTCATGAGAACATACCGTACAATGGAGCAGTGGCTGAGCATGCCCACTACTTCTCCGTGCATCTCAGTGCCTGGCTATCTATGGCAATCCTATACAGAATGAATGGAGAGTACTTGAGATTACATTTCCAGAGGCAGCACTTATCTATAGGCCATTTTTGGTATTGCAGCTCTGATCCGATTCAGATAAATGAAGGTAAGGGGCAATATCGTATGCAGCTCATGGTCAAGAGTGTATAAATGCTAAATGTACCTATAACTAGACTTCTTCATTTTGTGGTTATCTTTTTGTCATCAGTAAAACAGGCTAGTATACAAGAGTCAGGCACACACATTCTGCCAGCTCTCATATTCCCTCATCTGTATTTAATTCAGTGTGTTTTAAAAGATCACTTTATGTACCTTGTTATATATTATTTTATAATCCTTTATGTAGCGTAAATTCGATTTTTATATTCACTTCAGAACTTCTTCTGATGCATATCTAATCTTTCCTCTTTATTGAGATGTATTTAAAAAGCAATTACTGTCTATTTAAATTTACATTGCTTTTCTCTTTTTTTCATAGCAATAATCATTTATAGAGTTTTGTGTTTTACAAGCGAAGAAATTATTTTTGACTCGACTGCTTAGATACTTGCATTCATTCAGCACTTCCTTCCTCATTACAGAATTCTCAGCTTAGAATATGGAAGGTGTCATTAGATTATGTAGCTGTCTAATCAAGAAGGTGCAAAAATTTTAATTAAGGTAATGTCAGGCAGGATTAATTATTCATATGTATAAAACACGTCTTATATGGAGTGTGATATAGCTTTAACAGTTCTAGGGCTAAAAATGAATGTGTTGAAGACAATTTCCCGACTGCATAACATATAGATTTGCCTTTAAGCAAGGAGCAAGAAGGTATGTGAAGGATATTATTAAACTGTGTAATGAGTACAGGTTCTCTACGTTCCACTGTTCCATATTCAAAAACCAAATTGCAATGGATTTTTATAGTGAAATGTATCCTTCTACTGGGACACAAAAAACTGCTAGCTAATCAAATATTTTGTGATTTAATGATGCCTTTAGGGATTGATGTAATACATGGCAGTTTGCTCCAGGATGTGAAATTCTTCTAGTCATTATGTTGACAATAGATTTGGGGGCTCCTTTTCTCTTACAGTAATGCAGAAATGGCTTTTATTACATTATGTATCAATATTTATTTAATGTTCCATTAAATACCTACAGACCTATACATCTGTCTGTTGCAAATCTGTCTGTGTCCTAATGGATCACAAAAAGAACTGCCAGAAATGCTATGACACATTGACAGAGCCGTAGAAGAGATAGAACAGGGCTTGGCATAAGTGCATAATAAGAAAGATTTACCATCTATTCCATTATAGGGTTTGATCACTTTCTGAATACTTTTGGCCAATGTGTATGTTAGTCAACTATATGGCATTTACTCATATAGCCTTTGTTGATTTTCCTTGCTGTTTGCTTTATGTTCCCTTGTTGGACAAATATTCTGTGCTGTCCACACAGGAGACCTGTCCATAAGATGGCCGCTCATGGATGCTCATTTGACCAAGCAAAAATCACTCCAGACACATCACTCAGCCTTCTCCACACAAATACACCACATCTGCCATCTGCACGTGCAATGTTGAGACTTTAGTGCAGGTTTATTGTATTTTTACAAAGGAAACTGTTGTCTTGTCTGGTCACATGACCCTCCATCAGCAGCCATTTTATGGACAGGACCAAAAAGGGAGAATACTTTCTGAAATATAGAAATTGGTGCAAAATATCAACAAAGATTATATTAGTACGTGCCATAAAGTCATCTTACAAACACACTGGTCAACAGTAGCCATAAAGTGACCAACCCCCCTAATCTATTGAGACTTCTTTTAGAAACTTTAGGCCTGATTCATCAGGACCGGCATCTGCTCCTTAGGGCATGATGGGGCCATTGTCTTATCATAAATTACATGGCTCTTTTGGAAGTCTGTGCAGTGGAATAAAATCTACAGTAGCTCCAATGATATCAATGATGAATGAGCCAGGGCCAATAGCCCCACCCACGCTCCACCTTCGCCACATCCAATTTTTGTTAAATTGGCAAGGGCAGCATAAAATGGCAATTGAGCATAGAAAAGTTGAGAAGGCATGGCAAAGTAAAAAACCCAATGGATTTGCAACTTTTCTATGTCAAACCAGGCATAGGGGTAATGAATTTCTCACTTCATCATATAGTTGAATGTATTAACTCTAGTAAGGACTAAAGCCACCAAAAAATCAGTTTAAAATGCACCATGAGTAAGGCCTGTAAGCTTAAAGTCTTCTTGAGTTGAATGCCAATAAATGTACTGTACAGTGTCCTTCACTGCTGATACCCACAACAATTGGCTATAATTTGCAGATGGAATTTAAAGGGGTTTTGCAGGTTACTGATATTAATGATGACCTATCTTCAGAATAGATCATCAATATCCAATTTTTGGGGATCCGTTACCCGATTCCCCCACAATCAGCTGTTCCCTTTATCCAGAACTAGCACTTTGAATAGAACAGGAAGGGCAGTTTTTATGGATTTTGGGGAATGACGATGAAAAAGCACCTCCAAAACATCAAATATGCTGACAATGCTAGTAATTTGATCAATGCAAAAAAGTTTTTTTTTTATATACATTTACACATTGCACATAATCTATAATCTAAAACCCCATGCTGAAAAAAGACAGGGGGGGGGGTGGAGGGCACTGTCAAAATAGATGCTTCCTTGAGTGCAAGGCACAGGCAAGAGGCAGAGGATGCTGCCAAATCCCTTAACAAAACATGTCAGACAGTTTGAAAAGGGATGAGGTTTTGGAGTGTGACTTAATGTGGAATATGATCTGCCATTTAAATCTGGGAATTATTAATTGTCAAGACTGTAAAGAAAGTGTCCAGAAGTTACATGCTATATCAGGGATAAAAAGCTATATTCGACCCTGACAGTATATTATTTATCTCAATCTCAGCGGCAGTCATGGGGATTATTATTGGTATGACCCTCATACTACTATTTTCCCACAGTGATAACATGGAAAAGGCAGTAATATGAGACTATGTGGTATAACTTGAAGCTCCTGGGCCCCAATTCAAGATGCGTACATGGGGCCTATCATTCATGTGCCATTCATAATACTTAACTACTGCTACATTTGATGTGACTGCTATTCTTGCATCACCTATAGCTACACCCCTTCCCTTGTCACATTAATCCAGGGATGATGTAAATTAGCACCACCAAATGGGCAGATGAGCCTAATTCCAATATGGGGAAGTAATGATGCAGTTCATTTTCTTATCTCAATACCTAGATACCCCGGCTTTCTGCCACACATCTTGCGCCTGGGGCAAATATGGATGTAGTTGAGTTAACACTCAAACTTATAACTCAAATTTCTTAAAGGGAGTCTGTCACCTCATTTTCACCTATATAACTAACAGCACTGCCCCACAGAAGATTGCAGACACATCCCAGACATACCTGTGTGCACTGTGTGTCTGTATTACATGTCCAGAAAAAGCACTTTTATTCTGCAGGAAAACAGCTCCCAAGTGCCCGGCTGAAAGTGAAACTAAAAACAGCTTTCTCTCCTGACTCGAATTCTAACAGCTATATCTTCTGATATACTGGATATAATTCTGTGATTTTGGTATCATTTTAAAGCTTGATAATATAGCTTGATAGGTGTAATAGTTCAGGGAATCCATATTACACATCAGGGATACTGCAGGGCAAGTGCAGGGCCAGTGCAGGGCTAGTAATTAATCAGGCATGGAGAGAGAGACAGAGAGAGAGACGGAGAGAGATAGGGAGAGAGACAGGGACAAAGACAAAGACCAGCTGCAGGGCCACAGAGTGAAGTGAACAATTTCTGGAATGGATAAGCAAAAGGGGTCCAGTTCCAGCCAGACCTTGAGCTAAAACAAAAAGGAGAAGGTGGCACAGGGCAGCAGTGCCAAAGGACCTGTAGCCGGAGATTCTACTTGTAGTATTCGCAATACTTGGCCGGTGTTCCACTGGGCTAACCCACAAAGGCGCAAAATTGTAGTGGAGGAGAAAGTGGATGACATAGTGGAGTGGATGGCAAGCTCATCTCACCTGAATTTCCCAAAAAGTTTGTGTGATTCAGTTAGAATTGATTCAGATCCAAATTGAATCAGATGACCAATTGAGTAATTCCTGACCTGAATTGAATTTTAAGAAATTCTCTAATCTCTAATAGTGAGTTCTTTCTATTTATCTAAAATTTCAGTAGAATATTGTGAATCTTTAGACTTACTTAAAATCATCTACTGTACATTATCCCCCCAACCCTATTATTTATCAACCAATCCAGGCAGCAACCTGAAGGGTTTATAAAGAACACTAAGTCAATCTGTTGGAATTGGTACAGTAGAAGAATGAAAAATATACTTGTCTGAGTGGTTTGTATACTTTGTTATTAAGATCATCAAGAATTATGTGATTTCTTTCTACAGATTCCTTCTGTAAAAATTTAGGAGGGGATTTATCATTGTAGGTATATTTGGGGTTAGTTTTTGAGGTAAGTTTTTAGAGTTGCTATGCGTACCTGGGCCAAATTTATGAGACTGGTGCACAGTCATAATAAATTTGATCCAAGAGCATTGTGGTTGCTCCTGTTTCAATTAAAGTATGCCTGGGAGATGCATGGCATGGAGTTGTGACTTTTTTGTGACTTTTTAGAGGTAATCTGTCAGCAGGTTTGTAGCTATGAAACTGGCTGACCTGTTACATGTGCACTTGGTAGCTGGAGGCATCTGTGTTGGTCCCATGTTTATATGTGTCCGCATTGCTGAGAAAAACAAAGTTTTAATATATGCAAATAAGCCTCTAGGAGCAAAAATGGTATTGCTGTTACACCTAAGGACACAGCTCTTTGATTGACAGGGCCAGACAGTTAAAACATCATGATGTTTGGTCCTATCAATCAAAGTCCAGAGGGCACAGCAGTTGCAAAATAGAGCTAAGCCTCTGTGAGTAATGACAACACCTCCATCCTAGTTGTTCATTTGCATATAGTTAGACATAATTTTTCCTAGTATTAAGTTCATATAGGAACCAACACAGATGTCTTCAGCTGCCAAACACACATGTAACGGGTCAGCTAGTTTCATAGGTAAAAATCTGCTGACAGATGCCCTTTAACCCTTTCAGTACCGGAGGTTTTTTCGGTTTTGCGTTTTCATTTTTCTTCCCTATTTTCTGTGAGCCTTAACTTTTTTAGATTTTGTTCACATGGCTGTTTGAGGGCTTATTTTTTGCGGGACAAGTTGTACTATCTAATGCCACCATTAATTATGGCATAAAATGTTGTGGGAAGCGGTAACAAAATTCCAAATAGGGGGGAATTGGAAAAAAAAACAATCCCTCCACTGTTTTACGGGTTTTGTTCCCATGTCGTTCTATTTGTGGAAAAACTGACCCATGCCCTTCATTCTATGGGTCAGTACGATTACAATGATACCCCATATGTGTAGGTTTGTTATGTTTAAATAGTGTAAAATAAAATTTTAACTTTGAATTTTTATTTTTTTTTTACTTTGTCATATTCCGACCCCCATAACTTTTTTTTTATGCATAAAAGAAAATCAACCCTATGTAATGTGGGCGGCGGGGCACAAAATATATGTATATGTGTCTATATCATAGATGATAGTAACCACCTCGCCACCTGCAATCAACTGGCTCAAAAATAAAAGTAACAGTACAAGATCCCAAAGAAACAAACCACACTTAGTGTCTATAAAAAGACGAATGGAGCCACTGAAGTACTATGAAAAAAATGAAATTCTTTATTATATCACATAAAATAAATTCATGTTATAAAGGGAGGGTGACAGTGCATGAAAACACCATCCCTAGCCCATATATGAAAGACCATGCCAATATATAAGACAATAATATAGAGGTGAACTACAATCAAGTATAGAAAAAAACGGGACCAGGCAGTAGATGTATAATATTGAATACCAAACTTGATCAGTATAAAATACATAAATCCAACAATGTGGAACTTATCAATATGACTAACAAGCACTACTAATCTGGAAAAGGTCAATACAAAAGGATATAATAACCCCAAATAATACAAGAAATACTGCTCACCGAATGTAATGTAGACCAAGTAAAGGGCCAGGGATGGCATTACCCTAACGAGCGTTTCGGCGTACCTTCGTACCTTTTTTTTTGTTACATCCACTGAGCTGTTTAGGGGCTCATTTTTTGCGGGACAATCCATAGTTTTTATTGATACCATTTTGGACTGTGCGTGACTTTTTGATCACATTTTATTACATTTTTTTGAGTAAGAGGAGTAGTGAAAAAATGGCAAATCGGCCATTTTGACCCTTTTTTCCGTCACACAATTCGCCGTATTGAATTATTTTTTTTTCATATTTTAAAAGTATGGGCGTTTTCGGTCATGGTGATTCCCATGATGTTTATATTTATTGTTATTTAGGTATTTATTTTTTAATTATACGGAAAGGTGGGTGATTTAAACTTTTATATATTTCTTTTATTTTTAAATTTTTTTAAAAAAATTTTGTGATTATTTTAAGGGTCATATATGACCATATATATATAATGTTTTTTAATTTTGAGCAATCAGGGATTTTTAAAACTCAATTTTAAGTCCCGTTTGCTCATTTTTTATCCAGGCCTGCCATCTGGTGGCCAAAATAAGAATTGCAGATTGAAAGCTGTAAACCTCATCAGCGAGGTTAACAGCTTTCAGATTCAGTGCAGACACCCCGATTGACCAACACGGGGCGTCCGCACAACAGCCGGAAGCGTGCGCTTCCGGATTTTAGCGCTATTAGATGCCGTGATCTCACGTGATCATGGTATCTAATGCCTTTGGTTACCGATCGCCGATATCGGTAAGTAGCGGCAAGTCTCTGCTGTTTGAAACATGTACGGCGCTGGGAGTGTAAGGGTTAAAAAAGTTGCACTTCATAAAAGTGGTCAACTGTGAAATTCTGCTCTAATGTAAACTCCAAATGTGGAAGTAGTGCTGGAAGGTATAGTGCTCAACTAAATTGCTAAAGTGACCCCAAAAAGTTGCAAAGCCACTACTTGTGACTTTGATAAATCCCCTGCCCCCCATGACTTAAAGTGTACCTAACCTTTTGAACAGGTTTATTATAAACGACTCTAAATGACATATAATTAATGTTTGTAATAATTTCAGGTGTCTATAGTGCTTTGGAGCTCTTACATTGCTACCTGTGCCCTCTCCGCTAATGCCTGGCATAGCATATGGCATAGGAAGGGGAAAAGATGTGTGCTCCTGTCTATACAGTGCTCTGTGTGGCCCGTCAGTGGAATCTATACACCCGTACCCCACTGACACACCAGCAGTACATAACTATACTGATTCCAAAGCAATTTCAATGAATGGCTCAGATGGCGTTTAGTTGCACCACAATCTGCAACTTCAGCCCGCTCACACCATGCCTAAAATTGTGGGTATGGCATGCGCGTGAAAGGGACGTCTCATTCATCATTTTCTATGCCTGTTTTAGGTGTATAAATTGTAAGAAAGGTCAGAAGCCGCTAATAGAGAATCTCAACACTGTACAGAGAAAGGGGCTATTTTTATTTATTTATTTTTTTGCAATAAAGACTAATGGAAAACAATTTTTAGCTCAAAATAAGTATAGTGAAATAATAATAATAAAAAAATGCCCCACAAAGGTGTCCATAGCCTGTACATGGGTTTAGTAATGACTAGAGTTGAGCGAACGTGCTCGTAACGAGCACTGTAGAGCTCGGATCCCCTGCGCTCGCATGGCCGCAGGCATCCGGATCCGTCCTCACCTGACTGTAAGTCAATGGGGGCGGATACGTTTGGTATGACACACGAGTGTGTCATGCCAAACGGATCCGTCCCCACTGACTTGCAGTCAGGTGAGGATGGATCCGGATGGCTGCGCCCATACGAGCGCAGGGGATCCGAGCACTACAGTGCTCGTTACGAGCACGATCGCTCAACTCTAGTAATGACCAGAATATAAAGGCTACATAAAATTTATAGGCATTGCTGGGTATAAAATGCAATGCAAAAAACTTGTTCATTTTCATATATGCCCATAGGCTTCTGGCATCTTAGCATAATATATGTAAACTAAGTACAATATCAATGTAAATATAAGACTCAACATGCTTATTAACCAGCACCAGAGATAATTAACAATCAAGCCTTAGGTTTTACATTCAGAGATTATTCTATTTTATCCTCAGTGCACAAGTAATATTGTGTCGGAATATTATTGGCATACTGTACTGGTGGTGTATGACAGAAAGTGGGAAAACATGCTTAGAGTTATTGCAGTATATACAGAGGCATCAATTTGTACAGTTCAATAAATTGATCAAAGAAAAACAATGTGCATCAGGGTTAGCAGAAGAGAAGCTGATAGCAGAATATTTGTATTCAATGGGTGTAGTTAGTGGAAATATACAAACATGCCAAATGAGGGATAATTAGAGTGACACATTTCAGGCTATGCTTACGGTTAATGTCATTTTTATAAATATTTTATGACTCTTTTTATGGGGTAAATGTTTATGCAGTCATATATGACTCCATAGCATTATATGAACAATAATTGTACAGCTAAAAATGAAGAAAATTTATATAAAAGAAGGAAATTATAACTCAGCAGTCAACATTCTTCTAGTTGCTCCTTTGCAATGACATACCAGGGAATACAGAAAGCTGGCTAAGTAGTTGGGCAATAGTCAGAACACATATCTAGGTGTCTTATTGCTCTTTTCTCTTATATAATTTTTATATTAAAAGTTTATCTATTTTAATATTAATAAAGATTAATATTTGTTTGATATCTCTGTTAGGTTCTGTCCACATCTGTATTGGAGCCTCCTTTTTGAGTCTTCGTTAAAGTTTCTGTCATATTAGCAGATAAAATAACAGCATGCACAACATGATAGATCTCAATTAGAGATGAGCGAATCGATTCGTCGATTCGTTGATTCATATCGAATCTTCGGAATTTTTAGCTGTGAAGCGAATCCGAATATTAGGTGATTCGCTTCGGCTTTGTACACATTAGCTACGTAGTTTGTCCAATAAATTATATGCTATTGCTACGTATAAGTTACTGTATACGATGTTGCGTACGAGTTAAATTCATTAGCGAACGTTTACTGTTAGTTCGTTTATCGTGCACAAAAGCCCGGGAAGAAAGTGGTCACCTGACTTAGTGGGCAGGGCTTGATCTGATTGGCTTAGGCTCGGTAAGCCAGTGACGCATCACTTCTGCTGCGACTGCTGAGACAAGCAGAAGCACTGCGTGTGAAGTTCTGAGACCTGTTTTGTGAAAATTTGATAAAATAGCTCTGGGAATCCATATTACACATATCAGGGATACTGCAGGGCAATTGCAGGGCCAGTTCAGGGCTAGTATTTAATCAAGCAGGGAGAGAGAGAGAGACAGGGAGAGATAGGGAGAGACAGGGAGAGACAGTGAGATACATGGACAAAGACCAGCTGCAGGGACACAGAGTGAAGTGAAAAATGTCTGGAATGGATAAGAAAAAGGGGTCTAGTTCCAGCCAGACTTTGAGCTTTAAAAAAAAGGAGAAGGTGGCACAGGGCAGCAGTGCCAAAAGACCTGTAGCCGGAGCATCTACTAGTAGTATTCGCAATACTTGGCCATTGTTCCACCAGGCTAACCCACTGAGACGCAAAATTGTAGTGGAGGAGAAAGTAGATGAGGTAGTGGAGTGGATGGCACGCTCATCTCAGTCTTAGCCGGATGATCTGCTGTCATCTAATGATACAGTATCCATATGTAGCCAGGGTTCAGACTCGTCCTGCTCCACTATTCCACTCAAGCAAACTCCATCATTTTCTGCCACCTCTTGGGCTTCAGTGTTCCCTCCTAGTGGAGTCCCTTCTGCAATTTCTAAAAAAAGAAGCCACCGAGGCCCACCTTATAATCCGATGGTTATAGAGGACAGCCTCCTTGAGGCCAACAGTGGCTGGAACTGTCCCGCTGTGCACTAGAGCTTCTTTCCTGCCCAGTCTCAAGTGTCATGTCAGAGAGGGTTTTTAGTGCCGCTGGGGGGGGGTGACACCCAAAAGGACAAATCTGTCACCAGGCAGTGTTCAAAAAAATACCTTTATAAAAATGAATAACGGCTGGATTACATCTAAATTTCATACTCCTCTTGCTAATGCTGGTGGTGATTAGATCAGGCCTTGCAGGGCAGAATAGTCTGAGTGTCTTCCCACTGTTGCTGTCAGCCGGGCCATAAGTTTACAGCCAAATATCTTGCATCATGTCATGGGCTGTGCGAACCCGAAGTCTCCAAAACCCTATTTCAAAACCAAACACTGTTGTCTACCTCTGCCTCCATTTTCTACACTTAGTAGGAGAGTAGCTGTTGTTAGTTAATGTTACTAATAGTTCTATTTAGTATTGTTAAGTTTGTTTTGGAGCCTCAGCCTTTAGTCCTCCTCCTCCAAAAAAAAAAAATATATGTGTTATATATATTTAAAAAAAAAAAAAATTACACTACCTCTGCCTCCTGTACAAGTTATATTAGCGGACATTGTTATACACCACCGCAGTCTGTTGTATTTATTTTACCTATCACTCCATGCTGATATACCCCATCCCCTACTACTACTGGCCCGGGCAGCCATAAAAAACTCATATATAATTTTCAATGCCTATGTTAAGGTGGAATGTACAGGCCTGTTGACCAAACAAGCCAAGCCTTTTTTATTTTTTTGTCTGTCAATTGTAATCAGTGAACAGGAGTGTGTGTAATGTAGTAATACTTTGGCCGGCAGACACCGCTGTGTTCATTAATATGGGAAAATGGCCGTTGGAAAAAAACTCTGTCTTCTTAACACTATGTCAGGATCAGGAAGGTGTTAAAGGTTTAACAAAACACTCAAAACACAGGTTTTTCAAGAATATTTTAGTAATAAAAACTTTTTTTTAACAAATAAATAATATAATAAACAAAAGAAAAGAACAAAAAAATTAGATTACGCCGGCCTTTGCCGACGTCGGGCCATCATGTCCTGCAGCTCTTGCAGCTCCAGCTGCAGGCCACAAATGAGCCAGGAGGCATCGTGGAGCCTGGAGCCAAGGTGCCATAATCCAGCCTCCACTTCGAAGTCAGTGGGGATGTCTGTAGGGGTGGAGACAGTTATGTACTTAATTTGTATGATCGAGTTACAGTGGTTGTCCCACAAAAAAATCTAAACTTTAATGTACTGTAGCGACTTATTCTGTGACATGTATTCTGTACTTATAGAAAGAGGAAAGTGCACTCCTATGATATGTTGAGGTGCGGTGATAAACAGGATTCACATCCGATCCAACATGTAAATAGAAAATCACGCACTTTGCTCAGCTGACAGCCCCAATCAGACCCCCCAAAGTTAATAAGACCCCCAATCAGAAGTCAGGTCAGCCCTCAGCTTCTCATCAGCCCCCAGCCTCTCATCAGCCCCCCTAGCCTCTCATCAGCCCTCTAGCCTCTTCTAAGCTCCCATGCCTCTCATCATCCCCCCTAGCCTCTCAACAGCCCACCTAGCCTCTCATCAGCCCCCCCAGCCTCTCATCAGCCCCCTAGCCTCTCATCAGCCTCCAGCTTCTCATCAGCCCCCTAGCCTCTCATAAGCCCCAAGTCTCTTATAAGCCCCCAGCCTCTTACCAGTCCTCATGCCTCGTACATAGGAGCAGGAAGAGCGAAGACTTAGAGGCGGAGCAGGCATGTTTGCTAGAAAGCCTGCTCCGCCCATCATCTGCCTGCTCCTGCGCTCCCACCAACGTCATCACTGGAGATCTGCCGGCCGGTCCCTATGAACCAACACCAGACAGGGCCGGCCGGTCTCTATTACCCTGCAATCGCTAGAATACTTGCAATTAGGTTTAATCGAAAATATGGTCCCATAGGACTGTGGAACAATTGTATAACAGCTCTCAAGCACTTGTAGACATAATCAGTACAATATATGAATTATGTGTGTTTGTTGAGACGTTTCGGTCTGAATGACCTTTTTCAGTCTAACACTGCAATAAAAATAGGGATATTATTAGAAATCACCGAGGATATATATTGTACACAGTATATAAAGCATATAGGAAGTAGGATGACTATGATTCATGAAAAGAGCTAGATATGTAAACAATAACGTAGATAGGTAGCCAGTTAGAGAACATACTAATACTACCTAGATCGATAGGGAAAAGTCAGTTGTAGCCACATATGAGTATCATTGTAGAGAAGGCAGGAGGCGGGTCACGCCATCAAGAAAACAAAGGGTTAACAGTAAAAACTCACCAGAGAGGAGAAGAATACTGGAGCATGTGGTGCCTATGCAGAGCTGTATGCGGAAGCAAGCGGCAGCGTCTTAAATAGTGACGCACGTGTGGGGGAGCTACAGGAAGCGCTGTGTAAACGGAAGGGTGACGGCGGCCATTTTGGAAAAGGGCGCGCCTGCGTAGTTGGCAGAATGATGCCGGGCGCCATCTTGGAAAAGGCGGCGCATGCGCAATAGATGTATAAGTGGAAAGGGGCCATGTTGAAAGTGGTATTGATGAGGGGATGAACTAGAAAAGAGAGTGGAAGTATCTGGGCAACATAAAATGATGTATAGTAGTTGTAGTGTGAATGAGTGAGGGTATCTACATTATACTTACCACACATCATTCCATACTGCCCAGACACTTCTAATTTCATTTCATCCCCTCATTATTATTTATTATTCTCCTTATCATTTACATTGATACCCTCATTCACACTACAACTACTATACATCATTTTATGTTGCCCAGATACTTTCACTCTCTTTTCTAGTTCATCCCCTCATCAATACCACTTTCAACATGGCCCCTTTCCACTTATACATCTATTGCGCATGCGCCGCCTTTTCCAAGATGGCGCCCGACATCATTCTGCCAACTACGCAGGCGTGCCGTTTTCCAAAATGGCCGCCGCCACCCTTCCGTTTACACAGCGCTTCCTGTAGCTCCCCCACACGTGCGTCACTATTTAAGACGCTGCCGCTTGCTTCCGCATACAGCTCTGCATAGGCACCACATGCTCCAGTATTCTTCTCCTCTCTGGTGAGTTTTTACTGTTAACCCTTTGTTTTCTTGATGGTGTGACCCGCCTCCTGCACCCCCCCTTCTCTACAATGATACTCATATGTGGCTACAACTGACTTTTCCCTATCGATCTAGGTAGTATTAGTATGTTCTCTAACTGGCTACCTATCTACGTTATTGTTTACATATCTAGCTCTTTTCATGAATCATAGTCATCCTACTTCCTATTTTCTTTATATACTGTGTACAATATAGATCCTCGGTGATTTCTAATAATATCCCTCTTTTTATTGCAGCGTTAGACTGAAAAAGATCATTCAGACCGAAACGTCTCAACAAACAAGCATAATTCATATATTGTACTGATTATGTCTACAAGTGCTTGAGAGCTGTTATACAATTGTTCCACAGTCCTATGGGACCATATTTCGATTAAACCTAATTGCAAGTATTCTACAGAGAGTGCGTGATTTTCTATTTACATGTATTCTGTACTGACTGAGCCTTTTGTAGTACTTACTGGACACCCACACGGCGTGGTCTTCCCATGATCCAGGGGAAAACTGCTCCCTGTCGGTTGGAGCTACCAAAGATAAAACATACATTTAGCTCATATTTTGAAGACAGAAGGTCCACCCATTACACTTTTTTTTACCTACCTTCTACCTCTGGTAGCTGGGCTGGTGGTGTTGAAGGGGCAGGTGGGGTCCTCTCTCTCTGGGGTGGAGGACGGTGAGAGCGGCTCCTCTGTGGTGCAGCAGCGCTCATGAAATAATGGCCTAAGGCTACTTCTACACTAGCGGCAGCCCGGATCCGGCGGGTGAAGGGTCCCTCCGGATCCGCGCTGCCGCAGGTCCACGTGTGGGGCCGGAACCACGCTCGGGTCCCAAATTCACTGTAAAGGGGGCTGGCCACGAATCCGACCACAGCACGTTAACCCCTGCTGAGAGGCAGCCGGAGCGAAAATACAACAGTTGCATATAAGGGTACTTTCATTCAAACTAGTGCATTTGCCTGACACAAACGGGAGAACGGCCAGCACCATTAACAATAATGACTAGAATACCTTCATTTAAGTTGTTTGGGTCGAGAGTTAGAGGCGTTTCCTGGCATGAAACAAAATTACTGCAGCGCACTACGCACAACCACGTTGTCCTTCTATACTCTTTTCATTATTGGCAGTGACTGCTGGTATATATACAATACAGTACACAAATTTTTTTACATGTTTTTACATATCAAATATTTGGTTACTCACCCTGCCGTATTTCTGCGCGAATTTCATTAAGCCGCTCTGGGCATTTGAATTTCAGATCGGACCATTTCCGCTGGATCTGGCCCGAGGTCCGCACGGTGTGGAAACGATGGCGCAGGCCTTGGATCACCTGCTGGATCACCTCCTTCTTATGCTGGTTTGGATGGCAGTGTGTGCCATCATAATCCTCTCTGTCCATCAACCGGATCAGGAATTTCAGCTCTTCAGAGCTAAATGATGAGGATCGCCTGGATGCCATTTTCGAATATTCGCTCTGCCTCTGAGGAGTGCACGCCACGGCCTCTCGTCGTGCGTGCCTGCGTATTACGTAATCGCGTAGACAATAGTACGCTGAGGATTCGTACGCTATTTGTACGCTCATGCGTACGTCTTCTAAGAAGTAGCGTACATTTTTTAAATGAACGTTCGTTATTAGTGCGCGAATGTTTGCTAATAGCACATAATAATGTATATTTTGTACGCAAATACAACAAATCTATTCGTCGAATATACGAATTTTAGGAAAAGTTCGGCGAATGTTCGGCAAATAATTTTTTGAATGATTCGCTCATCACTAATCTCAATTCACACTATTATAAAGCAGTATGGCCCACCACTGGGCTCTGTTGGTGCCCGTCATGTCATCCTTCAAAGCCTCAAATTTGTTTTTATCCATCTACAATAGAACAGTAATACAGATTTGCTAAAGTAGAGGGGAACTGAGCCTTATTTTTTTTTACTGAAGACAGAGTGCAAAAATATTGGGGCATATTTATTAAAGATTTCATGCAGCAAACATGGCTTGAAAAAGTTGCAAATTATGGTGCATGCCAACTTTGCAAGTTTTTAAGCTATTCACTACTTTTAGAAAAACTCTTGAGGAAGCAGCAGAGAAATGTACATCAGGGTACTTGCAGCCATCACTTGGTCATCATATCATGCTCAACCTATTACATGATTATGCTGCTTAGCTTGTTACTCTTGACTGATTACTACTGTTGTTAGCAGTTAAACCACAATAAAGATATGCCACCTTTACTCTCATATGAGTATTGACTTTTCCACTAGTGCTGGCACTGTCTTTGCATAAGTATTTGCAGTCCCTTGACACATATAATTGTTGGTATTTTAAGTGTGCTTTTGAGGACTAGCAAAAGTATATTTATTAGAGATGAGCGAACCTGCTTCGTAACGAGTCACAGTCGGGTGAGGACGTATCCATTGACCCGCTCGTTGCGAGCAGGTTCGCTCATCTCTAATATTTATATGTTCATGTTATATGACAATGTGTCATTTTATTAATATCAGGAGTCACAGTCTTAAGTCAGCAATTGTAGATTTTGCTATTTGTAGTATGCTCAAATTATATTGGTTTTACTCAGTGATGTCAAGTTTTATAAGAGATGTAACTTTTGTGTTGTTTTTCTACACGAAAAGTAAAGGTATACCGATATGTCAGCCCAAAATATGGCAAACAGACACCCTTTTAGTATCCATTGGATGAATTGAGGACATGGATAAATTTGGCCAATAAACCAGGAACTTTCCTGACATATATTCCACGGGTTCTCAAAAGAGATAAGCAAAAAAATCAATTTGTCTCATCAAGCAGGATTGTGCACCTTCAATGGGGTATCCCTGAGGACGCTCCCACCACTGTTTGAATAACAAGTTTGAACATTTTGCCCAGCCCTGACATTCTTGTACCTGTACTGCTACTAGAAGTAGTGACACAAGCTCTTCTTCCACCACCAGAATAGCTACAGCGCATGGGGTACTACACTTCTGTGTCGCTGTGAATGAACAGCTGCTGTCTTGCAGCACAGTGCAAGATTGTCAGAGTTGTCTGGCACTGTCAATCTAGTAGTGGGGTAATGTTAATGATAAGATGCACTCCAAGTTTTAGAGTAAGAAAATAAGAAAAAAAAAAAAAAAGAAATCATCAAACCTCCATATAAGGAACTCAGATCAGACCCTCATATCAGGGCATCAGATCAGACCTCCATATCAGGACATAAGATCAGACCCCCATTAGACCTCCATGTCATACCCCCATCAGACCTTAGATCAGACCTTCATATCAGACCCTCATCAGTCCACAGATCAGACCCCCATCAGACTTCCTTGTCAGGCCCCATCAGACACATCAGATCCACATCAGACTTCCATGCCAAACCCCCATATGAGACCTCAGATCAGAGATAAAATAATTAAAATCACTTACCTCTCCTGCTCCACCGCTGTTCTCCGTCTCTGCAGCAGTTGCGCTCCCTTGTCTTCACCAGCCCATGCACTTCATCCTGATGCCGCACAAAGTCATGACAGTTCAGCATGGCCCAAAGGAAGAAGACAATGGAGGTTGAGTATTGTTATCGTTCACAGTGATTCACTCCCACACCTACTGCATACTACTGCACCTCCGTAATAGAAGCGCTTACTAGTACTCGCTTTATAAGACGCATTGCCATTTTCTCCACTTTTGGGGGAAAAGAGTGCATCTTAAAAAGGCGAGTTAGGCCCAGGGCTAGTGCTTCCCTGGAAACTAGCGAGACCCCAAATATAGTGGGGCCGGCACCAGGAAGTAAGCGTGCAAGAAGCTTGGCCAGCTATGGAGGGCGCACGTGCGTGGAAGTATTTTACCACTCTGCCGGGGGATAGCAGTATGGCCACATTTAACTTGTGTAAGCAGAAATTGAGCCATGGGAAACCTCAAATGTTGGGACCACTGCTCTCTGGAACCATTTGAAGCGGCGTCATGCCGGCAATTTAGAGCAGCCCAATAATAGTAAAGAGCTGGTTACTTCTCTGGGGGTCCCTTCTATCAGGCAGACCGCATCCAGGGTCATAGCTCAGCCCGCATCCCGGGGTGTAAGTAGTACATCCACCTCATCATCGCCCAGTGCGTGCATGTCTCCACCTCCTCTCATTCGGCAGCCGTCCATTGCCGAGTGTGTGGCCAGGAAGCAGTTTTACGCCACAAGTAATCCGACAGTGCGCAAACTGAACGGTCACCTGACAAAGTTGCTGGCTGTGCAGTCTCTGCCGTACCAGCTGGTTGACTGCCCAGCTTTTAGGGAGCTAATGGCTTGCGCTCAGCCATGCTGGCAGGTCCCTAGCTGGCATTACTTTTCAAACAAAGCTATCCCCGCCCTTTACTTCCACGTGGCAGAGACTATTGGACGCTCCCTGCAGCTGTCTCTCTGCAGCACGGTGCACGTCACGGTGGACACCTGGAGCAGTGCTTACGGCCAGGGGCAATACATGTCCTTTACTGCCCACTGGCTGAATGTATTTAGTGGCAGCAAGGCAGGAACACCCCAGCAACCCGGTCAATTGCTGTTGGCACCTCCACGTGCTTTCCAGCCAGGATTGCAGCAGAGCACCCAACAACTATCCGCTTCCACCTCCACGGGCAGTCCGCCTGCTGGAGCGTCAGGGCAGCGAGTTACCCGCACTCCTTCATATCACATGTGTCAGGTGAAACGCTGCCATGCAGTGTAAGACTTAGTTTGTCTTGGCAGTAGCAGCCACACAGGCCAGCGCTTGCTGCATTACAGGAAGCAGCAAATAGCGCACTGGCTGACTCCACGTCAGCTGGAAGTGGGCAAGGTAGTGAGTGACAATGGGACAAATATAGTGGCAGCGCTGAACCTGGGTCAATTCTCGCATGCTCCCTGTATGGCACATGTGCTAAATCTAGTGGTGCAAAGATTTTTAAAAACATTCACTGGCCTGCGCACAGTGCTGGCAAAGTCGCGGAAGCTTTGCACTCATTTTAGCCATTCATATGTATCTCGCACGCTCTGCTGGAACTGCAGCGTCAAAACGGTCTTCCGCCACACCGCTTAGTATGTGACGTGGCGACCTGGTGGAATTCCACTCTTCATATGTTGCAGCGACTCCTAGAGCAGCGTAGAGCAGTGGACAATTTTGTCCAGCAGCAGCCAGAATCTTCCAGCATAGGGAGCAGGTGCGTCTTTGATTTCCAGCAGTGGAGGCTGGTCCAAGATGCCTGCACTGTTCTAAGGCCCTTAGAAGAAGCCACCAAATTGGTCAGCCGGGACAGCTGCGGTGTGAACGACGTAATTTCAATAATATTTGTGATGGAAAAGACACTCACGCTCATGCAGCAGGGGGCAATGGGGGAAGGAAATCCTGGTCATTTGTCTACCGGCCGCCATGCTGTCACTGTAGGGGAGCCCCAACGCCAAAGTTCCCTTGTGGAGCAGGATGAGGAAGAGGAGCTTCAGTTAGAGGAGGGGGAAGAGTAGGAGGATTTTAGTGAGGGTGATGTTGATGACTAGGAGGAGGAGGAGACACAGGTGGAGGATGAGGATGATGACACTTTCAGGGACACAGCAGTTTCTCGGAGAGAGGCTGAGATGGAAAGAAGTGGCCTCTCAGGCACGCTGGACAGGATGGCGAGTTGTATGCTCACATGCTTACGCACTGACAGGCGTATCCTAAACAAAAGGCAGACTGACGAATACTGGCTGGCGATACTTCTGGACCCGCGGTATCAATCCAACATGGGGGATTGTTTTCCTCCCCAGGAAAGGGAAGAGAAATTAGTCTCATTGCGGGAGAAGCTATGTAGTAACCTGGCCAGAGCTCTCAGCCAGCCCCAGCCTGCTGCCAGCATGTCTGAGAAGGAGGTCTGGCCGAGTAATCCACCTTCTGCCACAACCAGCAGCAGACAATTAAGCCTAATGAGTATGATGCAGGAATTTTTCTCTGCAGGCTCCCAACAGCTACAGCCAAGTGAGCAGGCCCAGATCACCCACCTCAATGAGCAGGTTCAGGCGTACCTGCAGTCTGGCTCACAAAGCCTCTTCTCAGACCCCCTGGACTTCTGGGCAGGCAGATTACAACAGTGGCTGGAACTGTCCCACTATGCACTAGGGCTTCTTTCCTGCCCAGCCTCAAGTGTCATGTCAGAGAGGGTGTTTAGTGCCGCTGGGGGGGTGGTGACACCCAAAAGGACAAATCTGTCACCAGGCAGTGTTCAAAAAAATACCTTTATAAAAATGAATAAAGGCTGGATTACATACGAATTTCATACTCCTCTTGCTGATGCTGGTGATTAGATCAGGCCTTGCAGGGCAGAATAGTCTGAGTGGTGTCTTCCCACTGTTGCTGTCAGCCGGGCCATAATTTTACAGCCAAATGTCTGGTGTCATGTCATGGGCTGTGCGAACCCAAAGTCTACAAAACCCTATTTCAAAAGCAAACACTGTTGTCTACCTCCTCCTCCATTTTCTACGCTTGTAGCTATTGTTAGTTAACGTTACCCCCATAATTAATGTTTTCATGGGTCTGTTCACCACCAGGCCTTCAACCATAATGATTTCATGGATCTGTTCACCACCAGGCCTTCAACTATAATCTTTTCATGGGTCTGTTCACCACCAGGCCTTCAACCATAATGTTTTCAACGGTCTGTTCACCACCAGTCCCTCAAAAATAATGTTTTCATGGGTCTGTTCACCACCAGTCCCTCAAAAATAATGTTTTCATGGGTCTGTTCACCAGCAGGCCATCAATCTTAATTTTTCACGGGTGTGTCTGATGCCCTCCTTTATGTGTAATTAAAGGTGTGCCTGTTCCTTGTAATTTTTGGCAGACTTGTCACTTTGTGCATAGGCTTTATGAGTGTATGAGTCCCACAACAAGAACAATTGTTCCACAATGTGAATGAGGCCCTTCTTTATACCCCTTGTATTGGAGTGCCTGTTCCGTGTCATTTTTGGCAGCACTTGTGCGTTACGTACATATATGTTTCCTAACAATATTTCTTCACAGTATGTCAGGAAGGGGTTAAAGGTGTACAAAAACATCAAACCACAGGTTATATACCTATTTAATAATAATAAATAATATAACTTTTTGAAAACAGAAAAATACAAAAAATAAATAAAATAAAAATTAAAGCGGATGCCGACGTGCCGCCATCATTTGCTGCAGCTCCAGGTGGTCCAGCTGGAGGCTGCATAGGAGGTGGGTGGCAGCGCGGAGCTTCACGCCAAATCGCCGTATGGCGGCCTCCATCTCGAAGTCAGATGGTATGTCTGTAGGGGTGGAAACAGGAATATAATTAGTATGTAATATCAAGTTAAAGGGGTTGTCCCACGAAAAATATTCTAAACTTTCAAAGCAGCACCTGGATCTGAATACTAGTTGCATGTCATGAAATATTTTGTATATCTACTAGAACTGACTCAGTTATTCAGTGAAATATATTTTTATATAATGAGCCATTTTTTTTTCTAAATTTTCTTTGAACTGCTCACTGAGAAGGCCGCACATGCTCAGTTTAAATCTTCAACTGCCTTCCTGTCCTGAGCTGTGATAGGGAGAGATGGACATGAGTCCTGACATGCAGCAGAATAAACACTAGTCACACTACCCTTTAGTAACCAGCTTGATGTAGCAGTAATTGGGGCAGATCTCTCGATCTATGTGAGGTGCAGGGCTGTTTCTCACTTTGTTAAAAAGAGATTGCGAATGTACTATAATTGTAACACCCCAGTGATGGTCTGGACTTCATTTCACTCGACGACCCTCAATTATTCCACCTATCATTTTTGCAGCCAGAGCTACCGCCTGGGGCCTATTCGTCCATCAAGGTAGGAACACCGTGACACATACCCCAGAGACACTGTAGGCCTAAAATACCCTTGGCACTCCTACACTGGGACAAGAAAGACATCTCCTTAGAGGGCCTTGGAGGGGAAGGGTCGCCCCGCTGCAAGTGGCGTCTGAGCGCTGCATAATATGATTCACATTTTTGTTAAATATTTTTGGGGTAACACAAGTTTATACTTCTTTAACTAACTTGATTTTAAAATTATTGTGATATATTGGCTTCACTAACCGCTTGGAGAACATAATGTGTACACAGTCTAGTTATCAATAACATGTTGGGTGGCATGATCCTAGTGCTTGAAAATATTACACTTCTGTGAATTAGGGGTTTGTACTTACGGGACACCCATACTGGGTTGTCTTCCCATTGGCCTGGGGAAAAATTGATATCCCCCCTGACGGTTGGAGCTATAAAAGATAAAACATAAAATTAGCTTGTATTTTGAAGACACTTTTTATGTTACCTACCTTCTGCCTCTGGTAGCTGGGCTGGGGGTGTATGAGGGCCAGGTGGGGTCCTCTCAGGGTGGGGTGGAGGAGGGGCAGAGGAGCTCCTCTCTGGTGCAGCAGCTGTCAAAATTTAAATAATGGCATTACATTCAACTCAAATGAACAGTTGTAACTTCTGATGTTGATACATCTGAATAGTTTGGGGCTGGGTCCCATTCCTAACCACTAGTGCTCTTATATCACTGCTGCTGCACTCCCACATAGCCTGGATTAAAAATAAATTAAATATGTTTACACTTTCTAGAAGGTCCTTCAGGGGCCGTCCGGGCACGTCCCTGCTGTCGACGCTGTCGACGTCGCTGACGTTGCTCTGCAACATAAATCCATACACAATTGTTATGATGACCATTTTAATACTAACACTGTATACTACTATGAAGATATTATGGGTGAGAGGAGGGCGATATGATGGGGAGTGAAGGGAACATAGAATATCTGGGGTGCATATTTGATGGAGGGAGCATTTGTTGGGAGGGGTGGGGGGTTGAATGAATGAATAAAAGATGTCTGTGTGTCACATTCTGCAGGTACAAACATAACAAATATAAATGCAGCACATACAATGCACTAGTATACCATAGCTCCAGTCCCAACCGTTCCGGATTCGGCAGGACAGTCAGGATTTTAGCGGCTGTGTCCGGGAACGGGTGGCTATGTCCCGTGGTCAGCTGTCTTTGCATCCATAGGAAGCAGAGACGGGTGACAGTAAGCAGGGAGCAGTCCCTTCACCTTCCCCGACGTCCAATATAATGTCTCCTTGTGGCCCCCATACAGTATAATGTCTCCTTGTGGCTGCCCCCATACAGTATAATGTCTTCTCCTTGTGGCCCCAAGTGTTCTTTTCTTCTAAATGGGTATTTATTGTAATAAATTTCTTAATATCGTTATCGTGGGAATATATTTTAAATCACCCACTCCAGACACAGTAGCTGCAGCATGAGCACATCTTTGAGTCTGTGTGTAGGAGGAGGAAGCGCTAACTATGAAGGGGCATATAAGGGTACTTTCACACTAGCGCTAGAGATCCGGCGGGCTGTTATGGCCGGGAACAGCCCACCGGATCTGTCCGGATCCGGCATTTGCCTGACACAAAAGGGAGAACGGCCAGCACCATTAACAATAATGGGGGACGGCGCTGATCCGACCGCTATCCGCAAGAACGTCGGGAATTGGCAGGACAAATACCGTGGAACAGCCTGCCAGATCAATGCCACATATGTGAATGTAGTCTAAGGCAAATTACTGGGAAGGGGTACGTATCTGAGAATACCTTCACTTGTTTGGCTAGGGCTACACGACGACATGTGTCGCACGACAGTAAGTCGCGCGACACATAGTGCACAACTACACTCGCGACAGTGTTCGCGACAATTTTTATAATGGAAGTCTATGGTGTTGACTGCGACATGCGACATGCTGGATGGACTTTTCTGCAACTGTCGTGTCGCAGTCGCAGCATGTCGCATGTCGCAGTGCGACACCATAGACTTCCATTATAAAAATTGTCGCGCGACATTGAATGCAACACAATAGCCTTTGAGCGGAGTTAGAGGCGTGGCCTAGCATGAAAGAAAATTGCTGCAGCGCACTACGCACTCCCACATTGTCCTATATGGTTTTCTTTAATGGCACTGGTACATATACATTACAGACAGTAAACTAATTTTTTAACATGTTACTTATCAAATATTTTTGGTTACTCACCCTCTCATATCTCATCCCGGATCTGCCTTAGTCGCTCTGGGCACTTCAATTTGAGGTCCGACTACTTCCTCTGGACCTGGCCCGGGGTCCGCTCACTCTGACAGTGATGGCGCAGGCCTTGTATCACCCGCTACACTATTTAATTTTTTTCTTGGTGCGGGTGTTGATGGGTGCCACTGCCATCATAGCCCAGCTTGTCCATCTTCTGGACCATGTACTTTAGCTCTTCAGAGCTGAATAGACACGAACGCCTGCTTGCCGTTGCCATCTTGCAAAATTCGCTCTGACTCTGAGGTTTGTACACCACGAACTAGCGTTGTGCATTCATTCGCAAGATTTATATTTGTACGCAACAGTGTATAGATTAAAAGCATATAAAGTTGCGTACCTTTTGAAAAATGAACGTTCGTTATTAGTGAGCGAATATTCGCAAATAGCACATAATAATGTATATTTTGTACGCAAATACAACAGATCTATTCGTCGAATATACGAATTTTAGGAAAAGTTCGGCGAATGTTCAGCGAATAATTTTTTGCATGATTCGCTCATCTCTATTCAAAATGCCATCCTTAAAGAGGTTGTCCCACGAAAAATATTCTACAGTTTTCAAACCAGCACCTGGATCTGAATACTTTTGTAATTGCATGTAATTAAAAATTCTGTATAGCTACTGAGTTATTCAGTAAAATGTATCTGTATTGTGCCACTTAATTTCTTATTTCTTTGACCTGCTCACTGAGAAGGCCGCACATGCTCAGTTTCATCTTTCAACTGCCTCTTGAGCTGTGATAGGAGGAGCTCAGACACGCCTCCTGAGCTGCAGCAGAAAAGACACTCCCTTGAGCTGTCAGCTTGACATAAATCTAACAGACAATGAATGAGGAGATTTCTGTATCCATGTGAGGTACAGGGCTGGTTCTAGCTTTGTTAGATAGGTATTGTCATGTATTGTATGATGTCTGATTTTCATTTTCTACGTTATTCGTGGGATAACCCCTTTAAGCTGTGGAGATCTCCCACCATACTTTAGTGAAGATTCTCATGTTTCAGCATTGCTCTTTACAATAGCCATATTACCCAACTACAAATTTAATGGAACAGAAAAGCTCATGAGGCTTTTTTTCCCAGATCGTTCCAGTGCAGTAACTCTAAGTGGCAGATTTATCAATATTTAACCATGTCAAGCTGAGCTGTTCTTTATCAGAAAGTCTAACATTAAGCCAACTCAAACAATATATGTCTACGTCTTAGCGTGCAGATGACATTAAAAGCTTAATATCGTGTGTTATAGCAGTATTGAAACTTTAGTATCTTTACTGAAAAACCCTATGTAAATGAGGTGACGAAATCCAGCAGGGATTTTATCCTTCCATATAGTGATGATATTTATCGGCATAATGATTATTAAACATATTAGGAAATTAAAAAAACACCATTGAAGCAATTAATAAACCAGAAAGGTCAGTAGGCCATGTGCTAGGTCATAGATAGTGTTCAGTGAATCAAAGTATCCAAAGTGGACTTTAATCCGTATTTCAGGAAAAATGTGATTTGTTGCAAAGCCAAATTTCTTTGTGCTTCATGGTAACAAAAAATAAAAACAAAAAATACATACTCACCTCATCCATTTGCCTGCAAAGAGGCCACTGTGGCCCTCTTGATTGACGATACTGCTCAAAATCTTGCATGCGGTGACACATAACTTTACCACACCAGCCGGGATGATGATGTCATCATATCACCCTGCGAGATTTTGTGCAATGTCTTCAATCAAGATGGCCATGGTGGATAAGTGAGTAAGGTGAGAATTTTTTTTTTATACCGGATTAACACTTGTAGCCCTAAGTGTTTATCTCAGATACTACGATCAGGGATGAATGCTGCATCTGAGAGGTTCATTGGCAGGGCAGCATCATCACCATTCCCTTTCATTGCGTCCACTACTACAAAAATTTGGTGAAGCAGCTGAATTGAATTTTTCCATAACTTTGCTCATTTCTAGTCATAGACTTCAATGTGGCCAGTGTTGCCTCACAAGAAGGATCTTTTTGACTGTTATTGGTCTGAGGTTACCTCATTATAGCATTGAAGGTAATGCACAGATGTGTCATTTGATGAATTCCTAAAGAACTTTACATTTCTTAAGAAATAAAACTCAGAAATTGTGTAAACAATATCCAAAATAATCATTATGTACAGTAGCATTTCCCTGAATGAGCAATGTGCTGTAGTCATTTTGTTACTAAATGCTCTGTCCCATCTAGATAACCCCTTTCCATATGTATGCTCTTAAAGGGCATATGGACATTATAAAATAGGTAATGATCCCTACTATTAACCATATGGGAGAGCCTCCAGAAAAAGTGACTTCTGCTCTGAATGTGCTGTAGTATTTTATTCCCCTTATATTTTTGTGGGACCTTGTGCAACTTCCCTGGGTTTTATTGCCCCAATACACTGGATAGTCAACTGATCAGTGGAACAGCTACATTTATAATGGAGAGCCATTTAACTTGATGGCATATCTGTAGATATCATCCTTGGAAAACACTAACTTTCTTGTGCTCTATAGCTCTATATAATACTTGTATACACTAGTTCCTTAAAATCCCCCATATACATTAATCTAATGTTTTTAAGTGAAGTACCAGACTATCCCTGACAGATGACATCAGGGAACAGAAGGATTGGGTGAATTGGATTTTTTCACCCCATCCTTTTGTTCTTCCAGGAAATAAGCCACAAAAGAAGTGCCTGGCAGCTGATTTCTCTTCTCTTAACATCGAGAACACATACACTCACAGCCAAACCGAATGTGTATGTGTATAAGGGAGTTGAGAAGAAGTTGGGACAGCTGTCGGTCAACATCTTTTGACTGTGTATGACTACTCTCATACATAATGTCCTCAGATTACAACATGCAGTAGTCTCTCCCTGGCAAATGGTAAAGTAACTGTAAACCACAATTAGCATACAATGCCACAAATGCTAAAAAATATGCATTTTTACTTAAATGCTTCACTAATTGGTTGTTTAGTTGCCCCTCTACAGTACATTATATTACATGACCTGTGCTGCTTTTAGCAAGTATGAGCTGTTCCTCTAGACCCCAGATGAAAATAAACTTCTGTCTTCATCTACCAGCAGTTCTTTCTGACTACTATGTAAGGATTTGCTTTATCTGTATTAGTTATCTGCATAATTTTTCTTAATTTTCTTTTTTGTCGTATTTTAGGTTGACATTTTGTTGCTTCAGAGCCAATTACTGGTTCCCCTAGAATTATGATCTCATGTTACAATGTTTTCAACTGACAGTGGTTAAAAAATAATATTATAACGTTGCAAGTCCACTCTATTGTCATTATTTAGTGTTCTTCCTCATGCAGGAAGAGATTTGGAGTGGGCAACAGACTACTTAAAGTCCACTTTTACTTTGTAGTCATTAAATTTAAAAACTAATTTTATTGCAAGTCTTTATTATGTTTATTATTCCTATTTTAGCTGATTTTTCGGTTCATTTCTTCTCAGTGACATATAGAAATCTGTTGGCAACTGAACATCATCCACAAGCTTGCGAGTAATGTGGGTTTTTATTATGACTTTATTTTTTTCTAATTATGGCAGGAAAGCTTATTAACACAATTATCTGATGTTCATGAACAACTGAACAACCAGACAACATGGCTTTTGTAATAGCTGCATTAGGCAAAAACTGGAAAATCAGACTTTAAGATTTCACTTGCCTGTTCTGTACAGAACCACATACTTGTTACAGCCTTCTTAGTAGTCATTCCTGTATTCTGCTAACATGTTTAGGATGGCAGTATTTGTTATGTCTTACACAGGAACCTGTACAGGAAATAAAGCTGATCATGCATGTTAGATTAAAGGGTAGGTCATTAGTATGTGGTTGATCGGGGGTCTGATGCCCAGTACTTATCGCTGATCAGCTATTTGAAGAAGCTGTGGCATACCGGTAAGCACTGCAGCCTCCTCACAGCATATCAAGCATAGCACTGTCCATTTGATAGTGATTGTGATTGAATATGACTGACCTGTGCCTAGGATATGTAACCAATGAACATGGTGTAACTGGATTAGGAAGAGGAAACAGTGCTCATGGAGTGTTGTGCTTACTTCAAACAGCTGGGGTTCCAGCTGGGGTTCCAGACCTCCACAGATCAGATACTGATGACCTATCCTGAGGATAGGTCATTGGTATTAAACACTCAGACAACCCCTTAAACATATATCTAAAATATATAAAGCCAATAAACCAATGACATATAGGCTATGCTCCCTTGAATAAAACACTGTCTTTTATTTCTGAAGTGTTGCCTCCTGTGAGGAATGAGGAATCATTATCCATGTTAAGCATGATTTAATCACAGCCATATGCTGGCAACTAGCAGATGGAGTAAACTCCGCAGGGATCCTGCCTTCAAAGCAGGTCACTTGTATACGATTCACACCTTTCCCAGTCACCGAGTCAAAGCCTTTTTCATAGGAAGAGCCCTCAGCTGGAAGCTATCAGCTGGTTAGCCATGCTACCCACTTTCGTAACATATTGGAGCCAGGAATTAATAAAGAATTATGGACTGGCCGTTCATCACAAGCATAAGCCAATCATATATTCACGAGACGGGGACAGAGAGGGTCAGGTACATGTCCATAAGTTAGCGATCACATGTCAGGAAGCGGAGCGACGGGGTTCTCCAAGAAGGAACATGATAAGTGTGTCGTGTTTGGTCTCCACCTGTAGCCGGAACCCAGGCAGATCAGTTGATACCAGAATCCTTTCCCTGTGACCTTTCAGTCTGGAGCTATGGGCCATAATGGTTTTGTGGGGCTTTTGCTACTAGAACTGGGACAGGGGGGGATTGACTCCTCCTGGGGAGAGGAGGGGAGTGGCCGGCTGCAGGGTAAAAGGGGGGTCACCCTGAGCATGGTGTTTGGAGGGACCTTGGACAAGCTGCTGACATTCCCCATATGGTTATAGCCAGGCTAGAGATGAGTGAACTTTTGAAAATTTTACAAAAAAATTTGCTTTGTGACGAATTACTTTGCCACGAAGCGCATTTTTTGTAAGCAGTGGGTGCAATGACAGCGAGCTGCGATAGTGCCGCCCCGTCATTGTACCCCTCAGATGCCGTGTTCATACATGATCATTGCATCTGAGTGCAAAAATGTGTAAAATGAACATAAAAAAAAATTAAAATCATACTTACCTCCTCCATTTACTCGCGACGGTCTGGCCGCCGCTATCTTGCTTGAAAATCTGGCGCAAAATATTGCGCAGCGCAAGATTACGTCATCACGTCATATGTCACTACGCACGGTATTTCGGCCGAGATCTTCAATCAAGATGGCGGCTGGTGGCCCATCGCGAGCAAATGGAGGAGGGAAGTATGGATTTTTTTGTTTTATTACACTATTTCATGTTAAATCGATTCGCTGACACGAAGCACGAGGAAATTTGGCTTCTAGGCGAATCGAATTTATCCTGAAATTCGGATCGAATTCCACTTTGTGGGATTCGATTCGCTCACCTCTAAGCCAGGCCTTACCTCAACCCAGAACTCATCTTAACGGACTATCCATCTCTCTGGTAACTGACTATTGTGCTTTTCAATTCTGTTGTACCGTACCACTTGTATTTGCATATCTGACCGCTGTATCCATTTTCTGTGTATATAGTATAGCTAGTGAGCCCTTAAGGTGATTAAATATATAATTTAATCTTGTGCTGTTCTTGTATTATCTTCACCAATCCCCACATCCGTGTTCTCGGTAATATTGTTATATGCTATGCCGGGTTGGCTCCTGACCTGATATAATCCGTTAAAGGACCGGAATTATATCAAACGAGAGCTGGGCTGACTCAGTTTTGCTGGGGGTAGCGAAAAGGGTCTCTCAGCCGGTAGGATTGCGATCGAGCACAGTGCCACGCAGGAAACACGTGGGCTACCCTCGCTCCCTTTCTGTACCTTCCTGTGCCCACATGGACAGGAGGCGTCTATAAAAAACTATGCCATACAGTACAGACCAGAAGTTTGGACACACCTTCTCATTCAAACAGTTTTCTGTATTTTCATGACTATGAAAATTGTAGATTCACACTGAAGGCATCAAAACTATGAATTAACACATGTGGAATTATATACGTAACAAAAAAGTGTGAAACAATTGAAAATATGTCTTATATTCTAGGTTCTTCAAAGTAGCCACCTTTTGCTTTGATTACTGCTTTGCACACTCTTGGCATTCTCTTGATGAGCTTCAAGAGGTAGTCACCTGAAATGGTATTCCAACAGTCTTGAAGGAGTTCCCAGAGATGCTTAGCACTTGTTGGCCCTTTTGCCTTCACTCTGCGGTTTAGCTCTTCCCCAAACCATCTCGATTTGGTTCAGGTCTGGTGACTGTGGAGGCCAGGTCATCTGGCGTAGCACCCCATCACTCACCTTCTTGGTCAAATAGCCCTTACACAGCCTGGAGGTGTGCTTGGGGTAATTGTCCTGTTGATAAATAAATGATGGTCCAACTAAACGCAAACCGGATGGAATAGCAATGGCAAGATGCTGTGGTAGCCATGCTGGTTCAGTATGCCTTCAATTTTGAATAAATCCCCAACAGTGTCACCAGCAAAGCACCCCCACACCATCACACCTCCTCTCCATGCTTCACCGTGGGAACCAGGCATGTAGAGTCCATCCATTCACCTTTTCTGCGTCGCACAAAGACACGGTGGTTGGAACCAAAGATCTCAAATTTGGACTCATCAGACCAAAGCACAGATTTCCACTGGTCTAATGTCCATTCCTTGTGTTCTTTAGCCCAAACAAGTCTCTTCTGCTTGTTGCCTGTCCTTAGCAGTGGTTTCCTAGCAGCTATTTTACCATGAAGGCCTGCTGCACACATTCTCCTCTTAACAGTTGTTGTAAAGATGTGTCTGCTGCTAGAACTCTGTGCGGCATTGACCTGGTCTCTAATCTGAGCTGCTGTTAACCTGCGATTTCTGAGGTTGGTGACTCGGATGAACTTATCCTCCGCAGCGGAGGTGACTCTTGGTCTTCCTTTCCTGGGGCGGTCCTCATGTGAGCCAGTTTCTTTGTAGCGCTTGATGGTTTTTGCGACTGCACTTGGGGACACTTTCAAAGTTTTCCCAATTTTTCGGACTGACTGACCTTCATTTCTTAAAGTAATGATGGCCACTCTTTTTTCTTTACTTAGCTGCTTTTTTTCTTGCCATAATACACATTCTAACAGTCTATTCAGTAGGACTATCAGCTGTGTATCCACCTGACTTCTGCTCAACACAACTCATGGTCCCAACCCAATTTATAAGGCAAGAAATCCCACTTATTAAACCTGACAGGGCACACCTGTGAACTGAAAACCATTTCAGGTGACTACCTCTTGAAACTTATCAAGAGAATGCCAAGAGTGTGCAATGCAGTAATCAAGGCAAAAGGTGGCTACTTTGAAGAACCTAGAATATAAGATATATTTACAGTTTTTTCACACTTTTTTGTTAAGTATATAATTCCACATGTGTTAAATCAGTTTTGATGCCTTCAGTGTGAATCTCCAATTTTCATAGTCATGAAAATACAGAAAACTCTTTGAATGAGACGGTGTGTCTAAACTTTTGGTCTGTACAGTTAACCTTACACACAGCCCAGAACGTGGAACGTCACTTGCAGGGCTTGTCAGTCAAACACTTTGATTGAACAAGTATCCTAAAGAAACATTCATCATTGCACTGACAAAAATCCTCCAGCGAAAAATTGCACCTCAGCAACAATCGCATCATCAAGAACTTCAAGGCCATTGTTGCCAAAAAGGCTGGGCGCTGTGGTGTGTTTGTTCTCACCAGCAGTGGCAGACAGCAGCAGGCTGTTGCCATGCACTGTAATGTGTGCAGGAATAAAAAAACATCGAGTTTTAAAAGGTACAGACTGTATTCTGCAAAAGTAAATTAGTAGTCCTGGGCAAAAACTGAGGATGTTCTCTCTTGCCTGTCCCTTGGTGCACATTGTGCCTAGCATGTAAAGATGTGATTAAGCATTGGTTAAATATGCCATGCAAAGTGATGGACTTGTTTAACAGAGACCCTGGAGCTGACAAGCTCAGTGCCATTGATTGTGTGATCGCATGGCATTTGTATGCTGATTAAGATAGAGATAAAGGCAAGGGTGTCATATGTGAATGTCTGGCCCTGTTACTCAACGTTCAGAGGACCTAGGTGACTGAGTGCACTGCAGAAAATGGGAATACCCTCAGTGCACGCAACTGCTATTTTGCATAAAGTTTAATAGGTTTCTTTAACCACATATTGTAAAAATAAAGCAATGAGCAAGAAGACTTTCCATCGTGTGACCATATAATGATAGTTCATCAAATACAAATCTTCATTTGATATCAAATATGCCGGCTGCCTTTTTCTTTATTCATGCTTCTAAGGTTATGCTGAAAATTATAATGGAGCAGAAATAAAGACTTTACAAAGTACGATACAGGAAGGTAATAGAAAACTGTGGAAGATTAATGTTAACAGTAAGCCATATCAAACCTAAATGCAAAACTGTCCCCTTCTAAGTGCTGTCGTTCTTTGTGCATGGTAATACTAGTAGAAAGTGACGCCAAATCTAAGTATATCAGGAGCAATTTCTGTCCACTTTGATGAAATATCAGATATTTAGCTGTTTTCCAAATGAACTTAGATCACTGGCTGCAGGCAGCCGGTGATTGTTCATCTTATGGTTTTCCAGGCAGAGAGATTTTATCCAAACTTTCACTTAGTCTGCACTTGCAATGAAAGATTCACTTCAGCGTCTTGGCCATTTGCCATCTGCCTTCATCATTATTTCAGTTACTTTAGGGACTAAAAAGTCTATTTTTCCAAGATGCTGGTAAACTTTGTCAACGTATTCTTCTGGTTTTCCTTATTGAGAAACACTTTTCATATTTCTTTTAAAGGATTATGTTAAAACCAGTAGATAGCCTCTCTCAGGAAAGTGACTGTTAGTGTTGAGCAAATCAAAGTATCACAAGTGGACTTTGATCTGAATTTCAAGGAAAATTTGATTTGCCACAAATTGAATTTCCAATGAATCATTTGTCCTTGAAATGGTGGTAAAAAAACAAAAAAAACATGCTCACCTCATCTATTTGAGCATGAAGATTGAAGATCCCGCACGAAATCTCATGCGAGGTGACATAGGTGTCATCACACACCGTATGAGATTTAGCACAGGATCTTCAATCAAGATGGCCACAGTGGCCTCTTCACACTCAAATGTTGAGTATTACGTTTTTTTCACCCATTAACCCCTGAAAGCTCTCATTTTTATCTCAGATGCCACGATCAGTTATGAACGTGGCATTTGAGGGGTTCAATGACAGGGGGCGGCACAATCGCCATTCCCCATCATTGTGCCCACTACTCACAAAGAAATGCGCTTTGTGACAAAGTAATTTGTCACAAAGCAAATTTCTTTCTGAAATTCAGTGAAGTAGCCAAATTTAAGTATTTCAAACTTTACTCATCTCTAATGACTATAATAGAAGATGCAGGAGAAGAAGGCATTGGGATGATGTCATCAGCTAATTAAAATACACAAAATACCCAGAATAAACTAACATGGAGGTCCTCTCGATGGAATCTCATCCCCCGAGCTTGGGCAGCAGAAACCGCTTGGCACAAGAGATGCTAAGACTGGACCCCCTTGTACGTGTTAGCTGTACATTTCAATATGAGCACTAAATTCAGAAGGATCCACTGTGCACGGTGTAGGTGCAACACCCCCAACTCGGTATCACTCACATTACATTGTACATCCCTGTACAGAGCTTCCATGTAGGCGCTGGATGCAACAGGAGAGGGCGGCCACAGGTTGGTGGCAAGCAGTAGCACCTGAGCCATACATGCAGGTTAATGTTAATGTAGGATAGCTACTCTCCTTTGGACTTCTGAGTGCAGGACACAGTGGAGTGAGTTTGGATTAGATGGCTTTCTTCTCCCATGCCCCCTCCCCCAGTTTGGTACCATCTGTGTCATACTGTACATTCCTGTACAGTGCTTACATGTGGGTGCTGACTGTTAGTGTAGCAACAGCCACTCTCCACTACACTGATGGAGTAGTACGGTAGTGGGTAGTGCAACGTTGTTCTCCTTTAAGCTCTACCTCCCTGGCTGGTTAGTGGGGGTCAATTAGAAACAATTAGGTGCCAACAATTAACTCACATATATATCATATTTTCCAGACTATAAGATTATACCTGCATATGGGTACTGGTAAACCTAGAGAAGATCTGTATGAGTTTGACATAAGAGTTTAAAAATATTAGAAGGTAACCACTCTTCAATATATTTATTTTTTGTATTAAATTCACATTTGAGGAAATTATATTTTTAAATCATTAATGATAGATTGACTTAAAAAGCAACACATATTCTTGTATTGCACTCTTTCTCTAATTAAATACTAAGAGTGAAAACTACAGATTGAGAAGCGATATTAGTCTGTTGTAAAATATAAGGTCTGAAAATGAAAATCTGTCATGTCTTTGGATTTGAGAGTATATAAGGCAGAGATATTCTGCAATAATTAGTTTACAATTGATTTACTGGATCATTGTAGTTAAACTGTCCAACACAAAATCAGGTTCTGCATGAGGCTGTATACTGTAAAACAGCAACTAATTGGGTTCATTGTCACAATCCAACATACAATTATAACATGTATATGTCATAATGCCCTTTTCATTAGCTGCTATTAGAGATTATCTAATGAGTTCATGGAAAATAATTGCAATTTAATGTGCCCCCTTAACCAACTGCAAGCTTTGGCATCCGCTTAAAATGTACAATTTGTTTGTTCTGTCCTTTGAAGATAGAAGACATTAGGGCATTCAAGGGATAAAATGAATATTTAAAATTGGACAAAATGGTAATTTATTATTAACATTATCAATGTACAGTCAGAATTCTTCGCAGCTGCTTTGCTGCTGCTGTTTGAGTCTCCCCCACTCCTGTGTGATGATGGCAGGTCAGGTAGTCATGGCCTGCTGTAATGATGTCCCTATGTTTACTACATCACTGTAGCAACCTACTCATGGGGTGGCATCACAAAGGAGTACAAATAGATGTAGCAGCAGACCCTAACAGTGTCAGCAAGGGAATGGTGAAGAAATCTGTAGATAAGCATATTGAGAGTGTTATTATCTTAGCATTTTGGACAGATTTATTTCTTCCGGTTTCAATACATATATTGAAAAGTTGATTCTTTTAGAATTTTGAGCAGTTTTTCAGCTCATATGTTTAATTTGGTCTAATAGAAAAGAAATAGACCAAAGAAATAGAAAGAAATAAACAATAAAACTATTGTGCATACATGAATTCATGGTTTTAGTTAGTGATATCTGTAAATCACTTATTCAACATTTGCAATCTACATGGGTTTACAATGAGCTTTGCAAATGAAAATGATGACATATGCACAATGATTCTACAACTGGAAATGTCTGTCAGATATTTATAGCATTGTTCGTTGATGGTTTGAAAACCTGCTACTTACTGTATAAATGCAACCTAGGAAATTGGAATGTTAATGGATCAAATCAAAAAAGGTTGTAAGCACCTTAACCCCTTCAATCCCTGGCAATTTTTCATTTTAACATTTTTGTTTTTTATTCCCTGCCTTCCTAGAGCCATAACATTTTTAATTATCCATACACATAGATGATTGAGGGCTTATTTTTTGCAGGACAAGTTGTAATTTCTAATGGTACCATTTATTATTTCATACAACATAATCAGAAACTGAAAGAAAAAGATTAATACTTAAAAAAATAACTTTGGAAAAATATTCATTTTTTTCTTTTCATCGCCATATTTTGTCCCGCATAGCTTTTTTTAATAGTTATGTCTATGGAGCAGGGCTCAATTTTTTGTGGGATGATCTGTGTGTTTTTATTTTATTTTCAGGGTGTGTGTGAAATTTTGGTTACATTTTATTTTTATTTTTTTTGCGGTGGGGTGGGGGGTTGAAGTGACACTGTTCCCCATATGGGATAAATATTTTTATAATTTAATAGTAGGGGTATTTTTGCACAAGACAATGAACATAATATATATTTTTCCAGTGTTTATCTATTTTTATTTTTATTATGAGGAAAGGTGGGTGATTTTAACTTTAATATATACTTGAGGGAGTCCTTCCAGGCCCAGAAGCACAGTGTTTGGTAGCTTTGCGCTCTCAGATGCCATGGTCACATTTGAATGCCTGTTATAGGCTTTACAAACAATCACAGACGTTAGCTTCAAGTGTTTGCTGTATAAAACAGCAGAAAAACACAGACCTGACTTTCTCTGTACCTGAGGGTGCATTGGCCATCCTTGTCTTAATATCCAGGTCAATAAAACAGAATGAGGGGTGAGTGTTTTAGCACTGCAAAAGTAAAATCAAAATTTTTTGCCAAATCTTCATTTTAAAAATTCACATTTGGCTTGTGCATTTCAAATTGGTGGGTTTTTAATCATAGCAGTGGATTTAGTAGTGCAAAAACATGCTTCAAAATTTTAGCCAGTAGATGAAGAGAACAGAATCACATGGTGTAATACAACTAAGGCAGTGCTTGTGGATGAATGTTGCCACGTTCAGACATTTTATAAAAGAAATGGTCATTGGATATAACATAACTGGCATGAGATTACACTACCCATCATTTGCGTACCTGGTTAGTATAATTTATACCAGTTATGCTGCTTCCAATGAACTTTTTTCCCTCCTAAACTGTGTGACTTTGATACTATCAATCCATATGTATTCTATTGACAGTAGATTACACCATGTGATTGTGTTCTCAGCCATTGTTCTTATTGTCCATATGTTTAAATATGGTTTAGCTCTACTATGTCCACAGCTATGAATAAGAGCCTGTGAGAAGACTGGTTTGCAGCTGTATAGAAGAAATACTGAAAGAACATTATTATGAAAAATATAATGATGAAGGCGTGATATATGAGGTTTTAAGTATTTGAACAATGCATATTTGAGTCCAAATGTCATTCAAAATGTGTTTTCTATTGCATTGTTAAGATTGTTATAGTCTATGAGAAAGACCATGGGTAACACTTTCCTGCATGGCATTTCTCTCACAAACATCTTTAGATGACCTTTAAATGAGGTCAGGTCACACATTTCTCACTACATTCGATACTTATCAATAAGCTAACCCCATGTTACAGTATCCATTGACTTACAACAATGTGTTAAATAGCCTGCAGGAGATTGAAATCACAAATCTAGGAACACATCTCTTCTAATAGGAATTGATGGTTTGCTAATGGACCCTAGTCTCACTGGTGCATTAAGAATATTAAATTAACAGGTACAATAATGCCATTTCAACCTATATCTAGTATGCAGAGTACAAAAAATAAACAATATTAAATTAAATCAATACAATTGTTGGTTCTTTGTGGGTATCACCTAATCACCAGCCATGAGTTTATATATATATATATATATATATATATATATATATATATATATACAGAGCTCAGCATAAATGAGTACACCCCCTTTGAAAAGTAAAATTTTAATCAACATCTCACTGAACACAAGAACAATTTTCCAAAACTGGACAAGACTGAGTTTCATAGAACATTTGTTTAACCTATATAGAGATGAGCGAATCATCCAAAATTCACTTCGCCGAATATTCGTCAAACTTTTCAAAAGATTTGTACTTCATACGAATCTATTCAGCGAAGCTGCGTACAAATCATACGTTATTATGTGGTGTTTTGCGAACATTTGCGCACTAATGACAAACGTACAGTTGAGGTACCAAACTTATGTGAACATGTACGCATGAGCGTACAAATTGCATACAAAAATGGCGGGCTTTGCTGGAGCGGAATGGTGGAGCAGGAGGAAAGCTCTGAGTCTGACCCCTGGCTACATGATACTGTATCAGCAGATGACAGCAGATCATCTGGCTGTGATTGAGATGAGTGTGCCATCCACTTCACTACCTCATCCACTTTCTCCTCCACTACAATTTTGCGCCTTGGTGGGTTAGCCTGGTGGAACAGTGGCCAACTATTGCGAATTCTACAAGTAGAAGCTCCAGCTCTGCACTGGCCCTGCAGTATCCCTGATAAGTGCAATATGGATTCCCAGAACAATTACACCCCAATTTTATTTGTAAAACATTTTATTTTATTTATGAGTACCACTTAATACATACATTGATAAAGCATTGTGTCGTGTCAATCTACACATCAGGTATGATCAGAAACAGGCATATACAGTTATCAACACAAGCAGGTAGATCAACACATGCATTAATTAAAGAATGACAGATGTTACAGATCAAAGTTACTACTAACAGATCTTATAATATTGGGCATCAGAAACTCCTTACATGTATCTGAAGAAAGATTTAAAACTGTAAGAAATTAACCGAGGGGGGGAAAGGAGGAGGAAGGGAAAAATAAAGGGAAGGGGGGAGGGCACATCCAATCTTGTAAGTCTAAAGGCCGAGCATAGACGGTGTAACATATCCAATAATTAACACACTCAAAAGGGGCTATAGTTTTCTGTATGTTTTCCATCTTCCCCATGTAGCTTCAAATTTTGAGGATACCCTGGAGTCCCAATGTGCAATCTGTTCCAGCCTATAGATTTCATCTACTTTGAGCATCCATTGTGTCAAAGTCGGGGCTATATCTGATTTCCACTGTGCCCCTATAAGAGTCCTAGCCGCCGCCATCAAATGGTGACAAAGCTTCCTAGATTCTATCCGCAAAGGTGAGGAAGGGGGTATACTCAAAAGGCATAATGTGGGTGATGGGTCCACTCGTGTATCAAGTAAGTCGGATACGACAGTACAAATGGAAGTCCAATAAGAGATAATACCTCTGCAAGTTCACCAAATGTGCAAATAAGTGCCTATCTCCGTCTTACATCGCCAACATATGGGGGAAGAAGTCGGGTACATTTTATGAATCTTACTAGGAGTATAATGTCACCTGTTCAGCATCTTAAAGAAGTTCTCCTGTAACCGTATACATCTGGAAACTTTGGGGGTGCTTGCTAACAAAGTTTTAACAGTGTCAGATGAGAAAGTTAACGTCAAATCCTTTTCCCATTCTACTATAAAAGGTTGTTTAGAAGTAGCAGGAGGAGGTAGCAGTGAGGCATATAGTTTCGAGATTTTACATTGCGGTGGCTTTAAGCTGAGGGCCATTGTTTCAAAGAGAGAGGGGGTCGTCTCAGGGGGAATAGTCATATACCTAATTGCCTGTAGGAAGCGGGTGTTTTGGAAATACGTGAGAGTGGAAAGGGGGTCCGCTACCGGCTCTGATTGTCCATCTAACTGGGTGGTGGCAAGGTACTCCAATACAGATTCTGCGTTCCGTTTATACGAGTCTGTAAGTGAATCCCTGAAATCTTTGGGACTATCCCACATGAGATCTCTAATTTGTAAAAGTGGAGAGATAGAGGGGCTAATCAGTCTTTCTTTAAGACTAGAATGCCATATCTGTAGAGTGTTTCTCACTAATGGGCTGGTCACTTCTCCTATTCCAAGTCGCTTATGTGCCTCTGTTAAGACTAGTGAGCGAAGTGGAAAAGCCACTATAGCTTGTTCAGTCATGACATCCAGTCTGTCAGTCGGAAATCTCAGCCAGTCCAAAACTCTAGTCCCCAGGATTGCTTTGTAGTATATATGCAAATCGGGGAATCCTAAACCTCCCGTATTTGTAGGCTGTATCACCCGTGTGTAAGGAATACAAGGTCTACCTCCATTCCACAGATATTTAGACAGGATCCTGCGCATCTGATCGAAGAAAGATTTAGGTAAGTATATAGGCAAGACCTGAAAATAATAGAGCACTTTCGGGAGGATAATAGTTTTGATCAAAGTTCTACGCCCAAACCATGACGCAAAGGGAAGATCCCATGACTGGAGTAAGGAGCTAATAATCTTTGGTAGAGGCTGATAGTTCTCCCGGTATAAAGCCGTTGGGTGGGAAGTAAGCTTAATACCTAAGAAAGGTATACTCTGAGTGGACCAGGTAAAAGGAGAGCATTGTTCCAGAAGCTTTTGGGTGGCAGAGTCTAGGGTGACGTTCAATACTAACGATTTGGAGAGATTAACTTTAAAATAAGATATCTTTCCAAACTTCTCCAGAATGGATGGACGGCTGGGAAGGCCTCCATTGGGTTGGTAATAATCAGAAGGAGATCATCTGCAAATGCAGCTTGTGTATGCACAATATTTCCTATTTTCATACCCTGTATTCTTGAGTCAAGTCTAAAGGTTTGTAGCAGGGGTTCTAGAGATAACACAAATAACAGGGGGGAGAGCGGGCAGCCCTGTCTAGTGCCATTGCTGATGGCAAAAGAAGGAGATAATGTACCATTTACTAGCACCCGGGCATTAGGTTTATTATACATGGCCATAGTCGCCTTCAAAAAAGCTTCTGGAATACCAAAGCATGTTAAAGCTTGTACCATGTACTCCCAGTTCACCCTATCAAAAGCCTTCTCAGCATCTGTGCCGAGAAGGACTAAGGGTGTTTCTGAATCATGCGCTCGTTGTATGATGTTTATCAAATCTATAAGTATTCATCTTGCCTTCCCTTGCCACTAACAAAGCCCACTTGTTCCTTGTGAACTAAATGAGGAAGGAGCGGCTGCAGCCGTAAGGCCAACATTTTAGCCAAAAGCTTTAAATCATTGTTCAACAAGGAAATTGGTCGGTAGCTAGAGCACAGTGAAGGATCTTTTCCCTCTTTAGGAATAATAGTAATTCGTGCTGACAGCGTATGGGGATGTAAGGTGCCTTATGCCCACAAGGAGTTACACATCTCCAACAGATACGGGAAGAGGGTGTCCTGGAACGTATCATAGTACTTCATAGTGAGACCATCAGGCCCCGGGCTTTTATGTAATGGGGTGTGTTTAAGGGCATTCTTCAGTTTTACAAGTGTAAAGGGACCAGACAAAGCCACCCGCTGTTCAGGTGTAGTCGAGGGGAGGTTTAAAGAGGTAAGCCATCTCTCAGTGTCCTCAAGAGTCTTGTTATCTAGGGGAGAAGTAAGGCCATCTTTTATATTATACAGTTGTGTGTAGTATTCAGAGAATCTAGCTGCAATGCGTTCGGTTTGTGCTAGGGGCTGTGCTGAAGCTGACTGTACTGAATGAATATAGGAATGAACCTGTCGCTTCTTCACTTGTGCCATCATAAATTTAGAGGTCTTATTTCCATGAGCATAATATTTAAATTTAGATGATAAATAAGCTTTAGCTGATCGATCATTTAGTTTTGTCTTAAGTTGTGAGCGAAGGTGCTCTAGTTCTTTATATAGTTCTCGGGTAAGTTGTTTTTTGTGTTTGGATTCTAAGGACTGAATCTTAGTTTGCAAAGAAACAATCTCCGCCTCTCTGCGTTTCTTAATATGGGAGCCCAGCGATATAAAACAACCCCTCACCACAGCCTTATGTGCCTCCCATGTGGTACTAGGTGAAACTTCCCCCGTAGCATTGTGAGTAAAGTAATCCTTCAACTTGTCAGTGATGGAGATCACATGGACGGGATTGTGGAGGACCGTTTCATTTAGGCGCCATATTATTTCTCTTTTTGGCAAACTACGGGACTGGAACTGTAGACATACAGGGGCATGATCTGATAGTATGATAGACCCAATAGAGGCTTTAACACATTGGGGAAGTAAGGCAGTGGAAACAAAGATATAATCCAATCTCTGATAAGAGGAGTGTGCAGGTGAGTAATAGGAGTAATCCTTGGAAGTAGGATGTAAGGCCCTCCAGCTATCCACTAGCCCTGCCCTCGCCAAATTGTTATGTATGTATTGCAGTGATACTCCAGATATGGATGAGGTACCCATGGATGTGTCTACTTCCGGATGTAAGGCTACATTGAAGTCTCCTCCTAATACAATGATACCCTCTGCAAATTTATGAAACTCTTCTAAAGTACTTCTAATCCATGGGGCCTGAGATGTGTTTGGTGCATAAACGTTACCTATGGTGATCACTTGTGAGCCCAACACTCCCTTAATAAAGACATATCTTCCTAAAGCATCTATTAGGGTCGAACGCACCACCAAGGGGAGTTGTCTATGTATTGCAATACTGACTCCTTTGGAAGCAGAGTCAGGGGAAGTGCTATGAAACCATTGATTAAATATCAGATGTTTCAAGTGAGGTATGCGGTTTCTTTTGAAGTGGGTTTCCTGTAATAGTAATATATCTGTTTTAAATTTTTTCATTAACGTGCAAATCTGACTCCTCTTGGTAGGCACATTCAACCCGCGTACATTATAAGTACAGACATTTACCATAATCATTTTTGCACCTTGTAACGAAAGGTTCAATGCTGTTAGGTGGATATATAACTATCAATGGCCTATGTACACCATTATTCTCATATTTAAATATAACCTCCATAAGGAAAACATATGCAAATGTCACTAAGACCTTTTGGTAGTCCACATTAAAGAAGTGGTGTGACCTGAAGGGACCGGGGGTAGGGACACGGGCAAGGGAAAGTAAGGTCAGCAGCATGTATATCATTTGGGGACCCTTAACACATGTACCACATATGATGCAAATGTACGCATTCGGGTGCAGTAGTAAAACAGTTGTATAACACATACAAACCAAGAATAAAAAACAAAGGATTAACACTTTTGCTCTCGCCTGGAACCAGGGGAGACAGCACAGGGTGGACGTAGGCTGTCCAAAGTTGGATCAGTAGAGAGGAGCGGCAGCTCAATAATCATGGGAGATTCATATCATAGGGCCAACGGCCCCATATACCATGAAACAAGACAGAGAAAAATAAAAGACAGTGCAGGAGATGTTGAATTAAGAAATGAAAGATAGGATAAGGAAGATCATATGTACAATAAGAAAAAATCAGCATTGTAATCCTATGTATGTACATCCAATACCTATATAAAAAGTAAAGCAAGCATACATAGACACCGTATAGGTCAGTCTTACCACTAAGCAGACTAATGTAAATTGTAGGGCGTGAAGTTAGTTCAGAGAGATATAAAAAATAAGAGATAGTGCAGAAGAGGTGAATGTATAACTAAAAGATAGCGAAGGAAGACACTGTTAGGAATGTAAGCTGCTTTGTGCGGGAGAACCCCGACACTCTCACCACCGGCAGATCCTGTCTATGAAGATAGACTAGAGTTCCATGGATGGTCAGTCAGTGTCTATTTGGATCTTCTTAGGCGTTAATTTTCCCATTCTTCTTTTCTGACGCTGTGCTTTCACTGATCCTGCTGGTGTCCATGGAACGATTAAAGGAAGAGCCGGTAAGAGTGTGAGTTCTTGTACTGAATTCCAGTCCGGTATCCGCAGATCTTCTATCCCCAGATGGTCATAAGTACGTTGTAACTCCGAATGGGAGCGGATAATGGTCTTCCTATCTGGAGTGTTAATCAAGAGACCAAAGGGAAATAACCATCGGTATGTGAGCCTGCGTTCTCTCAGTACTTCAAGAAGAGGACGAAGAGTTCTTCTTTTCTTCAAAGTGAGAGGGGAGAGATCTTGAAAAATTGAAATCGGAGACCCCTAATATTGCAAGCGTTGAGCGGTTCTTGCCGCTTTCACTACCTTTTCCTTGAGCTGAAAAGATGCCAATTTACAAATGATGTCTCGCGGTGGGTCTGTCGGGTTCGGAGCTGGCCGCAGAGCTCTATGTACTCTTTCAAATGTGATGGCTCCCGTATGCTCCTGCCCAAGAAGATCCGTGAAGAAAGCTGAAAGCGTTGGTATTATGGCTTCAGCCGGAACAGATTCTGGGAAGCCCTTTAGACGTAAATTATTGCGCTTCTGCTCGTCTCAGCAGTCGCAGCACAACTGATGCATCACTGGCTTACCGAGCCTGAGCCAATCAGAGGAAGCCCTTCCCACTAGGTCAGGTGACCGCTTTCTTTCCGGGCTTTATGTAGCACGAATAACGAACAGTAAAAGTTTGCTAATTAACTGAATTTGTACGCATCAGCGTATAAAGTAAATTATATGTAACATTAGCGTACAGTTTATCGGACAAGTACGTAGCAAATGCTTAGGAGGCTTTAAGAACATTTTTGAATCTAACGAAGTGAATCTCAAAAAATCCGGATTCGCTTCGCAGCAGAAAATTTCCAAGATTCGTATTGAATCTACGAAGCGGCGAATAGATTTGCTCGTCTCTAAACCTATAACATGAAAGTAAGGTTAATAATATAAGTTAGATTTCAAAATCATCAGTTTTCCTTAAATTAATTGATGTGAAAATGAATAGACCCCACATCAAAAGCTAGTACATCTAGTATTTTGTATGACCTCCATGAATTTTTAAGGACAGCACCAAGTCTTCTAGGCATAGCTTGAACAAGTTGGTGACATATTGTATATTTTTCCATTCTCTTTTAAGAGCATGGATTCTGGATGGAGGATAATATTCATCTTGTCTATTAAAAATTCCTCCCTTGTCTATTAAAAAATCCTCCATTCACTGTAGACACCATGCATTTTTTTTAATACTTCGTCAAAATTGTAGAAATAATCTAAGTGATTTATAACTTCACCAATTGTCAATGCTCAGACCCAAAGTAAGAGTGTGTGTGGCATCTCAAATGTCTGAGCATTGGGCAATACCTTGAGTCCTGTGAGTAGTGGAAAATGGAGCCATATGCCCCCACTCGTACCTAGGGCGATGACTCCGTATTAGGAGGACATCAGGATATATCAGATCTGACAGGGCGGTCTAGGGACAGTGTTCAATACCAGGACTGTGCCTCATCTCTCTCTGAAGTGAAACCCAATATGCTTCAAGTTTGACTCCAGATTGTTCCTTTTTTACTTGGAAACCCTTATGTTTCTGGTTGGTAGGTTTACTGTTGCTATGCCCTCGGGATTTGATGACATAGAGGACATTTGGCAATTATTTGTTGTGTTTGTGGCACGTGTGTTGGTGTGCACACACTTTGTGTTAATGTATTTTGGTGCAAACGTTAATGTTTTTCTTAGTTTTATATTAATTTTTGAATAAATGTTAAGTTTTAGCTTATTACTACCTCTACTCCCCTTACTTCTACTTTTCATTTTTGCAAACGCCATACAGTCTTGAAGCCATCTAGTTAAAAAAAAAAAGTATCTTGGTCTCATCACTCCAGAATATAGAGTCCTGGTAGTATTTATTTTCTTCTGCCATGGACCATGGCAAATTTCAGGCAGGCTTTTTTGTGAATGGACATGGGCATGGCTATCCAGTAGAGATGAGCGAATCAAATCCCACGAAGTGGAACTCGATCCGAATTTCAGGATAAATTTGATTTGCCTAGAAGCCGGATTTCATTGTGCTTCATGTCGGCAAATCGATTTATCCTGAAATAGTGTAATAAAACAAAAAAATCCATACTTACCTCCTCCATTTGCTCGTGACGGGCCGCCAGCCACCATCTTGATTGAAGATCCCGGGCGAAATCCCGCGCGTAGTGACGTATGACGGTCAGCGTGATGACGTAATCTCGCGCCGCGCGAGATTTCGCTCCAGATCTTCAAGCAAGATGGCGGCGGCCGGCCGTCGTGAGCAAATGGAGGAGGTAAGTTTGATTTAATGTATTTTTTAATGTTTATTGTACACTGTTTTTACACTCAGACGCCGCGATCATGTATAAACGTGGCATCTGAGGGGTACAATGACGGGAACGGCGCTTTCGCAGCTCCCTGTCATTGCACCCACTACTTACAAAGAAATGCGCTTATTTTTTTGTAAAATTCGGCGAATCAGCCGAATCGAATTTTGAAGAAATTCGCTCATCCCTACTATCCAGTAATCATGAAATTACTTGATTCCATCCATATGCTTGTCAGTATGTAAACAAGCAAGCATTGAGCTTGCCATGCTTCTCAACATGCCTGAGGATGAAATTATTTCTGGCTCCAATTCTGCTAGCATGATTTGTGATAATGGATAGTGTATTCATCATTATCATCATCATCATCATCATCATCATCATCACCCTTGTCTTCCTCCACCTCCTGCTCCTCCTTCTCCATGGGACTTTGACTTTGTCCATATGGGTCCCCAACAGCTACAGGACAGCCAGCAAGATGTGGAAGTTGTTCTTCCACAATTCCTTGCATCAGTGTGAGTATATATAAATATGTATATATATATATATATATATATATATATATATATATATATATATATATACATAGAAGCATAAAAACATAGTTTATAAGGCCGAAAAAAGACATCTGTCCATCCAGTTCGGCGTGTTATCCTGCAAGTTGATCCAGAGGAAGGAAAAAAAATCCTGTGAGGTAGAAGCCAATTTTTCTCACTTTAGGGGGAAAATTCCTTCCCAACCCCAATCAGGCAATCAGAATTACTCCCTGGATCAACAACCCATCTCTAGTAACTGTAACCTGTAATATTATTACCCTCCAGAAATACATCCATACCCCTTTTAAACTCTTTTAGTGAACTTACCATCACCACCTCCTCAGGCAGAGAGTTCCATAGTCTTACTGCTCTTACCATAAAGAATCCTCTTCTATGTTTGTGGACAAACCTTCTTTCCTCCAGGCGCAGGGGATGTCCCCTCGTCACGGTCACAGTCCTTGGGGTAAAAAGATCATGGGAGAGATCTCTGTACTGACCCCTGATATATTTATACATTGTTATTAGATCTCCCCTCAGTCATCTTTTTTCTAAAGTGAATAACCCTAATTTTGATAATCTTTCTGGGTACTGTAGTCCACCCATTCCAGTTATTACTTTAGTTGCCCTCCTCTGAACCCTCTCCAGCTCTGCTATGTCTGCCTTGTTCACAGGAGCCCAGATCTGTACACAATACTCCATGTGTGGTCTGACTAGTGATTTGTAGAGTGGCAGGACTATGTTCTCATCACGGGCATCTATGCCTCTTTTGATGCAACCCATTATCTTATTGGCCTTGGCAGCAGCTGTCTGACACTGGTTTCTACAGCTTAGTTTGTTGTTCACTAAAATTTCTAGGTCCTTTTCCAAGTCAGTGCTGCCCAGTGTTTTACTATTTAGTATGTACTGGTGACTTGCATTATTCCTTTCTATGTGCATAACCTTACATTTGTCAGTGTTAAACCTCATCTGCCACTTCTCTGCCCAACCCTCCAATCAATCTAGGTCCATCTGTAGCAGTGTACTGTCCTCTTCTGTGTTAATTACTTTACACAGTTTAGTGTCATCTGCAAAAAATTTATATTTTACTGTGCAAACCTTCTACAAGATCATTAATAAATATATTGAAGAGAATAGGGCCCAATACTGACCCCTGTGGTACCCCACTAGTGACAGTGACTCAATCTGAGTATGTGTCGTTAATAATCACCCTGTTTTCTATCACTGAGCCAGTTACTTACCCACATACAGACATTTTCTCCCAGGCCAAGCATTCTCTCTCTTAATATATATATATATGTGACATGAGCTGATGAGCTGCCACTGCTTAACCTCAAAATAACACCCTGCTGCCATGTTCTGGTGTATGATATAAACTTTCACCACTTTATGCTGCTTGTACAGATGCTCCAGCATATGCAAAGTGGAATTCCAGTGGGTTGGAACGTTGCTGATCAAGAGGTTCAATGGCAGAAACAAATTGTTAGATTTATTTGGAATCTAGAAATTTTTGTGAATATATAATGAATCCAAATCTTTAAAATCAATTTGCTTCACCTCTACTCCACAATTATGGTAATTTGACTATTTTTTTTTACTTTGGGGTGTAATGTGTCCCTATCCTTGCTACTAGCAAACATAAATATTCAAAATAGAGAGAGAAGGTATAAAATGTGTTACAACATACAAATTTTATAATTTTCTATTTACATAAATTAAAATTAAAAAAAAAAACTCTTTTTTAGTTGATGGACATTTTCAGATGATGGATTATTTACACAGAGAAGCAGAAGCAGAAATCCAAGGCTGAGGATTCACACATATTTCAAATCTGCATCATTTTGAAAAGCAATGTGGATTTTCCTTTGAAATTAATGGAATATCAATTTCACACAAATTTCATATGTAATATCCTTCTAAATCCACATGAAATATCCATAACTTGAACATGCCCTAAGAATCACATTTGATAAATGAAGTTTAGGTTATATTTAGAAAACCAATTTTCAAATATGTCATTAGTAAATTCTGTATAAATGGTGATGGAAGTCTCTCATTCAGTACCCTCAGAACATAGAACAGCTATAAAGAACATATTTTGCCATGGAGAACCAAGCTTGACCTTGCATTAACAGACAATGAGAAGTACGTAAGTAATCCTTCATTTCTCCTGTGGTGGCAATGCAGGGATATTGAACACTGGCTGGCAGGTTCTCCCCCATATTATAACTAATTACTATGGGATCCATCATCAGGCACAATATCATTAACTTAGGGTCTTACAAGATTCCCCAAAGTAGACAACTCATTGAGCTATAAAATGTATTGAAAAACAGTCAATCAACTCTGTGACATATGTCAAATATTGTATGCAAAAATAAGAAATGATGTTAAACCGTGTTATATAAAAATGACTTTATTCAGTAATCTGCGTAGCATAAAACAAGGCAGACACTGTGAAGTTTCATTCAATGGCTTTATACAAGGTCAACAATGTTTAAATTCAATTAACGTTTCTACATTCCTATACTTTAAAAAAGTACAAGTTTCTCGGAGTCCACGTACCTCCAGTTGACATCTTTGTCGATTTTTATCTTTGTTGTTCTAGCTCTGCCTACAACTTCCCTCAGACATTTCTTAATGCTGTCAAATCAGAAACTTTGATCTTGTAACAGCACTACTAGGATCATTAAATGTTACCTGAGTGAAATTCTTTACTGCTGCTCTCAGGGTGGGTGTATTGAACCAGTGAGGCTTTAAATGCATTTAAAATGGTTCCATGTGGAATTGTTTTAAAGCCAGGGAGATCCAATCATCCAGCCTTACCAAAAAGAGACAGGAAATGGCTTAATTTAATTTATTATTTGTAAATGTATAGCACTGTCATAATGGTTTTTGAACAGAGAAAGTTATTGAGCGCAGAGATACAGTAAATGTGAATTTTACCCAAAATACACCATAAAGCTATATCCAAAAATCCGCTAAAGCAGTTTTTATGAAGCATATAATAATTACAGCGTGTTCCTTGTAGTAAGTACAGACTCGAAATGCCTTAAGATAAGTGACTGTCTACTTATATGGTACTAGATGAGAAAGGCGCCAGTGAAAAGTAAATCAGCCTCAGAGGGTGACATGGAAAATTATTTACAGACACAATACAAAGGATAAAACATTAATACCAGACATTATGGATTTTTTTTTTTTGCAAAGCCTTTATCTTATAGACATAAGGTCACTGCTTAACAATTTGTAGAAGGGAAATAACAGTTGATAATAAGACAGCAACCAATTGTTGTTTAACCCCTTCCTGATGAAGTGGTTTTCTTTTTTTTTTTAATTCCTGCCTTTCCGGAGCCATAACCTTTTTTTTTTTTTCATTTACATAGCCGTATGAGGACTTGTTTTTTGTGGGATAAGTTGTATTTTCTAATAGCACCATATAAAATTACATATGACATAGTGGGAAGCTAGAAAATAAAATCCAAATGGGGTTGAATTTGAAAAAAATATGTTACACAATTGTTTTATGGGTTTTGTTTTTACAGCGTTCCCTATGCAGTAAAATTGACATGTTTACTTAATTATGCGGGTCAGTAAGATTATAACAATTCCATATTTGTATAGTTTTTCTTGTGTTTTAATACTTAAAAAATAAAAACTTCAAAATTCTGACCCCAATAATTTTTATATTTATGTCTATGGATCTGTGTTAGGGCTCTTGGGTGAGTATTGCAGCGTCTTCAATTTATTATGTTAAATCCATTGGTTGCATAGCCTTTCTGCAGCTTAGTCCTATTCAAGACATTGGGGCTGAGCTGCAATACCAAGCACAGCCTTTATACAACGTAGGACACTGTGTATGTTACAGTATAAATTGTTCACAGAACTCATAGAAGCACTTAAGTATCTTCAAAAAGTTGGTCAACAGGGCATGGCGGGAGCCAAACCCCAACGGATCAGATATTGATGACCTATCTTGAGCCTAGATAATCGATACTGATATTCTTTTTTTTCCATATTTTATTTTGTTGGAAAAGTATAGGGACTGCAAGGATAGATACATTACATCTCTTTAGAGGAGTTGTCCCACTTTAGACATTTATGGTATAGCTATATATTTAGGTATACAATATCTGACAGGTGGGAGTTCCGAATAGAAGAATGAGAGTCCCTTTGCTCCTTTGTTGGCAAACTATGACACCAATTTAGAGGTGTCAGAATAGAGATTGGTCCAAACACGAGTTCATCTATCTGTCTGTTGGGGTTACCAATCTTTCCTTTATGCTTTTCCTGCCTTTAGAATTATTCAGGACTTTAAATCGGTTGTTACGGCTAAAAAAAAAATAGTTAAAGGCATTGGAAAGTATATAAAAAAAATAAAAGTTTTATTCACTGTTCAAAGCAACTTAATTCCAGCTATGTCATAGTGATGGTCCAAGATGTGCAATGTTTACATGAGTGAAGCAGTGGTGTTTACCACACATGACCGCTGCAGCCAATCACTGATATTAGCAGTATTTTATATACTGGGGAGGTAAGTGATTGGCTGCAGTAGTCATGTGCAGTATATATGGCATCATTGCTAAAGCCAAGAACACAATGTCATGGCTTCTGAGGCAAGGATTACAGCAACAGCCCTGGACTGGAGGGGATTTTCATGGGTGAATATAACTTCACTTCACTCCATTGTGTTAAACTCAGAAAACCTCTTTTACTAAAACAAATAAATTGAAAAGTTTTCCAAACTGCTATGCATGAAGCCAACAATTTAATATCATGTATATGACTTTTTAGGATTAAAAACACATATATAAAAAAAAATAAAAAAAATAAAAATGCTTATTTGTGTGACTGGCAGCTTGTATAATATATTCTTACTTGAGTGAATCCACATAAAATAATATAGTAGCATACTGACTATCCATGGACCACTGTACAAATCAGCTAGTGTACCTGTCAGAAAATATAGATTTCGTTAAACATTTTTTGAAAAATGCATTATTCCCCCATGCCCGTTTGTGGCATAGACAACTTTGAAATGCCTTGTGACTTTTCTAGAAGCAATTGGCATTTTATTCCATCCTCGCAAGTTTTACAAAAAGAGGACTTGGTGATGGCTATCGACCCTGGCTCTTTCATCATTATTTATGCCAGAAACTAACATAAATAATGATTGAAATCTATGGCAGCTCCAAGCTGTCTCAGATTTCATTCTGGAGCACAGAATGCCAGAGGAGACATGTAAACTATGAAGAAACCTGCATCTGGTAATAAGATGTAGCTCCTCAGACAGGGCAGGCCCCATCAAGACCGACGTAGCAGTCTTTGGCCCTGATTTATCAAGTTTGGCATGTGGTACATGAGCCTTGATAAGGCCTGTGCTGGAGGAGGCATATAATTTATGGCCAGTCACAGACCTTCACTGATGGTCTGTGCATTGGAATGAAATCTCCTCGGAACAGCCATAGATCATAATAATGAATTAGTTAGTGCTGATGGGGGCATAAAATGCATGGATCGACAAGAAAAGTCACAAATGCATTAAAAAGTGGCAAATCCAGTGGAAAAAAAAACAAGTGTAAGGGGGAATGCTAAATTTCCAAATGTATGCCAAGCCTAGTCAATAAACCTGGAATTTCTGTGTCCGCTACATATGGTGTGTGTATACAGTATCTACTGATGTGCCACTCAAATCTAATATTCATTTTAAGGTTAGAGTGTAGTTTGAGTAACAGTCGCAGAGAGAAATCATAGTAAACAAGAACAAAAATGAATTTATATATTTGAGGTAATGTTCAAACAATCATAATTCTTTTTTATTTAGATTGCTCTGAGATTGCTATTGATTGCTTTTGTGTCAATCTGTCCAATATTCATGATTCTATGAGTTGTTGGTGTTGCTCTATATACTTTGTTCCTTGTTTATTTCTACTATATCTGTCTTTGTGTACAATTGAGTATGAATTAAGCCAAAAATACACAGAACTTGGTGTCTACATCAGATATTGAAGCGGAATTGTGCAACTGCATGCCTATACTTTTGCATATGTCTGCTGTCGACAAAAAAATAAAGATCTAATAGGATGGGCTTCTGTTTTTCTTTTTTTTTTGTCTTGCTTACCTAGTGAAGAGATGGAGCCAGCACACACCTTGGATCTTGGCATTCATATGGATTTTACATTGACCTGTATCACATACATAAACATTGTTGCAGACCAACTATACCCCTTTATGACAACTGTATTTTCTAATGGCAGTGAAATCATTCAACAGTTTAATATGCCCTACAAAATTGTAAAAAATCATAGTCGTAGTTTAAGGAACTTGGTGAAGTGTAAAAGGTTTTTACTTGGTCTCCAAATTTCTCAAATTGCAATTGAACATCTGTGTGATGTGCAGGAAAAATAAGTTTGATCCATGGAGTCCCCACCTCACAACAATTAAGAATCTGCTGCTAATGTCCTGGCCTGACCAGATACCACAAGACACCTTCAGAAGTCTTTTATTATAGTGGAAAAGTATAGTGTAAAAATAAATAATATGCAAAATACACTCACCATACCTATTTAAAGGGGTTGTCCTGCCTTTTTTAGGTGATGATCTATCCTGAGGATAGACTATCACTAAATGATTGACAGGAATCTGGTACCATGAACCCTGCTTAACAATTTTTTTCTGTGTGGCTCCATGTCTGAAAGTCGGTGTTTGAACTACATAGTAACATTGTTGTGCATTGCTTCCATTAAAATCAATTGGAGCAGCACAGCAGTGATAAGCACTGTCTACTACAATATTGACAGTCTCATGTAGTTCTGACATCTACTTCCAGCAATGGAGCTTTACAGACACCCCATTGGACAAATGGGGGTCTTTAAAGATCAACCCACAGCAATCAATGTCAAAACCCTTGCCCTGATCAAAATACCCTAAAAAACGATATGTAGTATATCAAAATCAATGGTATATGATTATGAACTAAAATTAAAAAAAATCTTGTTCAGAGTAAAGCTATACAATTCTGAGAGGTTAACTACAATAAAATCATGCATATTTTTACAAGTTTTAATTATAAGTAGGGATGAGCGAATCGACTTTGGATGCTTCATCTGAAGTCAATTTGCATAAAACTTCATTGTAATACTGTACAGAGTTGGAGCTCCGTACAGTATTAGAATGTATTGGCTCCAATGAGCCGAAGCGATTACTTCACGAAGTACCAATGGAATGGAACCCGAGTTCGGAAAATGTTTTTTTTACAGTAATAATTAATTCATTAAGTTATTACAAGAAGTCTCGCAAGACTTTGTGAAGTAATAACTTCGGCTCATTGGAGCCAATACATTCTCATACTGTATGAGCTCCCGATCCATACAGAATTACTACAAAGTTTTATGCAAATTGACTTCGGATCAAGCATCCGAAGTCGATTCGTTCATCCCTAATTATAAGCCTAAATAACCTATGTCACAAAATCATAATGATAGCCCAACAAATAAAAAAAGGTATAGCAGTAGCTGTATAACTAAAAATTGCTAAACTGTGTTTGAATATAAAGACCCAACCCATAATACCTTGGTCCTGAACTGGATAATATGAGTAATTCAGCCAGATTAGTGGAATAGATATTAGATTGGTCCTGCTTACAACCAAAGGAGAAACTCCAGAGATACAAAATTTATGTTTTCGAAAGCATTAACTATTTTTCATTTCATTTTTATGGACTGATGTGATCTAAACTTAACATTGAATAACTCAATTTCAGACCAATAAAATTTACCAAGTGGAACTGAATTATGGCAGTACATTTTGTCACAGCAATAAATTGGTAAACTGCTTAGTATAAAGTGTTGCTATCGGTAAATTTTCTTATTGGAAAAGTAAGGTTTTTTGTGTAGACAAGTGTCAAAATCTCAAATGTTATTTTAGCAGTACATCCCAAAAATACTGTCCTGAAATGCTTTCCCTGTGTATGCTAAAATTATTGGCATATGTTCTTGCGAACCGAAGATAATAAAGTCAGACCAGTGTAAAATGTCCCTGTTCAAGCCATATATCCTTAGAATCTAGTCGCATATGCCAGAGAATTAATGAAACCCACAGCATAATTTTTCTATCCAGTAGAACTATCTGATAAGGTAATGTCTGATGATAAATTGAGTTTATAGTCAACTGCTAGATTGAATCTATGGCTTTAAATCTCTCAAGCTAACTTCTCTTTACACCCATGACAAAGTCAGAGCAGAATACAATAAATGTCACTGGCATCAAATCTATCGTGACAGTGTTTGATCTCTGGTGAGACCTGCCTTCAAATAGAGGTTAGATCAGTCCCCAATAAAAGCTATACAGCTATACAGTGTATACTTTTTTCTAGCAGCTAAATATGAATTTTACTTATTCCTCTGCACATTTGCAGTTTATTTTGAAATTGCATAGTAAGCACACCTTAATATTTTATTACGCTATATAGTTTAGACATGGTTTAATATCTTAAAATCAAATATTCCCTGAAGTGCAGTGTGTGTGTTATTGCTTGATGTGAATTACTTTGCTGTGAAACAAGAAAAGCCATGTGATCTTTATAGATCCAATGAAAGAAGATTATTAGCAAAATTTTATATAATCATAACCTCCCAGGGTATTAGAAATAATGTAGATTGAAACAGTGAGTGGAGGCTTATTTCATCAATTTGAATAACATTGAAAGATGCTAAATATATTTTCAGATCTATAAATGAAATCAGAGTTGCTGATCTGTATTGAGATTTAGATTAACACACATTCTGTTCTGTATATGGCACCCGAGGAATTGATAACGGAATTTGGAAATGTGATTCCATTATGAAACAACGTTAGGTAAATTCAAAGTGTTTTTGATCTTGTGATCCAATAAGTTTAAATCGGAGAACTGCCTGTGATATGAATATAGGTACAGACAGGACTGGCCATAGGGAGTACATTACAACCTGTACAGTTACAAAGGACACAATTACTACTTCAGAAGGAAGTGCCTCAGGTGCCCTGGCAGAGGCTTGTGACTTCCACAAGTCATAATGTTAGAGGATATGTACACCTTTGGAGTAATTTATTATTATTATTATTATTATTATTATTATTATTATTATTATTATTAGTACATTTTACTCATTTTGGGCCAAAAATCATTTTGTTAAAAATATTGAGCCATTCTGTCACAAAGGGTTAACTGTATAGTCTTCACTTTGTGGTGGTCATCTAATAACCCTTATCTCTAATTTACCTAGAGGTCATAAACACTTATTTGAGCCACATTTTTATCAGTAAGATAAGAACTGAGCTTTAATGAGCGTTTATAATGTCAGAGAGCAGTGATAAGGTCAGATTAGCTGGCTGACGGAAGAGAGAAAATTCAGATTCCTCTATTAGAGCATCTCAGACCTGTAATGAAAAATGGGTTCTACAGATGAGCGAATCTATTCGTCGATTCGTTAATTCATATCGAATCTTGGGAATTTTAAGCTGCAAAGCAAATCCGAATATTAGGTGATTCGCTTCGGCTTTGTACGCATTTGCTACATTGTTTGTCCTATGAATTATACACTATTGCTACATATAAGTTACTCTATACGAATTCAATTCATTAGCGATGCAGACTCCTCCCTGGTACCTCCGCCCCCTTCTCCAGCGCGCAAGGAAGACGAGACAACTCAGGAAATTAAGATGGCGACACAGCGAGGCTCTGACTGGGGAGGCATGGTGTGGGGCACCGACCCCTATGAGGAGAAGGAACCGGAGGAGATCTACGTCTCTCAATATGTTTGGCAGCCTAAGAAGTCGGTTGAGGTGCCCGCTGAGGTGTTCACTCCGCTGGCTGACATGGCGGAGGCGGCAGGAGTTCCCGCTCCGCCGCGGAAGGATTACTCCCTTCGGCAAAATTCAATGGTCCCCGAGGCTGTCACCCGGCATGCCCTGACCCTCTTGGAATACAAAAAGTTGGTAGAGGAGTGGGTTATGCAGGTTTTGATGCACCCACGGTCCGGTGACCCTAAGCTGGAGCGCCGAAGAGGTACCGTTATTTGGTTCAGTGTGGAATGAGGAGTAGGTGTTATCGGCGATGAGGAGACGGCGGAAGAATTACATGTCAACTGCCGTTCTATAAAGAGGACGTATCTTCTGCCCGTCCGCCACAATCTCCACGCAGGGGATTGCGTGAAGTATACCCCATGAAGAGCCTCCAAGGCCCCTTTGCTACTGGGGTGAAACTCCTTAAGCGACCATCTACTCCTGCAGCGCCCCCAGAAGACTGGACTGAGGAGGCACAGGCCACAGAAGAGGCTCGGTGTTCCCATGAGACCAATGATGGGACTCTGCGTTCTGAGGAGAAATCCCAAGCTCAGCTGGAACCCCTGATACCAGATTTGCCACCGCCGCCAATCCTTCATGTGGGACAGATGACCACCAACAGTTTTGTGTACCAACTGCCATGGCAGGTGCAGGCCGCATAGTCCGCCGCTCGCGGAAGACCGTTACCAGAGCCCTTACAGCCAGAGATTCTGTCACCTTGTATGCTGGCGGGAGGATCTGGCCGATACAAGGTAATGGGCAAGGCCCAAGTTGCCACGGCCCTTGCCAGTGTGAACGCCCGGTCAATACCAAGACCATCCCAGAGAGGTCGGTGGGGGTCTGCTGCCGCAGCCAGTTCCGCTTTCATGAGACAGGAGCGCCCTCTCATGTCTTTTAGCTCCAGCAGCAGTGAAGAGGACCTGTTGGCCCTTAAGTAAGGATCCTGCAGCTTTTATTTGAGCCACAACTTGGACTTAAGCTGAAGGGTGAGCACAAGTTTGTTTTTATTTTTGTTGCCACAGCATGGACTGCACTTGACAGGTGAGAGCTAGTTAGCACATTTTTAATTAATCTTGTTTTTATTGCCCCATATTTGACTCTCACCCAGATGGACATGGATTGTCAGGACAACCCCCATCAAAGAAAAAGTTTTAACCAAGTTGCGCATACGTGCGCCTCATCCCTTTTTTCCCCCTTTTCAGGTTATTGGGGAACCCCTTGAAAGACGTTTTTTTAAGGAACCTTTGCTGCTAATTTTTTTACCCATTTGGATTACAATTTTACCTATGTGGATTACAAATTGCAACTGAGTTTGGGACTCTGCTCAAGTTCTATGACAAGCGTCACAAGAAAAGAGACTTAAACGTGTCCGTGAGCATACTAAGTAGGTGATATTTAAAATGTTTACATTATACCTATAATGTATTTGCACTATATTGTTTGCACTAATGTTTTTACCTTTCAGCAACGTTTTCAACTATGTTGCCCATTGTGTGTATTTCTTTACAGGTACCACAATGTGTCCTCATATTCACTTTATTGTATGGTGGATGGTTGTACTATGCACTTAGTCAGATAGACAGCACCTTACTTGTTCTACCTCAAATATACATACTGCCTCTGAGAGCGATTTCAGATCTGACCATTTACGCTGGATCTGGCCCGGGGACCGCAAGGTGTCAAAACGATGGCGCAAGCCTCGGATCACCTGCTGGATCACCTCCTTTTTATGCTGGTTTGGGTTGACGGTGTGTGCCATCGTAAATCGTAATCCTGGCGGTCCATCAGCTGGACTACGTATTTCAGCTTTGCAGCAGAGCTAAATGATGAGGATTGTCTGGATGCCATTTTCGAATATTCGCTCTGCCTCTGAGGAGTGCACACCGCGGCCTTTCTCGTACGTGTCTGAGTATTACGTAATCGCGTAGACAATAGTACGCTGAGGATTCGTAAGCTATTTGTACGCTCATGCGTACGTCTTCTAAGAAGTTGCGTACATTTTTTAAATTAACGTTCGCTATTAGTGCGCGAATGTTCGCTAATAGCACATAATAACGTATATTTTGTACGCAAATACAACAAATCTATTAGTCGAATATACGAATCTTAAGGAAAGTTCGGCGAATAATTTTTTGAATGATTCGCTCATCTCTAAAGGGCTCCATATTTGTAATTAAGACCAAATAAAATAATAGTAATAAAAATGATTTTTAGCTCAAAATGAGTACAATGCAATAATAAAACAGAATTGCTCCCAAAGGTGTACATAGCCATTAACTTTGTAGCAATTTATTTAGACACAGTATAGGAAACATGTTAGCTTCATTTACATATGATCTCTTATTTGGTCATTTGGTATTTTTGAGCACTGTATGGTGACATTTGCTTAGGCATTTTATGGCACTGCGACTTGGAAACTGCATAGTACATGGCGTGCATATACATGCAATATGTTGGTAGGGACAGTATGTAAAGAAGTAGTGTTTGGCACATTTATTTAGGCACCATACTTTTTGGCGCTCGCAATTATGACCTGTTTGACATAGGAACAAGGAGCAGCTAAGCCCCACTTAAGTGAATTCTCGTGTCAGACTCCCACCGATCAGAGTGAATCTATTTGCCACTTTGTAGATTTGATACGAATCTTTGTTATTTCTTACACCGAAGCGAATCTGAATCTTTTCGGAAGATTCTTCTTAAATCTTTGTACGCTAACGCTACGTATGCATCATATAAATTGTACGCTAATGCTACGCATCTGAAAATTTGCACGCTGATGCGTACGTATTCAATTAAGTAGCATACTTTTACTGTATGTTCGTTATTTGTGTGGGCCTAGACAATAATACACTAAATCTTTGTATGCACTTTGTACACTTATGCGTACATATACGCTGAAATATTCGCAGAACACAAATATTTTTTAACGCAACTTGGACCAAATCGAATCTTATCCGAGGCAAATCTTTTCAAAAATTCGACAAATATTCAACTAAGCAAATCTTTAAAGATTCGCTCATCTCTAGTCATCAGTAATAAACCCTAGGAAACCCCCTTTAAAACTGCTGTTTGTGCATACTTATTATTATATGGAACTTTTTTTTTCTAACCAATTATGCAGCTGTCAAGTCTATCATATAATATATTATATAAAATATAAAATTTATTCAACATTAAGTGAGTTTTACTGCATTTTGGAGTATGGGAGTGAAAGTTTGAAAAGGGCATTAGTGACGTCAAGGCAGTGATGTTGGCCAGTAAGACTTGACCTACATGTTTTGATGGATTAAAGAGGCTGTCCAGCCATTTACAAGAGATACAGTGCCTTGTGAAAGTATTTGGCCCCCTTGAACTTTTCAACCTTTTGCCACATTTCAGGCTTCAAACTAAAAGATATAACATTTTAATTTTTTGTGAAGAATCAACAAGTGGGTCACAATTGTGAAGTGGAACGTTATTTAAACTTTTAAACTTTTTTTGTAATAATAAAACTGAAAAGTGGGGCGTGCAAAATTATTCGGCCCCCTTGCCTTAATACTTAATTGCGCCACCTTTTGCTGCGATTACAGCTGCAAGTCGCTTGGGGTATGTCTCTATCAGTTTTGCACATCTAGAGACTGAAATTCTTGCCCATTCTTCCTTGCAAAACAGCTCAAGCTCTTTGAGGTTGGGGTTCCACATATTCTCAATTGGATTCAGGTCTGGACTTTGACTTGGCCATTCTAAGACCTGGATACGTTTATTTTTCAACCATTCCATTGTAGATTTTGCTTTATGTTTGGGATCATTGTCTTGTTGGAAGATAAATCTCCATCCTAGTCTCAGGTCTTTTGCAGACTACAACAGGTTTTCATCCAGAATGGTCCTGTATTTGGCTCCATCCATCTTCCCATCAATTTTAACCATCTTTCCTGTCCCTGCTGATGAAAAGCAGGCCCAAGCCAAGATGCTGCCACCACCATGTTTGACAGTGGGGATGGTGTGTTCAGGGTGATGAGCTGTGTTGTTTTTATGCCAAACATATCGTTTTGCATTGTTTCCAAAAGGTTTGATTTTGGTTTCATCTGACCAGAGCACCTTCTTCCGCATTTTTGGTGTGTCTCCCAGGTGGCTTGTGGCAAACTGTAAACAAGACTTTTAATGAATATCTTTGAGAAATGGCTTTCTTCTTGCAACTCTTGCATAAAGGCCAGATTTGTGAAGTGTTCGACTGATTGTTGACCTATGGACAGACTCTCCCACCTCAGTTGTAGATCTCTGCAGTTCATCCAGAGTGATCATGGGCCTCTTGACTGCATCTCTGGTCAGTCTTCTCCTTGTTTGAGGTGAAAGTTTAGAGGGACTGCCGGGTCTTGGTAGATTTGCAGTGGTCTGATACTCCTTCCATTTCAATATGATTGCTTGCACAGTGCTCCTTGGGATGTTTAAAGCTTGGGAAATCTTTTGGTATCCAAATTTGGCTTTAAACTTCTCCACAACAGTATCATGGACCTGCCTGGTGTGTTCCTTGGTCTTCATGATGCTATCTGTGCTTTAAACAGAACCCTGAGACTATCACAGAGCAGGTGCATTTATAAGGAGACTTGATTACACACAGGTGGATTCTATTTATCTTCATCAGTCATTTAGGACAACATTGGATCATTCAGAGATCCTCAATGAACTTCTGGAGTGAGTTTTCTGAACTGAAAGTAAATGGGCCGAATAACTTTGCATGCCCAACTTTTCAGTTTTATTATTACAAAAAAATGATCCAATACATTTTATTCCACTTCACAATTTGTTGTTGATTCTTCACCAAAAATTTAAAATGTTATATCTTTTTGTTTGAAACCTGAAATGTGGCAAAAGGTTGAAAAGTTCCAGGGGGCCAAATACTTTCGCAAGGCACTGTAGCCCATCCTCAGTATAGGCCATCACTATCAGTCAGCAGGGTTCTGACTAATCAGCTGCTCCGTAATAGATCTTGCCAGTGTCATTAAAAGTCTAAGCTAGGAAAGTGTTAATTAACTTACTATGAATATCTATAGGAAACAGCATCTGTGTAGATTTTAACATTGTATGCTTCCTTTAGATTATATGTTAAATCTTTGAATATATGACATGTTTGACATTTGAAACCTTCACCTAACTAGAGAATGATTCTCTCAGCTGCTTTTATAACTTCTATAGCCTTGAATAGAAAACAATGTACCTCTTTGGTTACCATCTCCAGCCACCTCACCTACAGAACAGTGGTAAGGAGACCTCTAAATGGTGAAGAGACATCTATCAGACATTAGTGGCTTTTTTAAAATTTACTGGATTGTGTAAATGAATATGAACTAGGTTTGAAATAATATCTAACTCTTTTTTAACTTTGTAAGTTTGAATCCTTTGCCTCACAAGTACCCCCACCTACTTTTAACCTCCTCATGATGTTTGCCATAGTTTTTGCTTTTGTTGCATCTTTATTATGCTTTTAGGTTACCATATACATTATAGGAACTTCAGCCAAACTCACTAATTTTGGAAAGACTGGCTTACCATCTAATGTGTATGGCTCTGTCCTTACTCTCCCCTGGAAAGAATGAAATCCAACATTACCAATCTTTTTGTTCTTAACTTAAGCTGCTCTAGTGGTGTCTATAATGGCATGGACAATACAAATGAAAACAATGATTTAAAAACAAAAAACAAAAAAATCTAGATACTGAAGTGTTAAAAAGAGGTTATTATTAATACAAAAAGAAAGAAAAAATGACATATTTCTCCTTTGCCCTCTAACCGTTAAAGATATCATTAAGAAATATTTATGCATCATGAATAAATAACATTTTCTCAGCAGTGTAAATAATGTGCAGAGTTTATTTTATTATATACAGTACATCAATATGCTTTAGTTATGACCCTGAGGTAGAAAATATGCAAAATGAACTCTTAGTGTACTAGGGCATTTTGTAAAGAAATTTAATACAGCAGGAAATATATAATTTAACCCTTTATAAAGTTTCAAAATATCATTTGCATTTTTTAAGGATTATTTTATGTTAAAAAACATATCTTACAGAAATGAAAAGGCATTTGTAAATTTCCCATTTACATGGATCACTGTTCGGGGCAATTATTGGGAAGGAGCATTCGTAGGAAAGCTTCTTCCTGATAACTGTGAAGTGTTAAGATGCCACTGATCACCCAATGAATGTGTTTTGCGATCACTTATATAATTGTTTCTGGGCATTAGATCATGCTGTTTAGGCCTCATGCGCATGGCTGTTGATCAGCCGTTCCGTGCATTGGGGACCGCAATTTGCAGTCCCCAATGCACGGGCAACATCTGTGTGTATTCTGCAGATAGATCCAGACCCATTCAACTAGTGCACTACTTTTTAGCGGTGCAGAGGCACGGACAGAAACCCACAGAAGCACTCCATGGTTTCATGCCTCCATTCCACACCGACCTTCCGGATTGTGGACACATTCAAGTGAATGGTTCCGCATCTGTGATGTGGGGTGCACACGGCTGATGCCCGCATATTGCGGACCTACTTTTTGTGGGCCACAATACAGGCATGGAAATGCAACGGCAATATGCATGAGGCCTTAAACAGTGACCTGCTGCCCAGAAACAAAGAAAACAGAAAGCTCCTGCTTCGAGATTTTCTGAATGAGATGTCCCCAGAAAAGGACACCTTTTTGCCTAAGCTCTGAGGTTATTCCTTGTTAGTAATCAGTGAAGGTGATCTCATTTGGATATCCATGTACCTTGTTTGTCTTCTGATTCCACCCCTCGGTGCATGCCCCAACCTTGGAATTGTGACTTGTACTACGCTTGTACTCAGCCTGCCTTACTGGACTGTGTTGAGACTGTGTTTTTACCTGTGTCTCTGACCCAGGTGGGTCAGGAGCCAACTACACCAGGACTACTCCAGGAGATAGTGGCCTGGTTGGTTCCTTGTTGTGAAGTCCAAATCCTTGTACGGGGTTAAAAGGTGATTACCTGGGAACTGCCAGGACAACACCCTTCAGTATAGCCCAAAGCTAAACTGGTTATTAAGCACAGGGGTCTACACCCACTGTCCTTAACACCTGTACTTAAAAAAGGTTATGACTATTGGATGTATAGGTCTTAACTGGAAGTATTAGATATGGAATGTTAAGTAATTTTCCATCATGTGGTAAAAAACAATCATTTGTGGAATGTCCTCCTCTCTCTTCTTTTTTTCATACCTGTAAAAAATTCATTTTAATTGGTCTACGACTGCTCTTTTGGAATTGGATGGTTTTGAATTAAGGGGACCTTGAGTCTCTTGGGTGCGTCCAAATGATCTGAATCTTGACATTAGGATATCATCAAGTATTGATGACTATATACGTAACACTCAATTTAATGCCATTGATTTCTAAACTAAAGTGTAAAATTATGACATGTTTCAGATTACCGTTATCTAGAGCTTATAGAATATCGCTGGTCAAAATGGTGCTTTTGATGCAATTTTTGTGTGAGAATTTCACCTATTTGGATTGAGGATAAGTATTTTAAAAAAATTGAGAAAAATATTAATAATTTAATCTGGGGAAGCAAATGGTCAGGATAAAAAATGGAGCATTTATGTAGGATGGTTATTCCATATTGAGGATGGTTATTCCTTCCCCACTTCAATTGATACTTTCTAGCTGCAATTAAAGCTGTGTTCTGATTGGGAACAAAGACCTATGCTTAAGATGCTGGTAAGACAATCCACCTTTCATAATATATTTATTTTGTTAGAATCTAGGCATTTGAGGTATGCTGAACATAAATCTTGAGCTATTGGCATGCTCCTTAATAGGTCTTGGGTTACAGTAAGGAACTGTTGAGGATGAAGGGAGCATTCTTTGTACCCTGCTCTGATTATGAATTTTTCGTGGAAAAGAATATAAAGTATGTTACATAGGTAGTTATTGATAAGGAATTGGTCACAAACAAATTCTTAACATCAATAGGGGATATTGGGTATCAAGGTCTTTTGAGATATTACCAGCTGCATTCTGCATTTACTCAGACAGGGGATAAAACCCTGCTAAATACTAAAATAGCGATTTTGTAAAATATCTTATTAAGAATCAAAGTCGTAAAGTTACGCCCTCACAAATATATGTTGATGATTAAAGAGTCTTCAAAAGCTCTCACTTTCCCTTCCCTTTCAAAGGACATGGAGTTTGGTGATTCTATCTATTTCCCAGTAGAACTGGGAGAGTATTCACAAGAACTTGGTGAATGTGTCACATAATTTTAATCACGTTTTGGTTAGGAATAAGATGATAATTAGTGATACTTCTAAAAGACCAACTGAAACTACAGATCCCATTTAAGTGCACAATGTATGATTCTTAATGATCTCTCAAAAGTTAATTGTAGCAAGAGGAAGGGAGTACAGCTTAGTAAGTTAATGTTTTTGCCTAGATTACTAATTCTACATGTTTGGTTTTCAAAAGATACTCCAAATATTATTTTTTTAAGTTATTTTTATATTCATATTTGCTCTCTGTAATCTTAAATTACTGGAACTGACATAGATTCTGCTTAACAACAGATAGTGAAAGCTTTATCCTCAAAAATGACAGTTATTTCTATAGATGGCAAACCAAAGATAAATATTGATCATTGTGTTAATCAAGTGTTAAACAAGATAATGCCAGTAGCCTTGAGAAAAAAAGTAAAGATCTCGGGTACTGATCTCTGCCATGTGTAGAGAACAGATTGTCTCATAGCAAATGATAAAATCAGACCCTTTCTAATTCTTCTTGATACCCCCAGACACTCCTTACCAAATGAGACATACTTTCCTGGTGCTCCTATTCAATTGTCTTCATTTAAGTACATTTTTTGGTTAACATTCCAGCACCTGCAAAGTACACAGCACCATCTAGGCCCTCACTATCCATTAAAGGGTTTCTGTCACCAGTTTTGGGCATATAAAACAGGATGACATTTGCAATGTGCAAATGTCACCTGATGCCCAATCTGTTAATCATTTTCTTCTTGGTGTCCCCGTTTTTGTAAAAAATAAACTTTTCTGATATGCAAATTAACCTTACTAGGTGCAAGGGGCGGTAACCCTGCACCTAGTAGCGCCGTTTCCCCACCTTTAGTTACGCCTCCTTTCTTTTGATGGACAGGGCCAGGCAGGTGGGGAAACGGCGCTACTAGGTGCAGGTGCCCTTGCACCTAGTAAGGTTAATTTGTATATCAGAAAAGTTTATTTTTTTAAAAAAACGGGGACACTAAGAAGAAAATGATTAACAGATTGGGCATCAGTTGACATTTGCACATTGCAAATGTCATCCTGTTTTATATGCCCAAAACTGGTGACAGAAACCCTTTAAAATGAGTCCAATGCCAGACTGGTGTGGACACCATTTCAGCATGCTCTTAGGACAGATAATGGTAGACAAAGACTGTCCTGTGGCACAATGTCAAACATATCAAGAAATTATTGTTAAATAGCATCCCCCCCAAATGATTAAAGTTAAATGAGCTATTATATTGTATTTTATGATGATGATGATGTTAATAAAACGTCTATTAGTAGCTAAAAAAAACAGCTTTGCAATTATAAAAACCATCTCTATGTTCTCGTTTTCAGTCCTATCTAAAATATAGTTTAATTTTAATTAACTTGTTCTATTTCTAATTAGCAAAGAGATAATCAGTAATTACATTTAGAATAAGATGCTAAAAGTGCTATTTAACTGCTGGATTCTGTTAAGATAGACTTAATACATCTATAACATGTGTATTAAATTCAGGACAAAATGCAAAACGTAGCAAACTATATATATATATATATATATATATATATATATATATATATATATATATATATTAGCAGAAAGACCCGGCTTCGCCTGGGTATATTTAATCTATTTCATTTATTGTTTCTGTGTGTCGTTGCAGAGAGAAAGTCAATGCAGTTGACAGAAGTTGATTTTTACCTTCATTTTTTCAATCCCCATTGGCTGCGGAGTGGGAGGGGGCATGACCTGACCGGGTCGGGGGCGTGGTTTACCAGGACCTTGGGGGGGGGAAGGTGCTTTAGGTCCTTCTTTTCAGGGTGGCCTGAATTATAGGTCAATGCCATGGTAATTTGAGGAAACACAGTGGGTAACAGTGGAAGAAAACATTGCTTCGCACGGGTATTTAATCTATTTCAATTAATGTTTGTGTGTGTGTCATTGCAGAGAGAAAGTCTCCTTCCCACCCATTCCTGTAGCTGACAGAAGTTGATTTTTACCTTCATTTTTTCAAACCCCATTGTCTGCGGAGTGGGAGAGGGCATGGCCTGACCGGGGGCGTGGTTTAGCGGGACCTTGGGGGGGGGTTGCTTTTAAGTCCTTTTAGTGGAAGAAAACATCTTTTATTACTACTGAACGGTAGTAGTCTATTATTAGTCTATTTCATCTAATGTTTCTGTGTGTTGTTGCTGAGAGAAACTCACCCTCCCACCCCTGCAGTTGACAGAAGTTTATTTTTACCTTCATTTTTTCAATCCCAATTGGCTGCGGAGGGGGAAGGGGGCGTGGCCTGGCAGAGTCGGGGTGTGGCATAGTGAAACCTAGAGCACTTGTTGTAAGTCCTTCTTTTGAAAGTGGTGTGAATCACAGATCGGTGCCATGGTAATTTATGAGGACACGCAATGGGTAGCAGTGGAAGATTTACTACTGAACGGTCATAGTCTAAAATTAGTCTAAAACATAAGTTTTATTTATGGTAACCGTAATACCCCTTTAACAGTATCATCCACAGCGCTCTGCCCCTTTAAAGCATTGAATAGTAATGACTGCATTGTTACCTGAGATCCTCAGCTGGCTGCTAATTACCTGGCTGTGTTGTTATGGAAACCTGCCCTCCCTGTGTGTGTCTGTGCAGAGAATGGCAGTTGGGGTTTAAAACCAATGCTGTCAGGCTAATATTGGCTAATGCAGGTAATATTTTGGGAATATCTCGGGAACGTTATGTCCTAGAGAGATGAGACCTGGTCTAAAACCTTCCCGGGCACCTGATGTACCTCTGTGCCGAATTTGGTGAAAATCGGTCCAGTAGTTTGGTCGCGCATAGAGAACAGACAGACAGACAGACGGACAGACGAACAGACAGACAGACGGACAGACGGAAACTCATTTTTATAATATTAAGAGATATATAGTACCAGCTAACCTAAAATTTATACTTAAATGCATGCTGTTAGCCATTGGTGTAACAAAAAAAATCTTTAAAACATGAGGTTTCAGAAAACATTTTTTATATTTGGACTACAGAAGCATCCCACCGTTCACTGACCCTTAGTCTCTGTAGATAATAGTCTCTAGTTGTGTCGTATAAAAGATGATAAAATGAATGATGTAACATGTTCAGGAATTCAAAGAGAGCACAAAGCCAGCATATTGTACATTTGTCTGCTTTTATTGGACATGTGGTGTATGAGTATTAATTATAACATTTTTTTTACTGCTGAAAAATTCTTGCTGAGTACTGCACCTGTAGTTCCAGAATGTTGTAATGAGATCTAGGAATATTTGATGCCAGTCAATAGAGAACTATTTTTCACTAGAAAAAAATCTGCAGAAATGAACTAAATGGGATTGTAATTAAACAGCCTGTTGAGATCTTAACAACTCCATCTCTGTGTCACAAATTCCCTTAGACAAATGTGATCACACAGAAAGTTGAAATCTGATCATTGTAATGAAGATGAATTATTACAGTATTGGTCAAAATTTACACCAATTATGACCTCTACTGCAGCCATTCATGCTCAAGTTGGGTCATGTGGTGCAATATATATCCATTTAATCCAGTCATGCATAATCTGCAGTTTAAGCAAACACATGGTTATCCAGGTGATTGAAAAGGTTGTCTGTTTTTGAGAAACCCATTTGTTTTTGATGCTTTAGGGCAGGGATCTCAAACTCGTGGCCCTCCAGCTGTTGTAAAACTACAACTCCCAGCATGCCCAAATAGCTGTAGGCTCTCCTGGCATGATGGAAGTTGTAGTTTTACAACAGCTGGAGGGCCACAAGTTTGAGATCTCTGCTTTAGGGCATCTTTAGATAACATATGGCCACAAATAAGACCATTATTTAGTCCAGGGAAGTGTCCGGAGGCCTTCTCAGTAGTAAAAGATATGTTCCCTGCCTTGCTATGAATTAACTTTGTCTAAAGTGGCAATGCCATGAAAGTAGCATAAGTAGAACCAGCGCAGGGCGCACTATAAACAGCATAGGCTGTGCACTGTATGTAGGCAGGTTACTATAGCTAAATGATAAAGTACATGTAAGATATACTATATTCGAGTGTAGAATTCAGGTTAAAATGCCGTGTTGACACTTTGTGATAAATATGTGGGTTTTGGGTTACACTTTAGGCACTCAGTCTGCAAAAGGTTCACCATCACTGGCATAAGGAGAGGGCACAGCACTCACTGGTGTGTCGCTGCCTCTTCATACAGCTGATTGGCTGGGGTGGCGGGAGTCACACCCCTACCGATCTGATATTGATGACTTATTCTGAGGATCAAAATCCTGGAAAACTACTTTAAAAGTTTTGTCCAGCATACGGTATTTTAAACAGTCTCCAAAGCCACTAAATGTGCCAAAATAATAAAAGATTGTATATGTACTTACCACTTATTCCCAGCTATTTCCAGCACTGCTGCTCTGGTCCTTACTAGAGATGAGCGAATCCTAAAAGATTCGGGGATTCGGTATTCAGCACGAATTCCACCACGGGATTCGTGGATTCGGGCCAAATCACGAATCCCATTAAAGTCCACTTCGCGGGCAATTTGCGGATCCGCAAAACACGGACAGCGGCCCATGTGCAGTTCGCAATTTGCGGAATGCACATGATAGAAATGCCTTTTCCTGTCCGTGGATCCGGACAAGAATAGGACATGTTCTATTTTTTTCCGGACCCACGGAACGGAAGTGCGGCCCCATTGACTGTGAATGGGTCCGCACCTGGTCCGCACCTGGTCCGCAAATTGCGGATCGGATGCGGACGATTTTTGAGGACGTGTGAATGAGGCCTGAGGCTGATGCTGCAGGTCCCTACCTTATGTAAATTTAGGTCACATGTCACTGCCAGCCAATCACTGCTGGGGAGGTATAGGGGCTGTTACATCACAGCAGGCGTTCCCACAGGCTTCCCTTTGATGCTGATTGGCTGAAAAAACCGGGCATTTCAAATTGGCAGTGACTCACGAATCTTCACGAATCCGCGCTGCCTCGGGATGTCGAGCCGAGCCGAAGCGGGCAAGATTCGTGCAAATCCCGAATCTTGCCGCTCCGGCTCGCTCATCACTAGTCCTTACCTCTGGTCTTTGCTTACTGGTTGCAGCAGTGGCATAACCATATATAGCTCATGATGAATGTAACCAATAACCCTCAGCATTAAACAGCAAGAGATAGCTGCAGACTGTAAACACAAACTAGAGGTGAATATTGGAGTGTCAGTGCTGGAAATGTAGTTGAGCAACAATATACTGAGGTGGGGACCTTTTGAAATAAGTTAGGCAAAACTTTAAAGGGTTTTTCTGGGTTATAACATAGATGGAATATTCTAAGGAATGACATTAATGTGTAAATGTTCAGGTTCCTGCTCTAAAAACCCCCACTGTTTCACACACGGCATCTCAGAGGCCAAAAACCCGGAAGCATGAACTTCCTGGGCAGGAACACCTCCTCTGGGCAGAGATTGGGGAAGGCTTTCCACTGCAGTAATACGCCAGAGCCTATACTAGGCTTCTAGGCTTATTACTTTTATGTTACAATTAAGGCAAGTGGAAACGCTGAATTGTAATTTAATATAGCCAATCTTTGTATATGGTAATGGATATAATACCTATACAAGTAAAAAAAAGGTTTAAAAAAATTATACAAAATCAAATACACCCCCCCCCTTTCCCAAAATCAATGCTGTCTTGAACTTGAAACAAGCTGGATACAGTCCTAAGACACCCCACAGTATTATACACAACTTTTCAGTGTTAAAGGAACACTTTTAATTTGGACTAAATGTATTCAGTCCAAATCTAATCTAAAGGTCAATTAGCATAAATTTTTAACCCAAAACAAATTTGGGGAAATTCACTAATCTATACCACTGGACTATTGAAGACATACTTTAGCACTTCCCCACTCTAGTGTCATAAAATATGATTATTTAATATTCTATTGAAAAGTAGGATGATTAAGAATTCTAATCATGTTCCTAGCACAAACGAAATTCTTGTTTTGCTTCATTACAAACTGGGCAGGGCTGCTTTATAAAATGTCTTTACAGACAAGTCTTTTACCTTTGTTGGTGCCTTAGGGAAGGGAAGGAGGAGGGTGAAATACTCTAATGTACATCTAGATGCAATTTAAAGGACATTGATACATGGCTGTCTTAATTTGCTGAGTCAAATACAGTCATTGGAACTCTTCTACACGTTCAATTCATCTGTCCTGTCCTGTTATCCAGAGCATATTTACTTTTAAAAACACTTCTTCAAAGCTGCTATTTCAAGATTGTTTCCTCCAGAAATCTATTCCTTAGTTTTAAATTGGCCTTTGAGAAGAATTATAGAATTGCACATGTTTTTATTTAAATGTCTGTTTACTCGATTTCATCTCAATGCAATATCCTTTGCAAGAAGAAAGGTTTGAAACTTAGGTCAAGTCATCATTGCTGAAAATTGTATTGTCACCTTTTTAGACCTAAACAGAGGAAAAGCAGGGATTTAGGGCTTGATGAAATGCCCCAGGATCTGTCAATATTTGCAACACATAAAAACTATTTCTAGATTTTCAAAACTACTTCTTGTCATGCTTGACATGAACACAGTGGGTCAACATTTTTTTGTTCATGCATTTTAGTCCAGTGTGAAATAAAGGCTATATTCATCACATCATTGACGAGAAGATTCTCACAGTAGATGACATCATTTTTTGTGTGTATGAAAAATCAACTTTCATTTCAGGCTGTGAAAAACAAAGATACACACAGTTGCATTACACTTAGAAGATAAGACAGGAGAATATTCTAAAGACAGCAGCATATCAGGGAAGGAGTGAAAGAATTCAGTATTTGTATGTTGAGTCTAGAAATGAAAGACATTCCACTTTTTTTGTAAATTATGCGAAAACTATACATTGTGCTGTTTCTCTGTTATTCTTCCTCAATATCCATAAATAAATTGACAATTTGGTAATACCTTCCCCTTCACCCCTACACAGTCTGAAACTGTCTAATGAGTGCTAACTCTGGCAGGCTATATAGGACACACTCCGTTCAAAAGAGGAATGTAACATCCATACATTTCCAAGGGGAATAAAAGAGTAACAGCACATAGTTATAAAAAAAGAGGCTTCTGCATTTGTATTTCATTGAGAATACACATTATTATTAAAACAGGTAAAATAGGTACTTTTTAAGAGGTTAAAACAATAGGGGTATGATCACCCTGTACAGTCGTGAGCCATTCAGTGCACGACCATTCTTGGGCCTAGTACCGTGCAGCCTAGTTGCAGCTGTCTCTTGTTTCACTAATGAAGACCACACTGTATAGCCGGTATGCATTGTTAATGGCCACATGGCATCTTCAGTATCACACAACTATTAACAATGCAGACTAGGTCCTCATTAGTAAAATAAGAAGCAACTACAGCCTACTTGACCATGTGGTACTCGACCATAGTACAAAACTGTTCATGACTGCACCATATGGTTGGAGGTTAAGGGGCTTCACTCCGAACTCTTATTGTATGTTTTTTTTCCAATTGGCTTCTTTTTAGGAAAATACCAGAAAAATGCATGTTACATACAGTAATTATTGAATTAAAAAAACACCAAAACACTAGTAGAATTTTGGGAAAAACTCATTATATTCAAAAATTTTTGCAAAACAAAATAAAAAAATGTGAAGATGGCCTTAGGGCAAGGATTGTTGCATGTGGTGCAAGCTTACAGTGGCTTCAAAATCAGCCAATTAAAGCTTCACTCTTCACTGAATGGCAAACAAACTCTTCCCTCAAATATACTAACTTGCAAGTGCTTTACTGTACATTAGATAGAGGGGAAAATACCCATTTCAGATCAGGTTAGTTGTACTCAAGGAGGCAGTACAGTTAAACAATGGGCTTGTCATAAGGTCAGTTTCTGATGTGTTATCTTTGACCTTGACTCAGTTCCCCACTCAAGGATACTATAGTAATTGAGGCTGACACAGCAGATCAAAAGAACAGAAAGGTTTTAGACACTGGTCGTAATAAACCCTACGCTAGCGTTGGATCCGCCAAAGTTATGTAGAGGTGCTGGTCTCTACATAACCAGCATATCCACTGCTAGTCTAAGTCTACATCAGTGTCCTTGCTGGCATAGATTTTGAACATTTTATATGTCTAAAACAGTTCTGGTGGAAGCCCCCTACCCAACCCATGCCATGCACACTTTTTAGACTTGGTCAGGGAAAAGTCGCAGATTAAGGCAAAAATAACCTTTGTGCCACAATCTTCAACAGATATATGCCAGAAAACTGACATATATCAATTAGAAAATTACCCCCATAATGTTTACAAAGTGGCTCTTAGCTTGGTAGTTATAGTCATAATTAGGCACATGCATTATCTTGGTGGTTACAGTCTTTACTAGGCATAAAACTTGACACTACACACAGAGCAACTCAAAGTACAACTCCATACAGTGTCTCTACAGTCTGGCAATGATTGCACTCTTGACTATGTTAATGCAAATATTTTCAATATCCTAGAGTTAGGATAGCACCATTGTCTGTGGGTGCCAAATTATGGTTGAAGTCTCCTTTTGAGAGAAAACTTAGGGAGATTTACCGGTCGAGAGAATTACCCTGACCGGGAGAAGACAAAATCTACAAACGTTCAAAAGTTGAATGGCATTCAATAGAGTCTCCTCGACTCCTGTGTCTGAGGTTTTTTATTTATACCAACAAAGCCTGGGTTTAGCCCTTTGCAGTCTAAATTTACAATTCAACATATGTGTCATGAGAATGAGATGTCTTAGCAGCGTCCAAGCTGTATACTATTATTATTAGACTTTAACTCTTGGAGGGCATGGTTATGGCTTGACCACCTTGATACACTGAAAGTGGCCTGCTGCAAGCCTACTCCGCCAGCTTTAGACCGCTTTCCTTGTTAAGACCCCACTCTCCACAAATACACTACAGTGCTGCAATGTCAGTCATTAAAGGGACACTATCGCGAAGAAAAAATTTTTGATATGTTTTACAACATAACAAAAGCAGGTTTTAACATAATGTATTTTTCAAATTGTGTAAATGTTTTTTTTTTTAATTCAGTTTTCTTGCCTTACATGGGGGCTGCCATGTTGGAAGTAAAGTGTGACAGTCTGGATTTACAACACAATGGCACCTCAGGCATGTACATAGGCTTCCTCAGTCGCTGCTGACCCTATAGAGAATGAATTGAAGATGTGAGCCCACCCCTGTGATGACACCAGTAACACACAGCCAGGTCCTCCCTCCTTGCTGCTGGGGACTCAGAAACAGAGTAGATGGAGGTTCTTGGGGCTGTAGGACCTTAGTGATGTAATCGGCCATGTGACCAGTGGGGGAGGAGACTGAGGAGCAGAGATCTGTGTTTTTGTAATGAAGCCATTGTCTCATCTTATCTTGCTGAAGCAGTGATGTCACCGCTGAAGGTGTGAATTGGTGATGTCATTGGTACCACCCACTTTTTTGCAGCATGCCTACTTACAGGTTGCTCAAAGCCTCATTTGGCCAGCAGAGCTCCCCCTGGTGACCAAAGATGGTAAATATGGTAAAATCTAATATTTATTTATAATATTTCACACATTGGAATTTTTATTTATTTATTTATTATTTCTTACAAATATATAATAGATTTTTTTAGCATAAATAAAATATAGAACAGGTTTTTGTGATAGATTCCCTTTAAGACTCATCTGCAATGCTCTCAACATCTGACAGGTTCTTTGCACAATCACACTAGTGACTTCCTACAAAAGAACATTGGGTGTGGCAAACATCTCATCATATACTCTAGCTCTTTCATTTCACTGACTGCATGTGATGTGATGCTCCTGTATCCACACAGCAGATGTTGGCTGTATAATATGTCCAGCAATGACCAGGATTGGAGATGACGCCAATCCTGGTCATATATACCCCCCCCAGGTGACACTGTCAATAGCTTCCTGATAGAAAGAGCCACGTTATGCCAGAACTATTTCTGCTCTGTATATTGTGTACAGTATCCACTACAAGTGAACATAGCTTTAAACATCTTCTAAACCATTTACAATAAGATTGGTAATTACAACTGGGATGCAGTTTGATTTCCCAAAACCGTTTAATGACAGACAGCCCATTTAATTATTCCAATGTCATAATGTTCACCTTGGTGTACTGATTGTATGTAATGTTCCTATTTTTAACTTTGTTAACTCCTGTATATGAAAGGTAAAAGGGTAAAAGATCACCGTATGGATCTGAGCTCTCTCCATAAGCGGCAGGTGTCACCTGGTGGGATCAGAGGTAAATCCAAACCCAGCAGTTTATCTGTCCCCTCAGATGACACGGTAAATGTTATGAATCAGTGGTAGTGTGGAACCACTGTGCTAGGTGACCAATTTGACATTGGGCCAAACACTAAGGGCATAGTTCTAGTGTCTTTAAACTTCATTGTGGGTTAACAGCCAGACTGGTACATCCTAGGATGGTCCTGAAGTACTTGACAGCAGACTTGCTAGAATTTGAGACACTGCTACAAAACACCAAGCACAGGCATGGCAAGACTCAGAATCAGACAAAATATAAGCAAGATCCAAAACATGGAGCACTGGTAGACAGGCAGGACAGAAACCAACACAAATAGACTACTGGCACATACAGTGCCTTGCTAAAGTTTTCGTCCCTCTGGAACTTGTCAACCTTTTGCCACATTTCAGGCTTCAAACAAAAAGATATAACATTTTAATTTAATTTTTTGGTGAAGAATTAACAACAAGTGGGTCACAATTGTGAAGTGGAACAAAATTTATTGGATCATTTAAACTTTTTTTGTAATAATAAAACTGAAAAGTGGGGCGTGCAAAATTATTCCGCCCATTTCCTTTCAGTTCAGAAAACTCACTCCAGAAGTTCATTGAGGATCTCTGAATGATCCAATGTTGTCCTAAATGACTGATGAAGATAAATAGAATCCACCTGTGTGTAATCAAGTCTCCATATAAATGCACCTGCTCTGTGATAGTCTCGGGGTTCTGTTTAAAGCACAGAGAGCATCATGAAGACCAAGGAACACACCAGACAGGTCCATGATACTGTTATGGAGAAGTTTAAAGCCGGATTTGGATACCAAAAGATTTCCCAAGCTTTAAACATCCCAAGGAGCACTGTGCAAGCGATCATATTGAAATGGAAGGAGTATCAGACTACTGCAGATCTACCAAGACCCGGCTGTCCCTCTAAACTTTCATCTCAAACAAGGAGAAGACTGATCAGAGATGCAGCCAAGAGGCCCATGATCACTCTGGATGAACTGCAGAGATCTACAGATGAGGTGGGAGAGTTTGTCCATAGGACAACAATCAGTCGAACACTTCACAAATCTGGCCTTTATGGAAGAGTGGCAAGAAGAAAGCCATTTCTCAAATATATCCATAAAAAGTCTCGTTTACAGTTTGCCACAAGCCACCTGGGAGACACACCAAAAATGTGCAAGAAGGTGCTCTGGTCAGATTAAACCAAAATCGAACTTTTTGGAAACAATGCAAAACTATATGTGTGGTGTAAAAGCAACACAGCTCATCACCCTGAACACACCATCCCCACTGTCAAACATGGTGGTGGCAGCATCATGGTTTGGGCCTACTTTTCATCAGCAGGGACAGGGAAGATGGTTAAAATTGATGGGAAGATGGATGGAGCCAAATACAGAACCATTCTGGATGAAAACCTGTTGTAGTCTGCAAAAGACCTGAGACTAGGATGGAGATTTATCTTCCAAAAAGACAATGATCCCAAACATAAAGCAAAATCTACAATGGAATGGTTCAAAAATAAATGTATCCAGGTCTTAGAATGGCCAAATCAAAGTCCAGACCATGTGGAAAAAGCTTAAAACTACTGTTCACAAACGCTCTCCATCCAACCTCAAAGAGCTCGAGCTGTTTTGCAAGGAAGAATGGGCAAGAATTTCAGTCTCTAGATGTGCAAAACTGATAGAGACATACCCCAAGTGACTTCCAGCTGTAATCACAGCAAAAGGTGGTGCAACAAAGTATTAATGCAAGGGGGCCGAATAATTTTGCACGCCCCACTTTTCAGTTTTATTATTACAAAAAAAGTCTAAATGATCTAAGAAATTTTGTTCCACTTCACAATTGTGAGCCACTTGTTGTTGATTCTTCACCAAAAATTTTAAATGTTATATCTTTTTGTTTGAAGCCTGAAATGTGGCAAAAGGTTGAAAAGTTCCATGGGGCCGAATACTTTCGCAAGGCACTGTAGACATATAAACTTCTACAACAGACTAAAGGAACTAGAACACTTGGACTTATGGAATGGAATTCAGTAACACATTCCAGGAACTGCTCAGGTAACAGAACAAAGTTGGCATACATAGACGGATGAGAAGTCAGAAATACAGACTCAGTCAAAGCACAGACTATTGCTTAGAACAAAGATAGCCTCTAAACAAATAAAAGCAAGACATGGCAACACAGACATAAAAAACATGTGTAATAACTTAACAAAATGGACCACAAGAACCCATACAGACCTAGACTGTTCAGACAAACAGGCACTTCTGGAACTATACAGACATGACAAGAGCCTCAGTAACCGTTCAGACATGACAAAAGACTCAGGAATAGAAATGAGCAAACGTGCTCGTAACGAGCACTGTAGCGCTCGGCTCCCCTGCGCTCGCATGGGCGCAGGCATCCGCTTCCGTCGGGTGAGGAGGACGGAAGCGGATGCCTGCACCCATGCGAGCGCAGGGGAGCCGAGCGCTACAGTGCTCGTTACCAGCACGTTCGCTCATCTCTATTCAGGAACTTTAGGAGACTGTTCAGACAAAACATGAATCTGTATATACTAAGAAGGAGCATTAGGAACCCATACAATCATACAAGGTGCTTCAGGAACCCATACAAGCACAGTAAGAGAGCAGGAACCCATTCATACCTGGCAAGAGCTGCATGGACCTATTCTCACATAGAAACAGTTGCAGGAACCTTTTCACACTTAGCAAAAGCTACAGGAACCCATTTACACTCTCCAAAAGCTGCAGGAACCCGTTTACACTTGGTGAATACTGGATGACTAGGCAGAAAGATGCATAAGACACACACACTGATATTAAAGGATACAGTACAGACACAGTAGTTAAAGGAATAAGGACAACAAATGCACACACAGACAAGGATCAAATCAGACTCAAACTAGAGAACCCAGGCAAGTGCACAATCAAAGACTGCACATATTAAGTTTATGCAACCGGGGCAGGCTCTAGAACTCAAGACATACAACTGCTCAGCAACATACAACTATGAACTTACCACAGAACAACACTGGAACATATATAGCAGAGTTAATGAACTCATGAGAACAGGTGTAGAATCAGACAGTTTCAGGCACAGAAAGGGGAATTAATCCCCTTAAGGACCAGAGGGGAGAAATTAACTTTACAGTGGTTCAGTTCACAACCACACGCAACTGCTGCCAATATGCACAGACCGAAACAAATGTGCACTGTCATACTGAGAAATGACCCAAGCTACACATTCATAATTATCCGACAACCAACCAACATGGCAGCAGTTGTAAACAGTGAACAGATAGCTTCTCCATTTAGATACAGACAGGGTAGAAATACAAGTCATAGAGGCACAGCTCATACCCACAAGTACCCATGGCCAATACACACGGAACACAGCAACCAGCCCACACAATATATATTGGCACACATTGAACAGACATTGTAACAGTACAGTTCACACTCACAAGTATCTGTGGCCAGTGCACACGGAACATGGCAAGCAGCCCAACTATCGCAGACAGGATCCTAGTAAAGGCTCCCAGGCCTGACATTCTGTTCCCAAAATGCTCATACACTGCAATATTAAACTAAAAAATATATACAATAATCATCTAATATATAAAGCTGAGTGTATGTGTGCGTGTGTGTGTGTGTGTGTGTGTGTGTGTCCGATAAAGGAATCCGCACCGCTGCAGCTACAGTCACTGTTAAAGGGGCGGGTTTCTGTAGAGGTCACTGTTAAAGGGCGGGCCGCTGTAAAGGTCACTGTTAAAGGGGCGGGCCGCTGTAGAGGTCTCTGTTAAAGGGGCGGGTCACTGTAGAAGTCACTGTTAAAGGGGCTAGCCGCTGTAGAGGTCACTGTTAAAGGGGCAGGCCGCTGTAGAGGTCACTGTTAAAGGGGCAGGCACTGTAGAGGTTACTCTCAATATCTTTTAACGACACACACACACACAAACAGTAAAATAAATAAATTAAATATACCCGGGCGAAGCCGGGTCCTTCAGCTAGTATACTATATAAATATAAACTATAACACACAGCTCTGTAGATGGAAATATAAAAATTTATGTGTTTCAAATATGGTAATATGAAGAACATTTTATTGAAAAGTTTTATTAAAAAATTGTAAAACGGAATTAGAAATCTAAGTATAGATGAGCAAATTTCTTGAAATTCATTTTGTGTCTGATTTGTCAAATTAAAAAAAAAAAATTGATTCAGACCTGGATCTTTTGTACCCAAATCAAGTATGCTCCAATTGCTTTGAAAGTTGATAAATAACAATCTCTGTTAAAAAGAGAGAGAGACAGAGAGACAGAGAGAGAGAAAGAGATTTGTCTGAAATGAATCACAAGAAATTTGAGTTCATTAGAATCTGAATTTTTTTGAGAAATTCAGGATGAACTCCAGTCCTGAAGAAGTTAATAGATTAAGTCTGATTGTTAATTATTTTTAAATACTTTGACTTGAGCATGTGAAGCATCCATTTTAGAAGTCACTCTACAATATTTCCAAAGGCAGGTAACAGGTTTCATATTTAGAAGAACCAGGCTTTCGAATTTATCCAATTAGCAGAAAATGCTATATAAAAACATATTATTGCTTCCTTTGTAATTAATTACTGTTTTCATTTAAAATGTAATGACCTGGGGATATTTTAATTGAATGTTCCATGTATATTGATCTTCAAATTTAAAGAAATTATTTCAGTCGCATGTTATGGATAGTGTCTAATAGAACACCTGCTTCTGCACATAAAATTCCAATAGACAGACATTGGGCCGTGAATAACATCTCTTGGTAATTAGCAGTAGAAATGTTTACGAGACATAAATTACTGTTTTATTTTCCAAAAATGTTTTCCTATGACTCATGTGCATAGTTGTGTGCCAGAAATGTGCTCATGATTAAAATTAGATGATAAAATACATGTTTTTTTTTTTTTTTTTTTTTTTTCGTAATTGAGATATCCTCCAGAACAGTAAAATACATCTATGGGTGGAAAATATAGTCTAATTCATTGTAAATGCATTCCACATAAGCATTGGTAATACAAAATATTATTGCATTTATTAAATGTTTATGTGCTTTTAAATGTTGTAAATGCAAATATACTAAACAATATGCAATGTTTTGTAGTAACGTGAGTGAGAAGCTGTAACCAAGGGTAATTTAACCAGTTTAAATATTCATGTTTTATCAAAGCATGGCTTATATAATGTGATGCTGTATAATTGAGCTTTACTGCCTCTTCTCTCGTAGTTATTTTTTATTTATTAAGTGGGTAGTAAGGTGTAAATAAATAATAAAATTACACAGCACAAAAGGTCTAATTATAGGCACAACATTTGTATTCAAGTGTGGATCTTAGGGATCATTAGTTGCATATTTATACATGTCCATTTGAGTTGCTTTTGGCAGATTATTGTCCCTCAGTACTGAACTGTTGCATGAAGGAGGATAAAAGGGGGTTTCCAAGCATTTCCTACGGATAGGTCATTAATATCAGATCTGTAGGGATCCAACACCCGGCACCCCCGCCGATCAGCAGTATGAGGAGATGGCACTCACAGTGCACATGTGCCGTCTCCCTTCTCTCTTCCTGTTCACTGCTGCTGTCTGTAATATAGATGATTGATCGATAGATAGATAGATAGATAGATAGATAGATAGATAGATAGATAGATAGATAGATATTGGGGTTGTTTGTTCTTTGTTCTTCATTGGCTCCTACGAGTCTTGATAGATCTCAACCAACCTGGTACCGTACATATACTCTTCATGATCCAACTTAAAATACTAGGGGTTTGTCAAGTCTAGCTGAAAGGGTTCTGAAAGGTTTTAAAAAAGCTATTTATTTTTGATCCAGCATGAATATAAACTGATTTACCGCATTAGCAAAAAAGAGAGAAATAGGAGATGGCACTGCCTGTTAAATCCTCCAGCAAAGGGCCCCTATATGGTTAGCACACGGGCATTGCTTTAGACATCCTATGGTGATCTGCATTCCAGTGTGACAGACTTCACAAGTTCAATGAGAGAAAAGAGGGAAGTGCCACTCACTGGAGTCTTCTTAATGTTTCAATCTTTATTCAAGGAACTTACGTGAATCGGGGGCACGGGCGGACGCCTAAGTCCCGATTTATGTAAGTTTCTTGAATAAAGATTGAAACATTAAGAAGACTCCGGTGAGTGCCGCTTCCCTTTTCCTCTCTACATTAACCATATAAACTGATTTAACTATAACTGTTGAGACATAGCTTCTTACTTTGCCTCTCATCTCTTTTGAATTTCAATATGCCTTCTATCTCCATATATGTACTGTCTAAAAGACAAAAAGTTTGTACATTTGAACTAATTATAGCAAATCTTTTATTTTTGCCCACAGCAACCAATCACAGCACAGCTTTCATTTTTACTACAGCAGTTCTAAAAATGCCTGTCCCTGCCTTTTGTCACAAAATAAGGTCCTTTGTTATTCAGAGTAGTAATCTCCCTATATGTGTTGTCTAAAAGACAAACTGTTTGTTGCTCATAGCAAGCAATTTGCAGCATGCACTCTATACACTCATGTAACTGTACATGCTGAGGCAATGCTTTGCACTCTGCCTACCATCTCTCTTCATTTCAGTCTGCCTTTCATCTCCCTGCATGTACTGTTGAAAAGATCAATTTTATTTTAATCCACGACTAATCACAGCACAGCTTTCATTTTGCCCATAAGAACCAGTCACATGCTTCATTTTACTAAAGTGCTTCTAACAGTACTGTAGACCTATGTTCTCCAACATGTGGCTCTAAAGCGTTTTCAAAACGGCAAATTCTATTATGCACCTATTGCTGCAGTCTTCCAGGTCATGATGAGAGTTGTAGTTTTGATATGAGCAAACATGAAAGCTGTGTGTTGGTTTGTTGTTATGAGCAACAAACTTATTGGTGGTTTGTTGCTATAGGCTACAAACTTATATAGAACACATGCAGGAAGATGAGGGGCAGACTGAGGGGAGGTTTGAAGAGAGAACAAAGGGGGTCATTTATTAAACAGAAATACTCCTAAATTTGTTTTGGCGCAGTTTGTGGCGCAAATGTCCATTGTGCCGCAATCTACAACTTCTCCCTGCTCATGCCAGGTCTAAAAAAGTGGGGGTGGCGTTGGCTAGGAAGGGAACAGGCCATCAGGCCGTCTCATTTACCATTTTCTATGCCTGTTTTAGGCCTATAAAATGGTCCAAATGTAAGACAACTAGGAAGCTATCTTACATTTAGAAGCAGTGGTGGATACGTCGAAGTTATGTAGAGGCCGGCACCTCTGCAGGGCTTTATTAAGAATGGTGTCTAAAACGCTGGTCTTAATAAATGTTCCCCAAAGTTTTTAATTTTAATCAACATAATTTTTGACTGAACAGGAACCCTTGACTACCAAGTTGTAGACTCTCCATCTCTGTTCTTTTTCTTTGTTGTAAGGTAGCCTGGAGCTGGGCTGTTCTCCTGATATACGTTTGACTGTGATTCCTCCATGCATTATGGAAGGGAGTTTGTAAAGTAATCAATTATTGTTAAGTCCTATTAGAGGTAATAAATATTACATAATTTTAGATTAACTTATTGCTGAAAATGCAATTCTGAATATTTGGGAAAAAAAAACCAACAATATAATGATGGTTCACTTTATCAAAAAGAAAATATATATTCCTAGTACATTCACCTAACAGCTGGTCAGGGTGAAACAAGGGTCAAACACAAGCTGAACAGTAATCAATCCCTGCGACCAACCTCACAGCTAGAAACCTACAAGTCACAACCCCTTCCTCTAAACCCCCACAAAACCATATATTATATGACTGGTACTTCCCATGTGTAAATGCGGTATGTTTTCCATCCCCCTGATAAAGTCAGTGCTTCGGTTACCAGGGGATGATTTTTTAACCCTTTAAAGACACTGCCAATGTTGATATTGAAGATGCACAGAATGTTGTTTTTACTTGAATACATTCCTACTGTAAAAGGGCTACATGAGATCTCGAGGGCAGCTGTAAATCAGAACCTGCAGGTGATCACTTCAGTGCCTGTGCTATCACTCTGAGATATATTTATGGTGCTGGTTACTGACTATTTGCTAGAACATATAAATAGTCACATGGAGCTTTTACAAATACTGTGTATACTGTGTGATAATTATCCAAAAGAATGGTGGTATACCTTGCCAACCAAGTCAAGGAAGTCCAATGTACAAAGATAAATATGATTTTTTTCCTTACTGTTTTTTTTATTTAAATAATTGTAATTGTTAATATAATAAATAAATAAATAATTACAGTCAAAATAGACACAATTATTCAATTAAACCCAAAAACCACCCACCCCCTGCTTCCCCTGAGGAAAAAAAAATCAATTAAACCCAATATTTATTTAACCATGGTTTCCATAAAATCAAAAACCATTCCCTCTTTCCTTTGTTTTCAAATATACACTACCGTTCAAAAGTTTGGGGTCACCCAGACAATTTTGTGTTTTCCATGAAAACTCACACTTTTATTTATCAAATGAGTTGCAAAATAAATAGAAAATATAGTCAAGACATTGACAAGGTTAGAAATAATGATTTTTTTTTTTTAAATAATAATTTTCTCCTTCAAACTTTGCTTTCGTCAAAGAATGCTTCATTTGCAGCAATTACAGCATTGCAGACCTTTGGCATTCTAGCTGTTAATTTGCTGAGGTAATCTGGAGAAATTTCACCCCATGCTTTCAAAAGCCCCTCCCACAAGTTGGATTGGTTAGATGGGCACTTTTTGCGTACCATACGGTCAAGCTGCTCCCACAACAACTCAATGGGGTTGAGATCTGGTGACTGCGCTGGCCACTCCATTACAGATAGAATACCAGCTGCCTGCTTCTTTCCTAACTAATTCTTGCATAATTTGGAGATGTGCTTTGGGTCATTGTCCTGTTGTAGGAGGAAATTGGCTCCAATCAAGCGCTGTCCACAGAGTATGGCATGGCGTTGCAAAATGGAGTAATAGCCTTTCTTATTCAAAATCCCTTTTACCTTGTACAAATCCCCCACTTTACCAGCACCAAAGCAACCCCAGACCATCACATTATCTCCACCATGCTTGATAGATGGCGTCTGGCACTCTTCCAGCATCTTTTCAGTTGTTCTGTGTCTCACAAATGTTCTTCTGTGTGATCCAAACACCTCAAACTTCGATTTGTCTGTCCATAACACTTTTTTCCAATCTTCCTCTGTCCAATGTCTGTGTTCTTTTGCCCATATTAATCTTTTCCTTTTTTTAGCCAGTCTCAGATATGGCTTTTTCTTTGCCACTCTGCCCTGAAGGCCAGCATCCCGGAGTCGCCTCTTCACTGTAGACATTGACACTGGGGTTTTGTGGGTACTATTTAATGAAGCTGCCAGTTGAGGACCTGTGAGGCGTCTATTTCTCAAACTAGAGACTCTAATGTACTTGTCTTGTTGCTCAGTTGCGCAGCGGAGCCTCTCACTTCTCTTTCTACTCTGGTTAGAGCCTGTTTGTGCTCTGTCCTCTGAAGGGAGTAGTACACATCGTTGTAGGAAATCTTCAGTTTCTTGGCAATTTCTCGCATGGAATAGCCTTCATTTCTAAGAACAAGAATAGACGGTTGAGTTTCACATCAAAGTTCTCTTTTTCTGGCCATTTTGAGAGTTTAATCGAACCCACAAATGTAATGCTCCAGATTCTCAACTAGCTCAAAGGAAGGTCAGTTTTATAGCTTCTCTAACCAGCAAAACTGTTTTCAGCTGTGCTAACATACTTGCACAAGGGTTTTCAATGGTTTTCTAAACATCCATTAGCCTTCTTACACAGTTAGCAAACAAAGTGTACTATTAGAACACTGGAGTGATGGTTGCTTGAATTGGGCCTCTATACACCTATGTAGATATTGCATTAAAAACCAGACATTTGCAGCTAGAATAGTCATTTACCACATTAACAATGTATAGAGTGTATTTCTGAATAATTTAATGTTATCTTCATTGAAAAAACTGCGCTTTTCTTTCAAAAATAAGGAAATTTCTAAGTGACCCTAAACTTTTGAACGGTATTGCAACTTTTTCCGTTCTTATTGTATCATTCACCGATCTAACCCACTCTGTAACCAGGTGTAAAGGTGGAAGTTTTTCAATCCATTTCCTAACTGTTAAAAGACGTGCTTGGAACAATATTCTAGATATAACCTGTTTTTTAGATTTAGACTTCCCCAGATGTGCGACTGCACCTAATAAACAAGCCACAAGATCTTCCAGCAAATCAACCCCCAAAATTTCCTTCAGGATATCCGTGACCTCTGTCCAATAACAAAATAATTTTGGACATCTCCAGATTAGGTGAAATATAAGATGAATATAATTTGAATCCTGCACATCTTGTAAGATAAAAACTTCAATCTTTATTAAATATCCATTAGGAAAGATTGCAGCGTGTATCCATAGGAGAATATCTATGGATATATACTGGAACAAGAGATGAGCGAGCACTAAAATGCTCGGGTGCTCGTTATTCGAGTCAAACTTTTCCCGATGCTCGGGTGCTCGTTTCGAATAACGAACCCCATTGAAGTCAATGGGAGACTCAAGCATTTTTTGCAGGGGACCAAGGCTCTGCCTAGGGAAGGGTGGGTGAAAACCTGGAAACCTCAGAAAATGATGGAAACACCATGGAAATGGACAGGAAACAGCAGGGGCAGCATGCATGGATGCCTCTGAGGCTGCCTAATCCCACCATTACCCCAAATTCTCCTAGTGGGGCATGTGTGGTATCGATTCTTCTCAGTTTAATACCGTATACGTCCCCTATCTTGGGACCCTAAATTTCATGGATTTTTCGACCACGGAAAAGGAAAAAGAGCTTGCTCTGGCCAGGGGAGTGTCTTTCCTACTGCAGCTAAGGGGACGTGTCCATGCTCTGCCTATCACAGGTCAGGAGGCAATTAAAAGAAGAACAAAAAAAAACATCAGTACAATATCTAATACGTCCCCTATCCGGGTAAATTGTTTGGAGAGAGGGCCTGTAGGTGGAGGGCAGGCTGGGGGGAAGGAGGTTTAGCTGGAAGAGCCAGAGGAGTGCCCCCTGGGCTAGCGTGTGTGGTGGTGACAACAGCCGGATGGATTTGGAAAAACTGTAGCATCAACCGGTACGGTATGTATTCTTCTGAGTTTAATACCGTATATGGCACCTATCCAGAAAAATAGTTTGGAGAGAGAGAAAGAGAGGAAAAAGACGTGCAGTATGGAGCAATTACACGGAAACTATTAGATTAGGCAGACGTGGTCTGCTTAACTGCAACCCAGACAAATGAGAGAAAGAGAGGAAAATGACGTATTTTTAAAAGTGACGTTCAGTATAGATCAGGGGTGCACAACGTTTTCTGGGTGGGGGCCACATTTTCCGACTGAACCAACGTCAAGGGCCGAAAATAAAATTTAAAGGGGTATTACCAACTGAAATACTGTATTTATGGCAGATTGAACACACAGTGTATACCATTAATGTCTAGTTACAGTTCCAGGAGTCCCATCTAATAGGAGAAATACATGAAAAATGCATGTGAGCAGCCACAAAACATGGACATACATGTCTGTTACCAGATGGATGGGGCCACACAGAATGGTATAAAGGGCGGCATGTGGCCCCCGGGCCACAGGTTGTGCACCCCTGGTATAGATCAAGTGTGGTATGTGTTCTATGTATACTACTCAGTTTAATACCGTATATGGCAGCTATCCGGAAAAACAGTTTGGAGAGAAAGAAAGATAGGACAAAGACGTAAATTGTTTGGAGAGAGGGCCTGTAGGTGGGGGGGGCAGGCTGGGGGAAGGAGGTTGAGCTGGAAGAGCCAGAGGAGTGCCCCCTGGGCTACCGTGTGTGGTGGTGACAACAGCCGGATGTAGTTAGAATGACGACGCAGGACCCCAACTTAAAAATTTAGCATCAACCGGTACAGTCGTAAATTATGAGATTGATCAAGTGTGGTATGTCTTCTATGTATACTACTCAGTTTAATACCGTATATGGCAGCTATCCGGAAAAATTGTTTGGAGAGGGAGAAAGATAGGACAAAGATGTAAATTGTTTGGAGAAAGGGCCTGTAGGTGGGGGGGGCAGGCTGGGGGGAAGGAGGTTGAGCTGGAAGAGCCAGAGGAGTGCCCCCTGGGCTAGCGTGTGTGGTGGTGACAACAGCCGGATGTAGTTAGAATGACGAAGCAGGACCCCAACTTAAAAATTTAGCATCAACCGGTACAATTGTCAATTATGAGCTCTATCAAGTGTGGCATGACTTTTTAGATGAGATTGCATGTGGTCACGTACTCCCTGGAACCCCATAGTCACCCCTTCTCTCATGTTCTACCCCAGAACATTCTCTGCCCCAATTCGCAAGACCTTTTGCAGTCTCCGTGTGCTAACAGTGGGGATTTACCAGTGTTGTCTGAGGAGGTGGTGGACAATGGCGAGACACAGGTGTCGGGGGTGAGGTAGTTGTATGGGAAGCAAGTTACAGTGGGGACTCCTTGGGGGGACTTTCTCATGATGGGACAGATTCAACTTGGATGGATCAGGCACAGGAACAGATCAATTTTTTTTTTGTGTTTATTTAACTTTTATTTAGCACAAATAACCACAGAGATATTTATTCGTTATCTTCGCTGCGCAGTCTGGCGTTGGGGTTCGTCACTTTGATGGCGAGCTGTGCCGCTCTCTCCACAATGGTCTTTAGGTTCTTAGATGGAGACGTCGTGGGCGATTTCAGCACAGAAGGACTTGTTGCTCATCAACAGAACCTCGAGCTCCTTGACTTTGTGGACCAGGAATTTGCGGAACCCTGTGGGCAGCATGTGTTTGGTCTTCTTGTTGCTACCGTATCCAATGTTGGGCAATATAGATACGCAGGTAATATTATTTTTCACATCTATCCCAAAAATAAAATTTATGCAGTTTGCGCAAATAAAACTGAAAACTGGAACTGGAGAGAGGGCCTGTAGGTGGACCTCTGGAAAAATTGTTTGGAGAGAGGGCCTGTAGTTGGAACTCCGGAAAAATTGTTTGGACATAGGGCCTGTAGGTGGACCTCCGGAAAAATTGTTTAGAGAGAGGGCCTGTAGGGGGCCCTCCTGAAAAATTGTGGTAAAAGAGTGCCAGTTGGACCTCTAAAAAATGGCGTTTTTTTGGTCAGCGTTAGGCAAAGACAATATGGAGGAGGAGGAGTAGAGAAGAGGAATCGGATACATAAGTAATGTTAAATTTTAGCTGCTTTCTCCCGGAGGAGATTTGAATTCCGGTGAAATCCAGGCTTTGTTCATTTTAATAAGCGTCAGCCTGTCAGCGCTGTCAGTTGACAGGCGTGTACGCTTATCGGTGATGACGCCACCAGCTGCACCGAATACCCGCTCTGACAGCACGCTAGCGGCAGGGCAGGCCAGCACCTCCAAGGCGTACAGCGCCAGTTCAGGCCACGTGTCCAGCTTTGAAACCCAGTAGTTGTATGGAGCAGAGTGATCGCTACGGACGTTGGTATGGTCAGCTAGGTACTCCCTCACCATCTTTCGGTAAAGCTCCCCCCTACTCTGCCTAGACTGGGGACAGGTGACAGTGTCTTGCTGTGGTGACATAAAACTGGCAAAGGCCTTGGAGAGTGTTCCCCTGCCAGTGCTGGACAAGCTGCCTGCTCGCCTCCTCTCCCCCGCTACTTGGCCCACAGAACCATGTCCTCTGCCACTAGCGGCGACAGATGGGAAGAATTGTTGCAGCTTGTGCACCAGGGCCTGTTGATATCTATTCACTCTCATACTCCTTTCCTCTGCAGGGATAAGAGTGGAAAGGTTCTGCTTGTACCGTGGGTCCAGGAGAGTGAACACCCAGTAATCGTTGTTTGAAAAAATTCTTCTAACGCGAGGGTCACGGGATAGGCAGCCTAACATGAAGTCTGCCATGTGCGCCAGAGTCCCAACACGCAAGAATTCCCTCTCCTCACTGGCCTGACTCTCCATTTCCTCCTCCTCCTCCTCCTCCTCCTCCAAGTCCTCCTCTTTAGCCCATACACGCTCAAGAGTTAAGGACTGAGCACTGGTACCATCTACTGTCTCGCCGACATTCTCCTCCTCTTCCTCCTCATCCTCATCCCCCTCCTCCGATACGCGCTGAGAAACAGACCGGAGGGTGCTCTGGCTATCAAGCGACGTATCTTCCTCCACCGTCTCTTGTGACAAGCACAAAGCATCCGACTTGATGCTGAGCAGTGAGTTTTTCAACAGGCAAAGCAGCGGGATGGTGAGGCTGATAATGGCGGCATCGCTGCTGACCATCTGTGTTGACTCCTCAAAGTTGCTCAACACCTGGCAGATATCAGACATCCACGTCCACTCCTCATTGTATACTTGAGGAATCTGACTGACCTGACTACCAGTTCTGGTGGAAGTTGACATCTGGCAGTCTACAATCGCTCTGCGCTGCTGGTAAACTCTGGATAACATGTTTAATGTCGAATTCCATCTCGTGGGCACGTCGCACAACAGTCGGTGAGCGGGCAGTTGTAGGCGAAGCTGCGCTGCCCTGAGAGTGGCAGCATCTGTGGTCGACTTGTGGAAATGCGCACAGATGCGGCGCACCTTGGTGAGCAAATCAGACAGATTGGGGTATGTCTTGAGGAACCGCTGAACTATGAGATTGAACACGTAGGCCAGGCATGGCACATGTGTCAGTCTGCGGAGTTGCAGAGCCGCCACCAGGTTACGCCCATTGTCACACACAACCATGCCTGGCTTGAGGTTCAGCGGTGCCGGCCACACATCGGTCTGTGCCGTGATGCCCTATAACAGCCCTTGGGCGGTGTGCCTTTTGTCACCTAAGCTCAGCAGTTTGAGCACCGCCTGCTGGCGCTTACCCACGGCACTGCTGCTGCGCCTAGAGCTACCGACTGAAGGCGCCGTGCCCACAGATGGTAATTCGGTGGAGGAGGAGGGGTGGAGGAGGAGGCATAGTAGTCTGAGAGACCGTGACCAAGGTAGGCCCCGCAATCCTCGGTGTGGGCAGTACATGAGCGGCCCCAGGGTCATTCTCGGTCCCAGCCTCCACCAAGTTAACCCAATGTGCCGTCAGTGAGATATAGTGTCCCTGCCCGGCAGCACTTGTCCACGTGTCCGTGGTTAGGTGGACCTTCTCAGAAACAGCGTTGGTCAGGGCACGGATGATGTTCTCTGACACGTGCTGGTGTAGGGATGGGACGGCACATCGGGAAAATTGTGACGGCTGGGGACCGAATACCGAGGGGCGGCCTCTGCCATGAGATTGCGAAAGGCCTCGGCCTCTACCAGCCTATAGGGCAACATCTCCAGGCTCAGCAATTTGGAGATGTGGACGTTGAGGGCTTGGGCATGTGGGTGGGTGGAACTGTATTTCCTCTTGTGCTCCAGCGTCTGCTGTAAAGACAGCTGAACGCTGCGCTGGGACACATTGGAGGACACTGTGGAGGATCGTTGAGGCGAAGGTGTGGTTTTCCGGCGGGAGGCGCTCGTGCCGGGGTCCTGGGCAGGGGGTTGACTAGCAGAGGCAGCGAGTGATGCAGGGGGTTGACTAGCAGAGGCAGCGAGTGACACAGGGGAAGGAGCAGTGGTGTGACCCGCAGGAGGTGGTGAACGGCGTTGGTTCCATTAAGTGGGGTGTTTAGCACTCATATGCCTGCGCATGCTGGTGGTGGTTAGTCTAGTAGAGTGGCACCCCTGCTGATCCTGGTGTGGCACAGGTTGCACACCACAGTCCGTCGGTCATCCTCACTTTCTTTAAAGAACCTCCAGACTTGCGAACATCTAGGCCTCGCCACAGGAGCTTCACTACGTGAAACAGTTGCTGCTGATGCACCAGCTCTGGCCCTGCTTCTCCCTCTGGCCACACCACTACCTCTTACAACTTGTTCTGGTGCAGCACTCGCCTCCGCCTCAGAAGCACTGTCTTCACTCGGCATATCAACCCAGCTTGGGTCAGTCACCTCGTCATCCTCCGATTCCTCAGTCTGCTCCCCCCTCGGACTTCATGCCCTGACAACAACTTCACCACTGTTTGAAAACCGTGTCTCCTCATCGTCCGACACCTCTTTACAAACTTCTTCCACTAACTCAACATTGTCATCATCATCATCATCACCCACAGACTGCGACAGTAGGAAAACTTGGGCATCGGGAACGAGGTCAGCAGCAACCTGAGAAGTGGTTTGTGACTCTGGGAAGGGTCCAGAAAACAGTTCCTGAGAGTATGCCGGATCGCAATCCAAATTTTCCTGGGAGGGGGCAGACTGGGGGGAAGGAGGTTGAGGTGGAGGAGCCAGAGGAGTGCTCCCTTGGGTAACGTGGGTGGACTGCGTGGAAGACTGACTGGTGGACAAATTACTTGAAGCATTATCCGCAATCCAGGAGATCAGCTGTTCGTACTGTTGTGGTTTCAACAGTCCTCTAGCATGTGTCCCTGTAAGTTGAGATATGAAGCTAGGGAGTGTAGCTCTGCCGGCGTCCACAGCTCCCTCATCAG